>CM075756.1:12906538-13174719 GCA_037974335.1 Prionace glauca
TCACGTGCTCACTGTGTCACTGGGGTCCCACACACACTGACTCTCACTGGGGTCCCCACACACACTGAACTCTCACTGGGATACGGGTTCCACACACACTGACTCTCAACTGGGGGTACGGGTCCACACACACTGACTCTCACTGGGGTACGGGTCCACACACACTGACTCTCACTGGGGTACGGGTTCCCACACACACTGACTCTCACTGGGGTACTGGGTCCCACACACCTGACTCTCACTGGGGTATGGGTCCCACACACACTGACTCTCACTGGGGTACGGGTTCCACACACACTGACTCTCACTGAGGTACGGGTTCCACACACACTGACTCTCACTGGGGTACGGGTCCCACACACACTGACTCTCACTGGGGTACGGGTCCCACACGCACTGACTCTCACTGGGATACGGGTCCCACACCACACTGACTCTCACTGGGATACGGGTCCCACACACACTGACTCTCACTGGGGTACGGGTCCCACACACACTGACTCTCACCTGGGATACGGGTTCCACACACACTGACTCTCACTGGGGTACGGGTCCCACACACACTGACTCTCACTGGGGTAAGGGTCCCACACACACTGACTCTCACTGGGGTACGGGCTCCACACACACTGACTCTCACTGGGGTACGGGTTCCACAGACACTGACTCTCACTGGGGTACGGTTCCCACACACACTGACTCTCACTGGGGTACAGGTTCCACACACACTGACTCTCACTGGGTACGAGTCCCCACACACACTGACTCTCACTGGGGTACAGGTCCCACACACACTGACTCTCACTGGGGTACGGGTCGCACACCACCACTGACTCTCACTGGGGTACGGGGCCCCACACACACTGCCTCTCACTGAGGTATGGGTCCCACACACACTGACTCTCACTGGGGTAAGGGTCATAAGAACATAAGAACATAAGAAATAGGAGCAGGAGTAGGCCATCTAGCCCTTCGAGCCTGCCCCGCCATTCAATAAGATCATGGCTGATCTGTAGCTGCTCAGTTCCACTTTCCCGCCCTCTCCCCATAACCCTTAATCCTCTCTCTTATCAAAAACCCATCAACCCATCAATATAAAAATATTTAGCGAGGCCACTTCAATGGCAGAGAATTCCAGAGATTCACCACCCTTTGAGTGAAAAAGTTCCTCCTCAATTCCGTTCTAAACCGCCCCCCCTTTTATCTTGAGTCTGTGCCCCCTAGTCCTACTGTCTTTTTTGAGCAGGAAGAGTCTTTCCACCTCTATCCTATCCATCCCATTCATCATCTTATACGTCTCAATGAGATCTCCCCTCATTCTTCTGAAACTCTAACAAGTACGAGTTCATTCAGCCTCTCCTCATAGCTCAACTCCCTCAACTCCGGTATCAGCCTAATAAACCTCCTCTGCACTCCCTCCAAGCCAAAATATCTTGCGCAGGTGTGGCGCCCAAAACTGCACACAGCACTCCAGCTGCGGCCTCACCAATGCCCTATACAGCTGCAGCAAGACCTCCCTACTTTTATATTCAATTCCCTTCGCTATGAAGGCCAGCATCCATTCGTCTTCCTGGCCACCTGCTGCAGCTGCAAGCTGGGTTTTTGCGACTCATGCACAAGGACCCCGAGGTCCCTCTGCACCGTCGCCTGCTACAGTTTTTCGCTCCGTAAGTAATAGTCCTTCCTACCATTCTTCCTTCCAAAGTGGACCACCTCACACTTGCCAACATTAAATTCCATTTGCCATTTCCTGGCCCATTCGCCCAGCCTATCTAGATCCTTCTGCAGACTCTCCACACCCTCTGCACAATTTGCCATTTCCCCCAATCTTGGTGTCATCCGCAAATTTCGACACCCTACACTCGGTTCCCTCCTCCAGATCATCTATAGAAATGGGTAAAAAAGCTGAGGCCCCAGCACCGACCCCTGGGGCACTCCACTAGTCACCATCCGCCAATCCGAATAGCACCCGTGACTCCCACTCTCTGCCTCCTATTTGACAACCAATCCTCTATCCACGCTAACACCCTACCCCCAACTCCATGTCCTCGACCTTCTGCAATAACCTCTTGTGAGGCACACTGACTCTCACTGGGGTACGGGTCCCACACACACTGACTCTCACTGGGGTACGGGTCCCACACACACTGACTCTCACTGGGGTACGAGTCCCACACACACTGACTGCCACTGGGGTACGGCTCCCACACGCACTGACTCTCACTGGGGTACGGGTCCCACACACACTGACTCTCACTGGGGTACGGGTCCCCACACACATTGACTGACATGATTGACATGAGGGTCGGGGCTAATGTGTGATTGACAGGAGGGACAAGGTCAGGTGTGTGATTGACAGGAGGGGCGGTGTCAGTGTGTGATTGACAGGAGGAACAGGGTCAGTGTGTGATTGACAGGAGGGATGGGGTCAGTGTGTGATTGACAGGAGGGATGGGGTCAGTGTGTGATTGACAGGAGGGGCGGGGTCAGTGTGTGATTGACAGGAGGGACGGGGTCAGGTGTGTGATTGACAGGAGGGACGGAGTGTCCAGTGTGTGATTGACAGGAGGGACGGGGTCAGTGTGTGATTGACAGGAGGGACGGGGTCAGTGTGTGATTGACAGGAGGGACGGGTCAGTGTGTGATTGACAGGAGGAACAGGGTCAGTGTGTGCATTGACAGGAGGGATGGGGTCAGTGTGTGATTGACAGGAGGGGCGGGGTCAGTGTGTGATTGACAGGAGGGACGGGGTCAGTGTGTGATTGACAGGTGGGACGGGGTCAGTGTGTGATTGACAAGGAGGGGCGGGGTCAGTGTGTGATTGACAGGAGGGGACAGGGTCAGTGTGTGATTGACAGGAGGAACAGGGTCAGTGTGTGATTGACAGGAGGGGCGGGGTCAGTGTGTGATTGACAGGAGGGACAGGGTCAGTGTGTGATTGACAGGAGGGACGGGGTCAGTGTGGTGATTGACAGGAGGGACGGGGTCAGTGTGTGATTGACAGGAGGGACGGGGTCAGTGTGTGATTGACAGGAGGGACGGGGTCAGTGTGTGATTGACAGGAGGGGCGGGGTCAGTGTGTGATTGACAGGAGGGATGGGGTCAGTGTGTGATTGACAGGAGGGACAGGGTCAGTGTGTGATTGACAGGAGGGACAGGGTCAGTGTGTGATTGACAGGAGGGACCGGGGTCAGTGTGTGATTGACAGGAGGGACGGGGTCAGTGTGTGATTGACAGGAGGGACGGGGTCATTGTGTGATTGACAGGAGGGACAGGGTCAGTGTGTGATTGACAGGAGGGACGGGGTCAGTGTGTGATTGACAGGAGGGACGGGGTCAGTGTGTGATTGACAGGAGGGACAAGGTCAGTGTGTGATTGACAGGAGGGGCGGTTGTCAGTGTGTGATTGACAGGAGGGGCAGGTCAGTGTGTGATTGACAGGGAGGGCAGGGTCAGTGTGTGATTGACAGGAGGGACAAGGTCAGTGTGTGATTGACAGGAGAGGGCAGGGTCAGTGTGTGATTGACAGGAGGGACAAGGTCAGTGTGTGATTGACAGGAGGGACAGGGGTCAGTGTGTTGATTGATACAGGGGCGGGTCAGTGTTTAATTGACAAAAGAGGCGCGTCGGTGAATGTGATTGACAGGTGGGACGAGGTCAGTGTGAGATTGACATGAGGGATGGGGCAAATGTGTGACAGGAGGGATGGGGGAGAGTGTGATTGACAGGGAGGGGCGGGATCAGCATGTGATTGACAGGAGGGGCGGGGTCAGTGTGGTCGACAGAAGGGGTGGGTCAGAGTTATTGACGGGAGGGCGGGGTCAGTGTGTGATTGACAGAAGGGGCGGGCGGGGTCAGTGTGATTGACAGAAGGGGCGGGTCAGAGGTTATTGACGGGAGGGTGGGGGTTCAGTGTGTGATTGACAGGAGCTGGCGGCGTCAGTGTGTGATTGACAGAAGGGGCGGGGTCAGTGTGATTGACAGAAGGGGGCGGGTCAGAGTTATTGACGGGAGGGCGGGGGTCAGTGTGTGATTGACAGGAGGAGCGGGGTCAGTGTGTGATTGTCAGAAGGGGCGGGTCAGAGTTATTGACGGGAGGGCGGGGTCAGTGTGTGATTGACAGGAGGGGCGGGGGTCAGTGTGTGATTGACAGGAGGGGCGGGGTGAGTGGGTGAAGAGGAGAGAGCAATGGAAAGGTAGTGGACGAAAGGAGCTATTTCAGGCCATTGGTGATGGTTGAAGGAGACATCTTTCCATCAATCAACTTAAATCTGGCCTCCCCTCATCATTTTATACCTCAGGCAGCCCTCAGCCTCCTCTATTCTGAGGAAAACAACTCTAATACTCCCTCCAAACTGCCCTTTTCCAGCCCTGGAAGCTCCCTGAACTCACTGTCTTTCTCTCTGTCCTGTGAGGATTCCAGACGGGGTACACAGAGCTCCAGCCTCAGCGGCATTTTATACAATTCCAGCCTTTCACATCAAACAGACTGAGAACTAAGGATGACTAACAGTCAGGGGCGGGGCTCAGGGCCGGTGATTGACCGTTGGGGCGGGGGCTCAGGCCGGGTAATTGACAGTTGGGGGGCGGGGCACATGCCGGTGATTGACAGTCGGGGGCAGGGCTCAGGACGGTGATTGACTGTCGGAGGCGGGGCTCATGTCGTTGATTGATAGTTGGGCGGGGCTCAGGCCGGGTAATTGACAGATGGGGGCGGGGCTTAGGTCAGGTGAGTGATCAGTTGGGTCGGGGCTCAGGCCGGTGATTGACAGGTGGGGAGGGGCTCAGGTTGGTGATTGACAGTTAGAGAGGGGCTCGTGCGGTGATTGACAGCTGGTGCGGGGATCAGGATGGTGATTTGACAGGCGGAGCGGGGCTTTGGTTGGTGATGACAGGCGGAGCGGGGCTCGGTCCGGTGATTGACAGTTGGGGCGGAGCTTAGTTGGTGATTGGCAGTTGGGGTGGGCTCAGGGCGGGGTGATTGACAGTTAGGGCGTAGCTTGACCGGTGATTGGCAGTTGGGGCGGGCTCATGCCGGTGATTGATAGGCGGAGCGGGCTCGGGCCGGTGATTGACAGTTGGGGCGGGTTCGGGCGGTCATTGAGTTGGGGGCGTGGGTATGGCCGGTGATTGACAGTTGGGGCGGGGTTCAGGCCGGTGATTGACAGTTGTGGGCGGGGGTTCAGGCCGGTGATTGATAGTTGGGGCGGGGTTCAGGCGGGTGATTGACAGTTGGGGCGGGGGTTCAGGCCGGTGATTGATAGTTGGGGCGGGGCCCGGGCCGGTGATTGACAGTTGGGGCGGGGTTCAGGGCCGGTGATTGACAGTTGGGGCGGGGGTTCAGGCCGGTGATTGATAGTTGGGGCGGGCCCGGGCGGTGATTGACAGTTGGGGCGGGGCTCAATCGGTGATTGACAGTTGGGGCGGAGCTCGGGCCGGTGATTGACAGTTGGAGGCGGGTGGGCTGGCGGTTGGCCCGGGCCGTGTTGAGGCCGGGGTTGTCCGCCTGAGGAGCGGCTCCGCTCGGGCCGGCGATGCGAGGGCTGTGTAGTTTGATGAAGAGCCCGGAGAGTGCCAGGGGCCCGGTTCCGGCCGAGTGCGAGGCCTCGGGCCTCCGCAGGCCCATCCCCGCAGCTGATTGTGACCCCAGGACGAGTCGCTGCCGCCCGGCGCCGATCCTCAGCAAGAGCCGCTGCCGGACGAGGAGTCGCGCTCGTCGGACAGCGGCTGCGGCGGCTCCCCGGCCCCCTCGCTGCTGCTCCGCAAGCTGTCCGGCTCGTCCGTGTCCTCGGCCGGGACTCTCCCTCCTCCTTCGAGGAGTCTGAGGATGATTGCAGCCCCGCCAGCGACGCCGAGATCCCGCAGCAACGGCAGCTGGGCCCGGAGGACAGCCCGGGGGTGAGTGAGAGCTCGGCGGGGGTGGGGGGAGAGGCACAGAGAGAGAGAGAGAGTGTGTCCTGGGGGTTGGGGGCTGTACAGAGAGAAGGAGAGAGAGCCCCGGGGGGTGGGGGGGAGGGTGTAGAGAGAGAGAGAGAGAGAGGGGGGTGGGGGTGGGTGCAGAGAGAGAGAGAGGGGGTGGGGGTGGGTGCAGAGAGAGAGAGAGAGGGGGGTGGGGGTGGGTGCAGAGAGAGAGGAGGGTGGGGGTGGGTGCAGAGAGAGAGGAGGGTGGGGGTGGGTGCAGAGAGAGAGGGGGGTGGGGGTGGGTGCAGAGAGAGAGGGGGGTGGGGGTGGGTGCAGAGAGAGAGGGGGGTGGGGGTGGGTGCAGAGAGAGAGGGGGGTGGGGGTGGGTGCAGAGAGAGAGGGGGGTGGGGGTGGGTGCAGAGAGAGAGGGGGGTGGGGGTGGGTGCAGAGAGAGAGGGGGTGGGGTAGGTGCAGAGAGAGAGGTGGGGGTAGGTGCAGAGAGAGAGGTGGGGGTGGGTGCAGAGAGAGAGAGGGGTGGGTGCAGAGAGAGAGGGGTGGGGGGTGGGTGCAGAGAGAGAGAGGGGCGGGGGTGGGTGCAGAGAGAGAGGGGGGCGGGGGGTGGGTGCAGAGAGAGGGAGAGAGCGCCCCAGGGGTGGGTGCAGAGAGAGAGAGCGCCCCAGGGGTGGGTGTAGAGAGAGAGAGTGCGCGCCCCAGGGGTGGGTGTAGAGAGAGAGAGTGCGCGCCCCAGGAGTGGGAGTGGGTGTGGGGGTGGGGTAGGGGGAGGGATAAAGAGAGAGAGTCCCGGGGTGGGGGGAGGGAGGGAGAGAGAGAGAGCGCCCCGGGGAGGGGGAGAGAGAGAGAGCGCCCCGGGGAGGGGGAGAGAGAGAGAGAGAGAGAGCCCCGGGGAGAGGGAGAGAGAGCCCCGGGGAGAGGGAGAGAGAGAGAGCGCCCCGGGGAGGGGGAGAGAGAGAGAGCGCCCCGGGGAGGGGGAGAGAGAGAGAGAGCCCCGGGGAGAGGGAGGGAGGGAGAGAGAGAGCCCCGGGGAGAGGGAGGGAGAGAGAGAGCGAGCCCCGGGGAGAGAGAGGAGAGAGAGAGAGAGAGCCCCGGGGAGAGGGAGAGAGAGAGAGAGAGAGAGAGCCCCGGGGAGGGGGAGGGAGAGAGAGAGAGAGAGCCCCGGGGAGGGGGAGGGAGAGAGAGAGAGAGAGAGAGCCCCGGGGAGAGAGAGAGAGAGAGAGAGAGCGCCCCGGGGAGAGGGAGAGAGAGAGAGAGAGAGAGAGAGAGAGAGCCCCGGGGAGGGGGAGGGAGAGAGAGAGAGAGAGAGAGAGCCCCGGGGAGAGGGAGGGAGGGAGGGAGAGAGAGAGAGAGAGAGCCCCGGGGAGGGGGAGGGAGAGAGAGAGAGAGCCCCGGGAGAGGGAGGGAGAGAGAGAGAGGGGGAGGAGAGAGAGAGAGCCCCGGGGAGGGGGTGGGAGAGAGAGAGAGAGCCCCGGGGAGGGGGGGGGAGAGAGAGAGAGAGCCCCGGGGAGGGGGTGGGAGAGAGAGAGAGAGCCCCGGGGAGGGGGGGGAGAGAGAGAGAGAGCCCCGGGGAGGGGGTGGGAGAGAGAGAGAGAGCCCCGGGGAGGGGGGGAGAGAGAGAGAGGGGGGAGAGAGAGAGAGAGCCCCGGGGAGGGGGGGGAGAGAGAGAGAGAGCCCCGGGGAGGGGGGGGGAGAGAGAGAGAGCCCCGGGGAGGGGGGGGAGAGAGAGAGAGGGGGAGAGAGAGAGAGCCCCGGGGAGGGGAGGGGAGAGAGAGAGAGCCCCGGGGAGGGGGGGGAGAGAGAGAGAGGGGGAGAGAGAGAGAGCCCCGGGGAGGGAGAGAGAGAGCGCCCCGGGGAGAGGGGAGAGAAAGCGCCCCGGGGTGGGGGGAGGGGGAGGGAGGGAGAGTGTGCCGGGGGGGAGGGGGACGGAGGGAGAGTGTGCCGGGGGTAGGTAGGGGGAGGGAGAGAGAGCATGCTAGGGGTAGTGGGGTGGGGTGGAAGGGGAGGGTGGGGGGGGGGAGAGAGAGAGAGAGTGACAGCCCCGGGGTGCTGTGAGGAAGAGACAGCCCAGGGTGAGTAAGTCACCGTGTGGGACATAGAACATTACAGCGCAGAACAGGCCCTTCGGCCCACGATGTTGCGCCGACCAGTTACAAAAACAATGACCCACTAGCCTATACCAATCCCTTTTCGTCCATAAACCTATCTACAGATCTCTTAAACGCCCCCAAACTAGGCGCAGCAGGCAGGGCATTCCAATCCCTCACCACCCTCTGGGTAAAGAACCTACCCCTGACATCCGTCCTATAACTACCCCCCCTTAATTTAAAGCCATGCCCCCTCGTGCTAGCTTTCTCCATCCGAGGAAAAAGGCTATCACTGTCCACCCTATCTAAGTAAAAAGTCTGACAACACCAGGTTTTAGTCCAACCGATTTATTTGATAATATTACCCTATCTAAACCTCTAATCATCTTATATGTTTCAATGAGATCCCCTCTTAGCCGCCTTCTTTCCAACGAAAACAACCCCAAATCCCTCAGCCACTCCTCATAGGACCTCCCCACCATACCAGGCAACATCCTAGTAAACCTCCTCTGCACCATCTCCAAAGCCTCCACATCCTTCCTGTAATGTGGGGACCAGAACTGCACACAGTACTCAAAGTGCGGCCGTACCAGAGTAGTGAACAGTTGCAACATGACGCTGCGACTCTTAAATTCAATCCCCCTACCAATAAACGGCAAGACACCGTACGCCTTCTTAACAACCTTATCTACTTGATTCCCAACTTTCAGGGATCTATGTACACATACACCTAGATCCCTCTGTTCATCCACACTATTCAAAGTCCTCCCGTTAGCCCTATACTCGACACATCTTTTGCTCCTACCGAAGTGAATTACCTCACATTTCTCTGCATTAAATTCCATCCGCCACCTCTCGGCCCAGCTCTGCAACCTATCTAAGTCTCCCTGCAGACTATGACACCCTTCCTCACAATCTACCACACCTCCGACTTTGGTGTCATCGGCAAATTTACTAATCCACCCAACTACACCACCCAGATCATTAATAAAGATTACAAACAGGGCAGGGGTAATGTGGCATCTGCACCTAGTCCGACAGATGGTAATGAAAGTGGTCAAAGTGTCCTAGTTGGGAGTAAAGAGGGTGATCTGTTGGGTAGGGTCCATCAGAGAGGGTGACGTAGCCATGCTATGAGCAGAGGGAGATAACTGTACCTGGGAAAGTGTGAGGGATGTTGGCTGGGTTTTGGAGTCAGGATGGGGACATTCTTGGAGTGGGCAGAGGAGTTTAGGGTTGCAAAGATCGTGAAAGTTTGGAACAGCAGCTTGTGTGGACGGCGAGCACTGCTAGACTGCTCGGGTTCTATGTGTGGGTCGGAATTTGAATGGTTCCATCTCTGTTCCGGTTCCTTAGTTTTTATTTCTGACTTGCAGCAGTTGTATTTGTGATTGGGATTATGAAGGATGAAGCAGAAACATTTAAACACTCTGAGGCAAATGTATTCCAGTTTAATCAATGTTAATCGACTGAACCAGGAATATTGTGCATTCTGCCATATTCTGTTGATGGCTGAGTTTAATTGTTGCTTGGTCAGAGAACCTCAGAGTATGAGTAAGCCTTTCAGTCCTTTGCACTTGCTCCATCATTCAACTAGACAGTAGCTAATCTGATTGTCATCTCCACTCTGCTTCCATACCTATGGATAGCACAGTGGTTAGCACTGCTGCCTCACAGTGCCAGGGACCTGGGTTTCATTTCAGCCTTGGGAGTCTGTCTGTTTGGAGTTTGCACATTCTCTCTCTGTCTATGTAGATTTCCTCCAGTTTCCACCCACAGTCCAAAGGTTAGGTTGGTTGGCCATGCTAAATTACCCCTCAGTATGAGGGGGAGTAGGAAGGTAAATATGTCGGGTATTGGGATTGCATCGGGGATAGGGATTGTTGCCAGTGCAGTGGACTCATACAATCCCTACAGTGCAGAAGGAGGCCATTTGGCCCATCGAGCCTTCACTGACCATAATCCCGCCCAGGTCCTATCCAAGTAATCCCACCTATTTACACTGCGAATCTCCCTGACACTTAAGGGGCAATTTAGCATGGCCAATCAACCTAATCCGCACATCTTTGGATTGTGGGAGGAAACCGGAGCACCAGAGGAAACCCACACAGACATGGAGAAAACGTGCAGACTCTGCACAGACAGTAACCCAAGGCCGGAATTGAACCTGGGTCTCTGGTGCTGTGAGGCAGCAGTGCTTGCCACCGTACCACTGAATGGCCTCCTCCTGTACTGCTGAGATTCTACAATCTGTCCCCCATAACCCTTGATTCCCTTGGTGCTTGCAGCTACTCTACCAAGAGACTGGCTGTTGTGGTAAATCACACTCGTCTGTCTTGTGCCATCCTCACTCACCTATCACCCAGCGCTCTGTGACATTTGTCATCCAATTCCACCTGGGTCAACTGCTGTTTCTGCTGCCCTTGGCTTTGTCCCTGGAAGAGATCCTGAAAGCTGCCCAGCAGTGATCAATGGCTGAAACACTGGCATTGTTCTGGACATCACTTTCCAGAGCACTTCTTGCAATTTCAAGCACCTCTTCATTTGCCTTGGGGAAGTTTAAACATCTGTTTTAATGTTGTCATTTCAAAGACCTTTATTTTCTTCCATAGATCTTTCTTTACCCATTGTCCAAATTTTGGGGTGTCCTCCTTTCTTTTGTTTGACTGTGTATTTATGTGCAGTTATGCTGCATGGAAATATTTATTTCATGCAGTGTGAAGCCAGCAACGTTGTTTGCATGTTAATGTTAGGTGGATGACAATGAGTCCACTTTATAGAATCATAGAAACGCTGTAGTGCAGAAGGAGGCCATTGGGCCCATCGAGTCTGCACTTATAACAATCCCACCCAGGCCCCATCCCCATCACCCCACATATTTACCCCACTAATCATTCTAACCTACGCATCCCGGGACACTAAGGGGCAATTTTAGCATGACCAATCAACCGAACCTGCACATCTTTCGGACTGTGGGAGGAAACCGGATGCCGGGTGGAAACCCACGCAGACGTGGGGAGAATGTGCAGACTCTGCACAGACAATGACAGAAGCTGGGAATCAAACCCAGGTCCCTGGAGCTATGAGGCAGCACTGCTAACCACTGTGTCACCCATTTGTGGCACAGACCAAATTCTCTGGGGAGAGGTTCAAGTGTTTGTCTTCTCCTTTTTCAGCAAGAGCAGTACTTTCTCCAGCTCCAGCTTGTTGCACAAATTGTTGTGATGATGTTTCTTGTCCTTTTATCTGGCCCTCTCTGCTGAGTAGTTTTGCTGATGTTAGGGCCTTTGTGGGCTGCCTCCAGGTGAGCCATGTTTGTGCAGGATGTTTTACCACAGGGTATGTCGGAACCAAACCCAGTGCACACTTTTGCAGGGAGCCTTTAGGATTCACTGGTTAGTGAGTGCTATCTGATTCTCCCTAACTCAGGAACTGTTTACCTGGGAGGTGTGCAGGTAACCAGGATGATTCAGAAAGCATACGGCATGCTTGCCTTCATCAGCCAGCATTGAGTACAAGAATCGGCAAACCATGTTGCAGCTACATAAAACCTTGGTTAGGTTGCATTTGGAGTATTGCATGGAGGACATGGAAGCTTTGGGGAGCATGCAAAGAGGGTTCACCAGGATGTTGCCTGGTATTGAGTGTCGGCTATGACGAGAGGTTGAATAAACTAGGATTGTTTTCTGTGGAAAGATGGAGGCTGAGGGGAGACCTGATAGAGGTCTACAAAATTATGAGAGGCATAGACAGGATGGATAGTCAGAGCTTTTTCCAGGGGTGGAGGTGTCACTTACAAGGGGGCAGAAGTTCAAGGTGAGAGGGGGAAAGTTTTAAGGGAGATGTGCAGGGGGAAGTTTTTCATGCAGAGAATGATGGGTGTCTGGAACGTGCTGCCAAAGGAGGTGGTGGAAGCAGGCACATTAACAATATTGAAGAGGCTTCTGGAATGGTACATGGATAGGGAGCGAATAGAGGGATATGGACCGAGTAAGGGCAGAAGGATTTTATTTAGTTTAGCTAGGACACCATGATCAGCACAGGCTTGGAGGGGACAAAGGGCCTGTTCTTGAGCTGTACTGTTCTTTGTTTTTGAAGCCATTTAGAGAACTCCAGCACAGGTTGTGCATTTTAACGGGCTCAGTGTTATACAGAGTGTCTTCAGGTCTTCCTTGATGGTCTCCACTTTGCACCCCTCATAATCCTGAATTCCTGCAAATCTCTGCTGCCCTTTCGCAAACTCTCACCCTGTCCCATTCACCCATCAACCCTGCACTCGCTGGTCTACAATAGCCACCAGTCTGGAAACACGTTGAATTTAAAATTCTTTTTCCTTCCACCACTGATCTCCCCACCTCTCTATATTGCTAACCTCCTCTTAAAACTCTGCTCCCCTCCATTTCTAGCCTCCCTGATGGTAATTGCACTCCAATTGGTGGCCGTACTTTCAAATGCCTGGGTCCTCGGCTCTGGAGTTCCTTCCTTAAATCTCTGCTCCTCTCTCTTGTCATGCGATCTGTCCTTGTGTGGCTGTGTTCTCAGTTGGTAGCCAGTCAGACAGCGGAGAGTTTGAATCTTATTCAAGGGGCATCCCATAATCGTGGATGAGAGTCCAGTGTCGCACTGACGGCATGAGACATGAATCTGAGAATCCCACCAGACTGTTTATGAGAGGGCAGAGGAGTTCTCCTAGGTCAGGGGTAGTGTTCATCCTTAAAGTTTATTCATTATCCCCTAGTCGTCACACTCCAGCATCTGTTAGGGTGCACTGAGGGAGAATTTAGCATGGCCAGTGCACCTAACCAGTGCGTCTTTTGGACTGTGGAAGGAAACTCACACAGACACAAGGAGAACATGCAGACTCCTCACAGTGACCCAAGCCGGGAATTGAACCCAGGTCCCTGGTACTGTGAGGCAGCAGCACTAACCACTGTGCCACCATGAAACCAACATAACTTACAAAAACACACATACTGTTGTCCTCATTGTTGTGGCATTGGCGTTTAAGAGTGATTTGTTTACCTGCTACCTTTTCTGTATTACAGTAAAGTCTGCACTTCATTAGCTGTAGACTGCTCTGGAATGTTTTAAGGATATGAAATGTCACTAGAGAAATGTTTCTGACTGGGTTGAGATTGTAAAGATCAGGGTGTGTGTGAATAATGTCTTCCACATCATATCCACTGGCACAATCTCTGGATTTCTGCTTTGTGTAATTACTTGGTATATAATGATGAGTTAGTTGGCTTAAGCTGTCACCGTAACGCCCCTTTAAGAAAAAATCCCGGTGATTAAAAGCAAGAGAAGTGGCTGTTTGTACATTTTACAAGGGCAGCAATATTACTGGCGACACGGTGGCATAGTGGTTAGCACTGCTGCCTCTCAGGGACTTGGATTCAATTCCCGGCTCGGGTCACTGTCTGTGTGGAATTTGCATGTTCTGCCCGTGTCTGTGTGGGTTTCTTCTGGATGTTCCAGTTTCCTCCCACAGTCTGAAAGACATGCTGGTTAGGTGTATTGACCCGACAGATGCTGAAGTGTGGTGACTAGGGGAATTTCACAGTGACACAGTAATGTGTCTTACTTGTGGCTAATAAATAAACTTTACTGCGGAGTCTGGTGTCTTAGAATGTGGGACAACACTTGGTTGCAATCCTTAGTGTCTGTAACTTGTAAACAGAAACTGCTGATCACGGTGTCTAGTGAGGGAGGGCGGAGTGAGAAGTTAAAGTTTCAGGTCAATAATTTAACTGTGATTAGCTTGGAATCTGCGGATGAGTGTGTCACAGTATGTGTATGTACACACGTGTGCATCTGTGTGTGCTGGTTAGTCAGATATCTGTGTTGTGACGAGTTTGCTGTGATTCATTTCCCCTCAATATGAGCAGTGTTGTAACTGATGAGCTGCCGACGTTACTATTAATAAACAGTGTGCTGGAGGTGAGACTCCCAAAAGAATTTCAGGTATCTAAGTAACCACCAATTCAGTAGTTTCAGTAAGGAAGTCTCCCTCCTATCATGTGATGACTGGAAGGAATGAAACATTCTTTAAAGGTTGATTGATGTGTTGACTTGACTAGACTCTCAGAATCTCTACAGAGCAGAGGAGGCTACTTGGCCCATCAAGTCTGCATTGACTATCTTACCCAGGCCTCTCCCCTGCCCTATCCCCACCTGTCTTAGTACACTTTGGGGCAGTTTGGCATGGCTAATCCACCGAACCTACATATCTTTGGAGTGTGGGAGGATACCGCAGCACATGGCGGAAACCTATGCAGACATGGAGACAATGTGAAAACTCCAAGCAAACAGTCACCTGAGGCTGAAGTTGAACCTTGGTCCTTGGCACTGTTAGGCAGCTATGCTAACCATTTTGCCACTGTGCTTGCCCATTGGGTTGAGTGATTTAACACAGTTCCAGGTGAATGATCACTTATTTGAGTGCTCGCTGAGGTAAAGGTGAAGGGTGGTTCACACACACAATCATAGAATTTCTACAGTGCAGAAGGAGATCATTTGGCCCATTCAGTCTACACTGACCACAATCCCGCCAGGCCCTATTCCCGTAACCCCATATATTTACCCTGCTAGTCCCCTAACACTGGGGAAATTTAGCATGGCCAATCCACGTAACCACTCATCTTTGGACTGTGGGAGGAAACTGGAGCATTCAGAGGAAACCCAACAGACACAGGGAGAACATGCAGACTCCACACACATTGACCCAAGCTGGGAATTGAACCCAGATCTTTGGTGCTGAGACAGCATTGCTAACCACTGTGCCACCAGGCCGCCCATATATACTGGGCTTCATTGCTTCACACAGCCAGGTTTGTTTTGGGAGCAAACCACTGGTCTTTAGGTTCTGGGTAATTCTGTAGCCCCATTTACCCCAAGTCAGCTTCATCCCAACACAGGATGAACGGGGTACAAGTGGGCAATGCAGAGCCTGAGCTTCACTCCTCCTCAGTAATGACTGACTTCAGCTACCAGTGGCAGCAGGTAAATTATCAGCCTGAAACTGGTCTTGAGGCAATTGATCCAAGACCGGATATTCAACATATTTTTAAGTCAGTTACAATTACTTTCACAATTAACACTGTAACCTAACGACATTTTGAATTGATAAATATTCAAGCTGAGACTGATCTTAAATTTTTGTTGACTTGAGGAACTGGATTTCAGGGGGTTTTTATGAAATGTTTTGTTCTGAGCTGGCCAAGGGAAATTGCCAGTGCACTACTGGATCAGAAACATCCAGGGCACCATCGGGAATGGTTTGCCTGCGCTGAGCACTGTCTCTCCTATGCTGAGTGCATCAGAAACTGTTGTCCATCTCTAGATAACTCACTACTCAAATCTTTTTCTTATTTATTCTAATTCATTTTGATCCAGTTCAGCATTTCCCTCTTCCCAAGCTCCTGTGTAAACACTAAGACAAAGGAGTTGTTAAACATTCCTGGACAAGTACTGATTATTTCAGTGAACTCGCTCACCCCTCTGCGTGGGGCCCCTGCCTCACTTCCAGCAGGTCTATTTTTGCCGATATATTTGTGCAATCACTTATCATTGTTAATACTTATCAAATACCTACAGCGCAGAGGGATGTCATTGGATCCATCGAGTCTGCAAACTCTTTAAAAGAGCATCTTACCCAGACCATGCCCTATCCCCATAACCCCACACAATCACCCCACTAATTTCCCAAATGCTCTACAGATCTTTAGATACTATGGGGCAATTTAGCACGGTCAACCCACCTGACCTGCACATATTTTGACTTTAATTTCTCTTGTTTTCAGTATCTTTTTTTGAAACGCTATCTTTAATTGTTCATTCACTTCATGATTTTGTATCATCGCTACACCTCCTTTGTACCCCCCTAAACTTTAATGTGATACCAGTGCCTTTGGAAAAATTGTCACCATAGTCTCTATCGATTAGTATTGTCCCCGAGTCACACAGTGAAGACCTATATCGACCAGCACTGTAATCCAGTGCAATGCAGTGACAGACCTGTGCCCACCAGCACTGTAACGCAGTACAATGCAATGGTAAACTCGTATCCACCAGCACTGTAACCCAGTACGATGCAGTGGTAAACTCGTATCCACCAGCACTGTAACCCAGTACGATGCAGTGGTAAACTTGTATCCACCAGCACTGTAATCCAGTGCAAGCAGTGACAGACCTGTATCCACCAACACTGTAATCCAGTGCAAGCAGTGACAGACCTGTATCCACCAGCATTGTAATCCAGTGCAAGCAGTGACAGACCTGTATCCACCAGCATTGTAATCCAGTGCAAGCAGTGACAGACCTGTACTCACCAGCACTGTATCCCAGTGCAATGCAGTGACAGACCTATCCCCACCAACACTAACTCAGTGTGATGCAGTGACAGACCTATTCTCACCAACACTGTGTCACAGTGCAGTGCAATGATAGGTGTGTATCCACCAGCATTGTATCCCAGTCTAAAGCAGTGACAGACCTGTCCCCACTAGCACTGTAACCCAGTGTGATGCAGTGACAGACCTGTTCTCCACCAGCACTGTATGTGTGATGCAGTGACAGACCTGAATCTGCCACTATTGGAAAGATAGAATTTGGATTATACTCCCATTTAGTGTTCTATTGTTTATAGTTTGTCTGCATTATTGCCTTTTCTTGTCTGTAGGAATGTAGAATTGGGCCAATACCCCCTCAGGACTTCCTAGTGCTTTATGTGGTTGCTAATTTGTAATCCATCACAGCCTGCTGCTCTGCAGGTCCTTTGTAGCTCCAGTTATATTTGCCACACACAGAAGCAAAGAGTATCAGGAGAGTCTTGCTAGTCCATTATACTGGTACAAACATTGAACCCTGCTCCCTCCAACAACTGCATTAGAAGGGCAGGGAATACCAAGACTCACAGGTCGAGACCTGTGGAGATTAGATAGGATCTGGTCATAGATATCATAGAAACCCTACAGTGCAGACAGAGGCCATTCAGCCCATCGAGTCTGCACCACTCACAATCCCACCCAGGTACTACCCCCACATCCCTATATATTTACCCGCTAATTTCTCTAACCTACACATCTCACAAGTCTAAGGGGCAATTTTTAGCATGGCCAATCAACCTAACCTGCACATCTTTGGACTGTGGGAGGAAACTGGAGGCATGGGGAGAATGTGCAAACTCCACACATAGTGACCCAAGCCAGGAATTGAACCCAGGTCCCTTCTAACCACTGTGCCACCCGTCAGTGAGAACCTGTGGAGATTGGGCAGGATCTAGTCAGTGAGAACCTGTGGAGATTGGGCAGGATCTAGTCAGTGGGAACCTGTGGAGATTGGGCAGGATCTAGTCAGTGTGGGTTTGCAGTGAGATCGTGCAGACACTGTCAGGTTTACCCCTGAATCTGCTCTGCTCTCTGATGGCTGCACGTGAATCATTAACTCTTTCCTGACTCTCTTCCAGCATTTTGACTTGTTTTTGTTAGATTTTCAACAATTGAAGATGGTTGCCCTTTTTTAAGATTATTTGACAAGGAAATGGGCTATTCTGTATCCCTTAACTAGCTGCTCAGGCCTCTGGTGAGGAGACTTGAACCCACGACATTTGGACAGTTGTACGAGAGTGTTCCTTTTTCCATTTGAGCTTTAATTGATTTAATGTTTTCCCAAATTAAGGCACATTATTAAAGGGAATTTTTAAGACTGTGGATAGAGAGAATGTGGAGGTTGGGGCGGGCAGTTGACAAAGTGATGATTAGTGGTAAAGAGATATGATCTGGAATGTTGCGGCAGTAATGAACTCCAGGAATCCGCCTGGGGCTCCTTGTTACCTGTTTGTAGAAATTATTTGGGTGTAAACCGGAAGTTGTGGGTATGCAGAATGGGAAAGTACAGGAAAGTGTGCAGTTAACATTAAATATAAACTCAGGGAAGTGATGTGGCGTTTCTGCGAAACATTAATGAGACTTGAATTAGAGGAGTGCTTACGGTTCTGGGCACCATATTGCAGGGAAGGGAGGAGAGTGGAGATTCACTCGGGCGATCCCAGGGCCAGGAGATCCATAGTTGTGAGGGAAGGGCTCAAAAAATTAAGGATTTATTTTTTCCTCAGGAACTGACAAAGGGCTACGAGATTGAAAAGAATTTCAGGAGTCAGGAGACAGCAATTGAGATAAAACGAGTTGTCATGTAGGAATAGGAAAAACTGTGGTGGCAAATTGAAATTCTCTGTCCTCCAGCGAAAGCTTGTTTCTGTTGGTTCGTAACGAGCACTTGCCCAAGGTGCTTCATAAGATTCTCAAACGATACATGGAGTCACATGGCAATAGCTGGACAAAGAGAGGGAAATTATGAAGCATCTTTGACACAGGGAATTCCAGAGCTGGGGCCTAGGCAGCAGGAAGTATGAACACAATGCTGGTGCGATTATGATGGGGAGAGGCCAGTGTCTGAGGAAAAACGAGGGTTGATGGAGGGTTTCCGAGGGTTAATGGAGGTGATATGGAGGAAAGGAGAGGTGGCTCGTAATGATTTGACACCAAGGATGAGAATTTAAAAATTGGGACAGGACAATATTCTGGGGGTTTGGGCTGAGAGTTCACACCAGTGCCTTACAGTGAGAATTTCTCCTTGGGTTGTTTGGACAGGGAGTTTGAGACTTGGTCTTTTCAACAAGCTGCAGAGTACTGGTGTAAGGAGCTGATAGCACTAATGAGAGGTTTGCAGCGTAACATGGGCTTGGATGGTGGACTAGTCATCTGGAAACCTGAATGAATGACCTCGAGGCATGAGTATAAATCCCAGCGCAGTGGTTGGGGAATTTAAACTTGGCATCAATATAATTACAGCACAGCAGGTGGTTATTCTGGCTGCTGTATCTGCATTGACTTTCTGAAGAAACAGTTCACCTAGTGCCACTCCCTCTGCCTTTTCTCTGCAACCCTGCACATTCTTCCTTTCCAGTAAATACAGTTCCCTTTTGAATACCTGCCTCCCCCACACTCTCAGACAGAGCATTCCAGATCCTAACCAATCCCTGCGTGAAGATGTGTTCCTCATTTTGCCATTGATTCTTTCGCTAATAGTGTTAAGTCTGTAGCCCTCTGGTTGCTCCCCCCCAGTGGGAGCAGTTTCACCCTGTCTGCACTATCTAAACCTACTGTACTGCAAGCCCACGGATAACCTCATGATTCTCCAGCTTCCACCCTAAACACGTTAAAGAAGCCACCTATATGGCCAAGCCCTCCGTTATATATAGGATCTGCTCAGATGAGGAGGATTGCAACAGATTTTGAAAGATGCCCTCATAAGAACAGGATATGGCGCTCGACTCATCGATCGAAAGCTCCGACGTGCCACAACGGAAAACTGCACCAACCTCCTCAGAAGACAAACACGGGACATGGCAGTCGTTCAGTATTTCCCTGGAGCGGAGAAGCTACGACATCTTCTCTGGAGCCTTCAGCGTGTCACTGATGAAGATGAATATCTCGTCAAGATCATCCCCATGCTCCCACTTCTTGCCTTCAAACAACTGCACACCCTCAAACAGACCATTGTCCGGGGATGGTAGGGAAGAAAGGTTTGAACTGGAATAGAAAGTGTTAATTTAGGCTGTTAACCTTTGATTGAAATTAAAATTCAGACTGCATTGTGCCAAGCTCTGCTCATCAAGAAACAGGTATTCAGACAGGGGGAAGGGGCTGGGGAGAAGAGACTTGACGAGATGTCCACATGGGAAATAATTGGGGGAAATTTCACAAGAGGGAGAAAATCAATGTGAAATTTAGATTCAAACATTGAATTGTGTCAGACACATGTTTGAATGTATAACAGTTAAATTTCATAATAAATATCAACAAATTACTGCAGATGCTGGAATCTGAAACCAAAAGAGAAAACGCTGGAAAATCTCAGCATGTCTGGCAGCATCTGTAAGGAGAGAAAAGAGTTGATGTTTCAAATCCAGATGACCCTTTGTCAAAACTCTGACAAAATGTCATCTGGACTCAAAATGTCAGTTAAATTTCAGATTGATCTTGGGAAGATTGGCACAGTGATGAAGACATAATTGGACTTAAGCAACATACCTTTAAAATATGGATCAGCCTCAAAGCTTATTTGTGTTTGTGTGTATGATTTTTACTCCGACCTCACTTTCTTAGAATTCCCCTTTTTTTCAGATTACTAATTCAGCAACATAATCACCATCTCCCTCTTTTTAATATTCGTTCATGGGATGTTTTGTTGCTGGCTGGGCCAGCATTTATCACCCATCCCTGAGGGTATATAAGAATTAACCACGTTGCTCAATGCCTATGGGTGGCACAGTGCTTTTCACAGTAACTTTATTGCACTGTTAATATCAGCCTACTTGTGACAATAAATGAACTTAAATTTTTAAACTTTGCTCTCTCCCTCTATTTCCTGCTTGTTCTGTCTCATTTCCACTCCCCCCTCATTGACTCATTCTCTGTGCCCCACCCATATTTATACCCAGCATATGTGTGTGAGACACTTCTATTTTGGTCGTTCACTGACTCGCACACTTGGATGATTAAACAGGACGAGGGTCAAAATATCTGCTGGAAGTGCTGATTCAAGAATTGGAAGGAAATACTTTATCTCATGTTCTTCAGTCATTTCCTGTCTGAATAAGGTGCAGTAGTTAGAATGGTGATAAGTGGCAGGGCAACAATGTTTTCCTTCAAACGCGCACCTTCTGGACGAGCTGCTGTTTACCTGTTCAGTTAGTACTGCCATTGTAGACTATGTGTTCAGGATGTTCTGTGGTTGGGGGGGGGGGGAAACACAGCCTCGTTTTCATCTTTACCTTCCATGAAGTCCCAGGGGAGGTGGGAAAAAATGGACAGCTAATTCAGGAAACCATGAGAAAACTTCCTCTTAAATCCCAAGAGCACTTTCCTTTGATCATTGTTCTGCTGCCGCATTCTGGAAAGGCCAGAATGAGTCAGTTTTTTTCCCCCTATCTCTGGGAAGCTCATCCAATAGCTCATCTCCCATTAGAGAAAAATCATCATCTAGACATCCATGTTCACATCATCCCCATTTCCCAAATTTTCGTTCCACTTGGATCCATTACCTCAAAGAAATTCTGGGGGAGAAAAAGACAAACCTGCATTTGTATAGCACCTTTCGTGACCTCAGGGCATCCTGTAGCATTTTACAGTCAATGAAGTACCTTGGAAGTGTAATGTAGGAAAGGTTTGAGCTAATTTGAGCACAGCAAGCTTTCACAGTCAGCACTCTGTCCAGATAGGCTTTTTATAGCCTTGTTGTTGAGAGAGAGATTTTGGACACCAGGGAGAACTCTCCTCTTTGAGTACTGCAATGGGACCTTTAAAAACTACCTCAGGGTTGTGAGCCTCTGTTTATTGTCACACCTGAAAACTGACAGCTCTTGGTGCTGGGATTGTTGATTGAGAATGGAACTGAACAAACAACTTACTGAGCTTTTGTTGATGCCATCTATCCACCAGCATGTTATCAATCATCCAAATGATTTGAATTCCTCCTTCAGTGTAAGTCTGGGCAGCAAATCTATAATATGGCGGGTGTCTCTGTAACTCCATGAACCAAAGTTGGGTTTTGTTTAATAATTACAAAGATGTAGTCTCACTAAAGCTGCAGCAACAGCTTATGTTTATATAGCACCTTCAATGCAATGAAACCCCAGAGCGCTAACTGAGGGGAACATTATGAAGTAGCATGACATATAAGGAGAGTTGTTCTGGGATGTGTAGGTTAGAGGGATTAGCGGGTAAATGTGTAGGGATATGGGGATAGGGCCTGGGTGGGATTGTGGTTGGTGCAGACTTGATGGGCCGAAGGGCCTGTTTCTGTACTGTAGGGTTTCTATGTTTCTATGAGATAATAGATCAGATAGAAGGCACAGTGGTTAGCACTGCTGCCTCACAGTGCCAGGGACCCGGCTTGGGTCACTGACTGGGTGGAGTGTGCACATTTTCCTCATGTCTGTGTGGGTTTCCTCCCACAGTCTGAAAGACATGCTGATTTAGTTGCATTGGCCGTGCTAAATTCTCCCTCAGCATACCAAACTGGTGCTGGAGTGTGGCCACTAGGGGATTTTCATAGTAACAGTGTTAATGTAAGCATACCTGTGACACTAATAAACAAATGTAAACTTAAACTAGATGACCAAAAGGAGGAAAGTGAGAGTAGAGAGGTGTACAGAGGGAATTCCAGACTTGGGGTCCAGACATCAGAAGATATGGTCACCAACAGTGGTGTGATTCTGATGGCCAGAATGGCCTGACCTTGGTTTCATACCCAGTAGTCAAGACAATCTCGGACCCTGCTTTTTTGACAATGTTTGAGCACTGTATCATCTGCTGCCACTACTGTCTGCTGGTATAGTCTTCAGCGCTCAAGTTTAGTGAGCAAATCCCAAGAGGCCCCAAATCTAGTTGGGCTGCCCTCCATGCTGACACTTGATCTTGGATTACCCAAGATGATGTCCAAGGGCAGCCTGTTGAATTGTGTCCCATAGTTCTTTATGGGTTATGCCATCCAGGATGGGGTGGGAATGGCTTATTGCACCAATGACTGCTTTACCCCCACAGACCTGACATTTCTTTTACATGTTAGGTAGTGTTATGTGGCCTGGCCTTGGGTCAGTGCTTTTCTGATGAAGTTTTTCTTAATCATTCTTGGAGTGTGTAGGATAGGGCAGCATTTATTCCCATCCCTAATTGCCTCTTAAGAAGATGGTGGTGAGCTGCCTTCTTGAACCGCTGCAGTCCATGTGGTGTCGCTGCACCCACAGTGCTGTTTGAGAGGGAGTCCTAGGATTTTCACCCAGTGACACTGAAGGAACAGTAAAGAAATAGTGACGTATTTCCAAGTCAGGGTGGTGAGGACTCAGAGGGGGAATTTGCAGTGGTGGTGTTCTCTTGTACCTGTTCCTCTTATCTTTCTAGATGGTTGTGGTAATAAGTTTGGAAAGTGCTGTCTTGGTGAGTTGCTGCAATGCGCCTTGTAGGTCGTGCACTCTCCTGGCACTGTGCATTGATGATGGAAGGAGTAAATGTTTGTGGATGGGGTGCCAATTAAGCGAGCTGCTTTGTCCTGGATGGTGTCAAGCTTTTTGGGTGTTGTTGAAGCTGCACCCATCCAAGCAAGCGGAGAGTATTGCATCATATTCCTGACTTGTGCCTTGAAAGATGGCGGACAGGCTTTGGGGTGTCAGGAGGTGAGTTACTCTCCATGGGTGAGTGAAACTTTGCAGAAGCTGTCCTTTCACAGTTGGTGTATTTTCAGGCATGTGCTATTGCTTAGAATTATACAGACCTTTAATCCACCTTGTCAACAGCTGCACTGATCCATTGGCCTCATACCGACTTATTGGCAGTCCAAAGATATGTAGGCTAGGTGGATTGGCCATGCTAAATTACTACCCCTTAGTGTCCAAAGATGTGCAAGTTACCCATTGTTTGCCTGCAGGGTTGTGTGGATGAGGAGGGATGTTTGGCCTCTGTGGGAAGATGGCCTGGGTGGCATGCTCTTTTGGAGAGTCAGTACAGACATGGTGGTCCAAATGGCTTCCATCTGCACTGTGGGATTCTATGGGATTTATGGCAGTGTATCACTGTCTGAATTTCACTTTAAGAGTCATGCAGCCTGGGCTCTTCCCCTGATGGTGAGGGGCCCGAGCCGTCCGTCTGTTTCCCCGACGGCGAGGGGCCCGATCCGTCCGTCCGTTCCCCCTGACGGTGAGGGGCCCGATCCGTCCGTCCGTTCCCCCTGACGGCGAGGGGCCCGATCCGTCCGTCCGTTCCCCCTGACGGCGAGGGGCCCGAGCCGTCCGTCTGTTCCCCCTGACGGCAAGGGGCCCGAGCCGTCCGTCCGTTCCCCCTGACGGTGAGGGGCCAGAGCCGTCCGCCCATTCCCCCTGACGGTGAGGGGCTCGAGCCATCCGTCCGTTCCCCCTGACGGCGAGGGGCCCGAGCCGTCCGTCCGTTCCCCCTGACGGTGAGGGGCCCGAGCCGTCCGTCTGTTTCCCCGACGGCGAGGGGCCCGATCCGTCCGCCCATTCCCCCTGACGGTGAGGGGCCCGATCCGTCCGTTCGTTCCCCCTGACGGCGAGGGGCCCGAGCCGACCGTCCATTCCCCCTGACGGCGAGGAGCCCGATCCGTCAGTCCGTTCCCCCTGATGGCGAGGGGCCCGAGCCATTCGTCTGTTCCCCCTGACGGTGAGGGGCCAGAGCCGTCCGCCCATTCCCCCTGACGGTGAGGGGCCCGAGCCGTCCGTCCGTTCCCCCTGACGGTGAGGGGCCAGAGCCGTCTGTCCGT
Organism: Prionace glauca; assembly: GCA_037974335.1. Lineage (NCBI taxonomy): Eukaryota > Metazoa > Chordata > Chondrichthyes > Carcharhiniformes > Carcharhinidae > Prionace > Prionace glauca. The sequence continues at coordinate 12,930,873 of CM075756.1, forward strand.
TCCCACTCATCACATTTTCCCACAGAATTAGTTGCAGTTCTATGTCTGTGCCCTGATGCAGAGTTGTTGTCAGGTACTTTCCCGCTGGGAGCAAGAAATAGAACATTACAGCGCAGAACAGGTCCTTCGGCCCACGATGTTGCGCCGACCAGTTTTTAAAAAAAAAACACTGACCCACTAATCTAAACCAATCCCTTTTCGTCCATAAACCTATCGACAGATCTCTTAAACGCCCCCAAACTAGGCGCATTTACAACCGCAGCAGGCAAGGCATTCCAATCCCTCACCACCCTCTGGGTAAAGAACCTACCCCTGACATCGCCTGAAGGTCCCTTTGTTGTAAATGAGCTCTCTGACTGGAAGTTGGGGGCAACCATGTTACTTAATTCCAATTTCCTTTCATTGTAAGAGCAGTGGGAAAGAAGCTGGAGAGATGAATGAAGCAGGGCGACTGCTGATGGCTGTCATTTGCCTTCATTGGTGAATGTGTTTTTTTTTAAACTACGTTGGTTAATATTCTGAGATGTTTATCTGGTGCTATCTTACTGGTGAGCTGAGTTGTGCAGATTGTTGGCTGTTGCTGATGGTGGTGCTTTCATAATCTTGATATTGTGTATGTTCTCCCTTTATCGTGTGATCTTCTGGGGTATTTTGTGATTGTGCCGTTGCTGTCTGTAGTTCGGGAGAATGTTTTGCTGGTGAGGTCTCGGTGATGCGTGTGGTTGGCCTGTTTCTGTGTCCAAGTGTGTCACATAACCAGATGTATGTACAAAACAGTGAAGGATCAGGTCCTTCTGACACACTACTCTCATGGTTTCTGACTCACATTTGGACCATATTTACCTTTTATCACTGTTTTCCATGCCTGCCCTCAATAGATTGTACTGAAGCAAATGTACTGTCTGGTAATGAAGAATTGGAGTCAACCAATTCTTCATTACCAACCGCAGCAGGCAGGGCATTCCAATCCCTCACCACCCTCTGGGTAAAGAACCTACCCCTGACATCGCCTGAAGGTCCCTTTGTTGTAAATGAGCTCTCTGACTGGAAGTTGGGGCAACCACGTTACTTTCACAGAGATACCTATAACAAACGTGTATCTCTGAACTCAACAGCCCCACTTTCAGTATTGTCCATATTCATCCCCATTTAATGCCCCACCCCCCCAACTTGCATTCAGTTAATCACGATTAATATACAAATGTCAACATTTAACCTTAATCGTTTCTAATCATTTCACTTCCATGGTTGTGTTGCCCATCTGAACTTGGGCCAATTCACCCTAAACACAAGTAATTAAGCTGATGTATTACATGCTAATCAAAGACATGGCTGAAAGACTTGTATTAAGTCACTCACTGTATCTGTGGCAATAGCTTTGCCTTATGCCGCCTTACACCTAGCAGAAAGTCTGTCTTAACTCATCGGGAGCTGGCCCTGCAGTTTGCCCAGGGCATTGACATTCTCTAATAGTGTGGTGTCCCATTGCTACGTATGGTTAGAACGACCGGTGCTTGTGATTTCAGACAGGGTCTGAAAGCATGACTGGAGGTTGGACTCGGGCTGTGAGTTGGATGGAGGAGCCCGTTGTTGGGTCTTGTTCACTGGTTTCTTTACAGCTCCTAATTAACGCTCAAAATCTAATTGAAACATGTAATAAAAAGTATGTGTGTGATGTATATGTGTGTGTCTGAAGGGGTGTGTGATTGTGGGTCCGTGTGAGTGTCATTGTGTGTGGGAAAGCATGATTACACGTGTGTGATTTTATCCTTTGGATCGAAATTCAATCCCTTGGTATTCTGGCTGGTTCAAGATTCCTGTATTCCACCTTGGCAGTGCTCTTGGCCCCCTCAGCTGGGGCACTGAAGAGGGAAAAAAAAACTTCTTCAACAGACTAAGAAAGTTGGTGTTGTAGCTTCACAGGTCAAACTGCCAGTCTGACCTCGGGAAAAGGCTGGATAATGTTTAGTTCGTTGTGGAGGGGTCTAGCTCTGGGTGCTGAGCAATGCTGGGTTGAAATGTCTTTGCTCTGTTGATGGCTGGGCAGCTGTGAAGTGCTGTAAACCTCATGGTTGGTGATAGAAAGTATGGCACACTTGGATTTTGTGGGATTCTTTCCCACCAGGCCCACCCCATACTCCAGTGATGGCCAGTGTGGGCATAGACCTGTGTCAAGCATTTCTCAGTCATGGGAAGTAAGTGAATATCCATCCCACCCTTGACTGTGACAGGAGCTGGAGAGTTGCCTGTTTGTAACTCAGGAATGGCGTCAAGGAATGAGCAGCATGAGGAGAATGAAGGGATGGTAGCTAAATTTGCAGATGACACAAAGGTAGCAAATTTGTGAAGAGGACATGAGGTTGCAGATGGATATAGGTGGGTTGAGTGAGTGGGCTGATACTTGGCTGATGGAATATAACGTGGGAAAATGTGAAGTTGTTCACTTTGGCAGGAAGAATGAAAAAAGGAGCGTTAGCCGTGCTAAATTCTCCTTCTGTGTACCCAAACAGGCGCCAGAGTGTGGCAACTAAGGGGTTTTCACAGTAGGTTCATTGCATGTTAATGTAACACGAATAAATAAATTTAAATTACTTAAACAGTGAATAACAGCACAATTCTGAGCTGCTGGGAGACTAGGTGTTCCCGAGCATTAGTCACAAAAAGTTAGCATTTCCAGCAGAGCAAATACTTAAAAGTTAACAATGTTATCTTTTATTAAGAGAGAAATTGAACATAGAAGTAAGGATGTTATGTTTCAGTTGCACAGGGCATTGGTGAGACCAGAAGTCAAACACTCAGTGCAGTTTTGGTGTCTCTATTTGAGGAAGGATGTAGATGCATTAGAGGTGGTTCAGAGGAGATTTATTAGATGGAATAAAGTGGGCTGTCCTGGGAGGAAAGATTAGCTACTGTTTCTGTGGAGTTTAGAAGAATGAGGGATGACTTGATTGACATGTAGAAGATCCTGAATGGTCTCAACAAGGTGGATAGGGAAAGGATATATCCTCCTGTGGGTGAGTCCAGAATGGATGTCAGAGGTAGGTTCTTTCTCAGAGGGTAGTAAGGTCGTGGAATGCCCTGCCTGCAGCAGTTGTGGACTTGCCAACTTTAAGGGCATTCAAATGGTCAGTGGATAGGTATATGGATAACATTGGAATAGTTTAGGTTAGAGGGTCATTAGATTGATTCCACCGGTCGGCGCAACATCAAGGGCCGAAGGGCCTGTACTGCGCTGTAATGTTCTATGTTCTAGAACTAAGGGGCACCATTTTAATATTAGTGGTCGCCGTTTTAGGGCAAAGAAATTTTGACTGAGGGTCATACAACTTTGGAACTCTCTGCCTCAGAAGGCAGAGGAGACAGGGTCACTGAAGATTTTTAAGGCAGAGGCAGCTAGATTCTTATTGGACAAGGGTGAAGAGATCGAATCTTAAACTCAGTGCGTTAACGGGGCTGAATTTTTATCAGTATGGGTATTTCTCAGTTTGTGGTGGAAAAGTCTTTTCTAGGTCATATGTAGAACTTGCTGCAGAGAAACAGGCCATTTGGTCTATGCTGGCAGATATAGGTGGAGCCCTGCAGCAGCACACCAGGTTCCAGTTTGCTCTGAACCCAGGCTGGCTGTACAGACCGGCCAGCCTACACTGTGGCCATTGCTTTGAAAATAACACATCCACAGACAGACACTTGGAGATCCTGTTGGGGGAATACATGATTTGGGTATGCTAGCATTGGACTGGCGTAAACACAGTAAAAAGTCTGACAACACCAGGTTTTAGTCCAACCTATTTATTTGATAATATACTTACAAGCTTTCGGGGTTAGCCCCTTCGTCAGGTGAATGAAGAGTTCTGGCCTCAGACAGAGCATATAAAGCACAGAGAGTTTAGAGATTACTGATTAGAATGCGAATCCTTACACCTAACCTGCTGTTCAAGACCTGAAGTGGCTGATAATGTGAGTGGAAGGAGCACTGATCACAGTTTAAAGAGATGTGTATTGTCTCCAGACAGTACAGTAAGTGAGGTTTTGCAAACCCGGCAAGTCACGGGGGTTACAGATAGTGCGACATGAACCCAAGATCCCTGTTGAGACCGTCCTCATGTATGCGGAACTTGGCTATCAGTCTCTGTTCAGCGACTCTGCGCTGTCGTGTGTTGTGAAGGCCGCTTGAAGAATGCTTACCCGAAGGTCAGAGGCTGAATGCCCGTGACCACTGAAGTGTTCGCCAACAGGAAGGGAACAGTCTTGCCTGGTGACTGAACATCGCTCGACAGTGCGCATTGTAGGGTTCTATGCTGCTGGTTCTAAGGCGGCCTTCACGACACACGACAGCGCAGAGTGTCGTGGTTCCCCAAGACGACAGCTTATTTAACCCAATTGAAACAGAGAGTCTGAGTTGTAATCCTCCAAGCAGTAGACTTTATTTTCCAGCACAAGAGAATAAAGCCGGGATGCCTGGAACATTCCAAAGAACCATCTGCTTTACAGTCTTTTTATACACATCACAACATAATCACATTAAGTGGAGTGACTGAACAACAATCATTGTATAGCTAACTACATTAAGTAACATACATTGACCTGACTGATCATGCTGGTCTGACTACTATACTAATTATATTATATACTAATTGTATCAGGTAGCCTACATTGAGTTGGTTAATCATGCTGCTCTCAGCACATCTCACATTTTGAACCTCCTTTAGCATACCCATCTTAATTACAACGTTCAATACAAGTTCTCATACATGAGTACAAATTCTGTTACGAGCGTTACAGATAGTGCGACATGAACCCAAGATCCCTGTTGAGACCGTCCTCATGTGTGCGGAACTTGGCTATCAGTCTCTGTTCAGCGACTCTGCGCTGTCGTGTGTCGTGAAGGCCGCTTGGAGAATGCTTACCCGAAGGTCAGAGGCTGAATGCCCGTGACCACTGAAGTGTTCGCCAACAGGAAGGGAACAGTCTTGCCTGGTGACTGAACATCGCTCGACAGTCACCAGGCAAGACTGTTCCCTTCCTGTTGGCGAACACTTCAGTGGTCACGGGCATTCAGCCTCTGACCTTCGGGTAAGCATTCTCCAAGGCGGCCTTCACGACACACGACAGCGCAGAGTCGCTGAACAGAGACTGATAGCCAAGTTCCGCACACATGAGGACGGTCTCAACCGGGATCTTGGGTTCATGTCGCACTATCTGTAACCCCCGTGACTTGCCTGGTTTTACAAAACCTCACTTACTGTACTGTCTGGAGACAATACACATCCCTTTAAACTGTGATCAGTGCTCCTTCCACTCACATTATCAGCCATTTCAGGTCTTGAACAGCAGGTTAGGTGTAAGGATTCGCATTCTAATCAGTAATCTCTAAACCGTCTGTGCTTTATATGCTCTGTCTGAGGCCAGAACTCTTCATTCACCTGACGAAGGAGCTAACCCCGAAAGCTTGTAAGTATATTATCAAATAAATAGGTTGGACTAAAACCTAGTGTTGTCAGACTTTTTACGGGGGAATACATCACAGTGCAAGGACTAGAAAACAATGGTCTCAGTTATAATCGAGCCAAACATCCTTGCTGAACATACCAATACTCTGTTATCTGTGCAGAAAGAATGTGCTCAGGATAGCGGTTGTAGGAGTGGAATTGCAGCTCCAGGGTCGTGAGTTCAAATCCCATCGAGGCAAGTTGTAAAGTTAAATTCAATAAACTAACCCTCTCTTTTGGAGCTGTGAATTTTGGCCTTCCTCAGATTGGCCATGTCCTGAGAAATTTTTTAAAAGCCCTTTAGTAAGGGGAATGCTTTCCTGTGTCTGCTTGCAGCTTCTCTTCTTGAGACTACTGTCTGTGGCTCCATTAACCATCTCTGTGTTGTCAGACTGCCTGTGACACTGAGAAAGGTATAGCTGTCTCATTTGGCTCCCACCAAAATCCCTGCCTCCCTGCAATTCCATTTCTCTCCCCTTGCTGGATTTGGGTTGTGCAACACTGATGGCCTTTTGATCCTGTTTTAAACTCCATGTTATAAATTTACAACATAGAAGAAGGGCCAATTGGTCTAAAGGGTCTGTGTGAGTGTACTCGACACAAATTCCCATCTTCCTCCATCTAACTCCAGTAACACATTCTGTAACTTTCACCCACATCTGCTTATATAACTTTCCCTTAAATGCATATATCTGTTTGATTCAGCCGCTCTCTGTGGCAGTGTTCCACATTCTCACCAGTTGTGGGTGAAGAGGTTTCTCCTGAATCCCATCTCAGATTGATGAAAGACTGTCTTATATTTCTGCCCCTTAGTTCAAGTCATCTTTGCCAGTTGAAACTTCTCAAAGTCAACCTTTTCAAAATTTTGACAGATCTCAATCAGGTCACTTCTCAAACTGCAGCAAGTGCCCCTGGCCATTTGATCTTCATTTGCCCTTCAGGTATCATTCCACTGAACCTTTTTTTTTGTACCTTCTGCAGTATTCTCCATAAAACATCAGGAGTCAACACCAGATCAAATCTGCTCCATCCTGATCTTTTTACCTGCCTCCCCCCATATTACCTGCCTCCCCCCATACCTTCCATTTCCTGTAACTCCACTCATCAACCCCTTGATCTTCCTTTTCAATTTGTTGATATCTCCACCTTGTCCGTTGTTTCCCACTTTTGCCTTCACCAAGGAAAGTGATGCTTTCAAAGTCACAGTGAAAGAGGAGGTAGCTGTGACACAGCGGGCTAAAAATGGAAAAATGAGTGGGCATTAAAAATGCCAGGTGTACATACTAAGCTGATAAGCCATCAGCACTGGATGGGGTCACCCAAGAATGCATAGTGAAATTAGGCTGGAAATTGCAGAGGTGTATATGTTTCTTATTGAAACATATAAGATGATTAGAGGTTTAGACAGGGTAGATAGTGATAGCCTTTTTCCTAGGATGGAGAAAGCTAGCACGAGGGGGCACGACTTTAAATTAAGGGGGGGTAGTTATAGGACTGATGTCAGGGGTAGGTTCTTTACCCAGAGGGTGGTGAGGGACTGGAATGCCCTGCCAGCTGCAGTTGTAAATGCGCCTAGTTTGGGGGCGTTTAAGAGATCTGTGGATAGGTTTATGGACGAAAAGGGATTGGTTTAGGCTAGTGGGTCATTGTTTTGTAACTGGTCGGCGCAACATCGTGGGCCGAAGGGCCTGTTCTGCGCTGTAATGTTCTATGTTCTATGTGTTGGCTGGAATCTTCAAGGATGATGCTGGAGGACTGGAAAATTGCAAATGTTACACACTTGTCCAAAAAGGGGCGTAAGGTTAAACGCAGCAACACGGGACAGTTTAACCTTTGCTATAGGATAATTTAATGATAATCTGGGACAAAATTAGCTTGGGCAAGTGTGGTTTAATTAAAGAAAACCAGCACATGTTTGATTTGATTTATTATTGTCACATGTATTAGTGTGCAGTGAAAAGTATTGTTTCGCTGCATACTCAGACGAAGCATACCATTAATAGAGAAGAAAATGAGAGAGTGCAGAATGTGGTGTTACAATTATAGCTAAATGTTCAGTGCAAGGTGATGCTTAGCTAACTTCATTGAAGTTTTTTGATGGAGGAAGTGTGGTTGAGGACTTCCAAAAGGCGTTTGATAAGAATGACGTAAGAGGCTTGCCAGCAAAGTTAAAGGCTAAAAGAAGAGAGACAGTGTAGCCTGGTTTTGCAGTTGATGACATCGAATGCTACTCCTGGCTTGAGAAAGGTAGTCATGATGTGGAGATGCCAGCGTTAGACTGAGGTAACAACAGTAAGAAGTCTCACAACACCAGGTTGAAGTCCAACAGGTTTATTTGGCAGCACAAGCTTTCGAGTCTTTCTGGAGAAAGTATATGGTGAGGTTCCCAGTGGGTCAGTGTGAGGACCAATATTTTTCTTGATGTAACTTAAAGACCCAGATTTGGTCTTTAATTTCTTTAATTGCAATTTCAATATCTGAAGATGGCTCAAAACTTGGAAGTATTGTGAACCGTGAGAGAATTGGTGATACATTTCAAGAAGATCTGGTGGAATGGGTGGACATGTGGCATGAAATTTAACACAGTAAAGTTTGAAGTGATATATTTTGGTAGGCAGTATAAAATATAGGATACAATTCGAAAGGAGTGCAGAGGGGACAGGCAATAATATGTGCATAAGTCGCTGAAGGTGACAGGGCAGGTTTTAAAAAGTGTGAGGGGGGAAGGAGCGGGTGCATTGAGTACAAAAGCAAAACAATTATGGTGAAGCCTTTGTAAGATGCAGGACTGGCCTCAACTGGCATGTTCTCATTCTCAGCACCATACTTTAGGAAAGATGTGAAGGCAGGTGCAGAAAAGATTCATGAGAATGGTCCAGGGATGTGGGCCTTTAGTTACGTGGAGAGATTTGAGATGCTGCACCTGTTTTCCTCAGAAAAGGTTGAGGAGATTTGCTCAGTGTTCAAAATCTTTACGCAGCAAGTGGTTAGGGTCTGGAATGCGCTCCCTATGAGTGGTGAAGATAGATTCAACTAGTTTTCCGAAAACTGGATAATCATTTGAAGGTTTTTAAAAAAAATTGTGGGGATATGGGACTAGGTGAGTTGCTCTTGCAGAAGGCCAGTACAGACATGACAGGCTAAATGGCCTCCAGTGCTGTAGCCATTTTCGTTCTGTAACACAAGGTGTTGTGGAACAATGAGGGGCATAGATCAGCTAGATAGTTAAAATCTTTTTCCAAAGGCAGGGGAGTTTAAAACTTGAGGGCTTAATGTGAGAGGGAGAGATACCAAAGGGTCCAGAGGGACAACTGTTTCAGTTGAGCAGGCAGAGAGTGTTTGGAACAAGCTGCCAGAGGTGGCAGTAGTAGAGGCAGGTACAGTTTTGTCTTTTAAAAAGCATTTAGGTTAAATGGCTATAGAGGGATATGGGCCAAATGCAGACAATTGGGACTAGCTTAATGGTTTAAAAAAAAGGGATGGTATAGACAAGTTAGACCGAAGAGCCTGTTTCCATGCTGTAAACCTCTATGACTCTAATAACGAGTCCTTTATTGCTGATAATGCTGTTGCTGGAGATGGATTAAATCTGCTGCTTTGAACAGAATTGTTGCCTGCAAGAGGAGCTGTTTGTAGATGATTTAGTTACTCTGCTCCTCACAGTCCTTTGTGCATTTTGATCAATCTGTCACAGCAACCACAACATTGCTGGTGTGTAATGGAAACTTTTTTTTGTACAGGTAACTAGTTGCCAGGCAACCAGGTTACGTCACCTTGCCTTTTATGGTGGGCAGGACCAGTTGAGGAGGGTGTTGCAGGAAATTGCCAGTGGAGGAGAGCAGACAGTGAACTGTGCTGCGCTTCGCTGAGGCATTCTGAGTGGGGACCTTTGGGTTGAATGGGGCAGCAAGAGTCTGCCTGGATCAGAGAAATCTATCGATGCTGCAGGCAGGTCACTGTCCATCGCCTACGTCTCCATATCTCTCAGACGTCGTGAAGGTGAGCTGTACTTTCCTGATATCTCAAAATCCACATTTTCCTGATACCATGACAGCTTCGTATTCAGTTTAGGCTAGACCATTGCTTCTAGTTTTAGTTTATTTCCAGGCCTCATCGAGGATCATAAATGTAGGGAGGCTCGATGTTCAAGTTGTATTGTAACCCTCCATTACCTGTTTTTGGAAGAAAGGTGTATGGAAGGGCTGTGCTCCAGTTGGCCATGTTAAGTGTGTTAAGTTATGCACCTCCCTTAGTGATCAGATAGACTTCAGACATTATGATTATCTCATGCAGGGCTGCACTAAAAATTCTCTGTTATGAGTACGTCACATGACTGAAAGAATGAGCTGAACTGGAAAAGGGGCAATTCTGTTTGTTGTATAATTGCCGATCATTTGTTTTGTGTGGGCTGGATGCATGTGTGCTTGTGTGAGGAGAGGGGAAGAGAAGAGAGAGCATGTCATTTGGTGCTGCTGGTTTAGCTTCCCCAGGTGTATGAAGCATTGATCCTGAATGCCATGGGTTCACTGTTGTTCTGCGGAGTGCTATCACATTACATTGATGTCAAAATACAAGTGAAAGTGTTAGTCACTGCCTAACTCAACTGTATTCCTGTTATTGAACAGGCTAGTAATTACTTTCATTCCTATTTACTGGTAGGGTAAAGATTACTCACGGTATAACTGTAGTTACTGTTTATTCAGCAGGTAAGGGTTACTCACTGTGACTGTAGTCACTGTTTATTCAGCAGGGTAAGAGTTACTCACTGCAACTCTAGTCATTGTTCAGCAGGTAAGGGTTACTCACTATAACTGTAGTCACTGTTCAGGTAAGGGTTACTCACTGTAACTTTAGTCATTATTTATTCAGCAGGGTAAGGGTTACTCACTGTGTAACTGTAGTCACTGTTTATTCAGCAGGCTAAGGGTTACTCTGTATAACTCTAGTTGCTGTTCAGCATGTTAAGGGTTTCACACTAACTGTATATAATCTAACAATACAGAGTTCTTATTGAGCAGAGTAAAATTGCTTTCCATTTTGCACATATAATATCCTCAAGAGAAGCTACTGGTTGTCTCTCTTAGCTTTGTTCATCAGATTATTTCCTGATTCCTTGGGGACTGTTGAAAGAATCTTTTGTCTAAGTTGTGGCTCAGATTAGTTCTTAGCCTATGCATGGCCCACAGCTGATTGTCAGAGTGAATGGACTTATTGCTGAAGTGATGATGGATCCTGTGCTTGGGAATGGAATGCCTGGATTCCTGGAGGTACCAAAAACCGGGACTACCCAGTGGATTCAGCAATGTATTTTAATGTGTGGTCTGATATAATACAGAAGTAAGAAGTCTCACAACACCAGGTTAATGTCCAACAGGTTTATTTGGCAGCAAAAGTCACTAGCTTTCGGAGCGCTTGCTGCCCCTTCGTGAGGTGAGTGGGTGAAGGGGCAGCAAGTGCTCCAAAAACTAGTGGCTTTTGCTACCAAATAAACCTGTTGGACTTTAACCTGGTGTTGTGAGACTTCTTATTGTGTTTACCCCAGTCCAATGCCGGCATCGCCACATCGTAACACAGAAGGGCAGGGATGGCATCTCCTCGCTGTGTAACAGCGGCACAGTGGTTAGCAGTGCTGCCTCTCAGTGCTCGTGACCCAGATTCAATTCTGTCGTTGGGTCACTGTCTGTGTGGAGATTGCACCTTCTCCCCATGTTTCCTCTGGGTGCTTCAGTTTCCTCCCTCACACCAAAAGATGTGCAGGTTAGATGCTAAATTGCCACTTTGCCCTGAGAGTCCATAGATATGCAGATTACGTTAATTGGCCTTTAATGTCAGAGGGACTAGCAGGGTAAATACGTGGGGTTATGGGGATAGGGCCTGGATGTGATAATTACCAGTGCAGGCTCAGTGGACAGATTGTCCTCCTTCTGCACCATCGAGATTCTATGCTAACGATTCACTTCATGGAATATTTGGAATAACGTTTAAATCTCAAATCTCTTTACAAATATGGCATGTGCACTTTGCAACACAGTCTGCAGTAAATCATCTGCTCTGGGTGATAGTGGCTCTGAAACACTGAACAAAGCTTTATGCAGCACTGCAGTGCCTCCATTGGTAGGAGAGTGCAGTTGCAGCATGATGTTTACATAGACGTTTCCATTTTAACCAGAGAACATAAGAACATAAGAACATAAGAAATAGGAGCAGGAGTAGGCCATCTGGCCCTTCGAGCCTGCCCCGCCATTCAATAAGATCATGGCTGATCTGTCGTGACTCAGCTCCACCTTCCCGCCCTCTCCCCATAACCCTTAATCCCTTCTCTTATCAAAAACCCATCAACCCGTTTCTTAAAAATATTTAGCGAGGCAGCCTCCACCACTTCAACGGGCAGAGAATTCCAGAGATTCACCACCCTTTGAGTGAAGAAGTTCCTCCTCAACTCTGTTCTAAACCGCCCCCCCTTTATCTTGAGGCTGTGCCCCCTAGTCCTACTGTCTTTTTTGAGCGGGAACAGTCTCTCCACCTCTATCCTATCCATCCCATTCATCATCTTATACGTCTCAATGAGATCTCCCCTCATTCTTCTAAACTCTAACGAGTACAAGCCTAGTTTATTCAGCCTCTCCTCATAGCTCAATCCCCTCAACTCCGGTATCAGCCGAGTAAACCTCCTCTGCACTCCCTCCAGGGCCAAAACATCCTTGCGCAGGTGCGGCGCCCAAAACTGCACACAGTACTCCAGCTGCGGCCTCACCAATGCCCTATACAGCTGCAGCAAGACCTCCCTACTTTTATATTCAATCCCCTTCGCTATGAAGGCCAGCATCCCATTAGCCTTCCTGACCACCTGCTGCACCTGCAAGCTGGGTTTTTGCGACTCATGCACAAGGACCCCGAGGTCCCTCTGCACCGCCGCCTGCTGCAGTTTTTCGCCCCGTAAGTAATAGTCCTTCCTACCATTCCTCCTACCAAAGTGGACCACCTCACACTTGCCAACATTGAATTCCATTTGCCATTTCCTGGCACATTCGCCCAGCCTATCTAGATCCTTCTGCAGACTCTCCACACCCTCCGCACAATTTGCCTTTCCCCCAATCTTGGTGTCATCAGCAAATTTCGACACCCTGCACTCGGTTCCCTCCTCCAGATCATCTATATAAATGGTAAATAGCTGAGGCCCCAGCACCGACCCCTGGGGCACCCCACTAGTCACCAACCGCCAATCCGAATAGCATCCATTGACCCCCACTCTCTGCCTCCTATTTGACAACCAATCCTCTATCCACGCTAACACCCTACCCCCAACTCCATGTCCCCTGACCTTCTGCAATAACCTCTTGTGAGGTACCTTGTCAAACGCCTTCTGAAAATCCAGAAAGACCACATCCACCGGCTCTCCTCCATCCACTGCCCTAGACACATCCTCATAGAACTCCAGTAAATTTGTCAGACACGACTTCCCTTTAATGAAACCGTGTTGCGTCCGCCCTATCAAGCAATTCCCCTCAAGATGCCTCGCTATTTCCTCCTTAATGACAGTTTCTAACATTTTACCTACCACAGACGTTAAACTAACCGGCCTATAATTCCCCGCCTTTTGCCTGGCACCCTTCTTAAACAACGGCGTAACATTAGCCGTTTTCCAATCTTCCGGCACTTCCCCGGAATCCAGCGACGTCTGGAAAATAACCACCAAGGCATCCACTATCACCTCCGCCATTTCTTTCAGAACCCTCGGATGCATTCCATCCGGTCCTGGGGACTTGTCCACAATCAGCCCCTCCAGTCTGTCGAGCACCACCTCTCTAGTAACAGTAATGTCATTAAGACCCTCCATTCCTACCACCTTTCCATCGCTAACACCCGGCAAATTATTCACGTCCTCCTCCGTGAAGACAGAAACAAAGAAGTTATTCAAGACCTTAGCCATATCCCTATCCCCTACCACTAGCTCCCCTTTCTCATCCTCTAAAGGACCAACGTTTATCCTAGCCCGCCTCTTCCTTTTTATATATTTATAAAAACTCTTGCTATCCTTTTTTATATTAAGTGCTAGCCCAGCCTCATAGCTTCTCCTACCCTCCTTTATCAATTTCTTTGTCAATCTTTGTTGACATTTAAACCTTTCCCAATCCTCTTCTCGCCCACTGCTCTTAGCTACTCTAAACTTCTCCGCTTTTAATTTAACACTTTCCTTCACCTCCTTCGTTATCCACGGCTTATTACCTCTCCTCCTACTGTCCTTTTTAACCATCGGAATAAATTTCTGCTGAGCACCAAGAAAGATCTCCTTAAAGATCCTCCACTGCTCCTCAGCAGACCTACCTTCCAACGCGTTCCCCCAGTCCACATTCGCCAATTCTTCTCTCATCCTACCATACTCCCCTCTATTCAAACAAAGGACGCGTGTCTGGGAACCCACTTTCTCCTCCTCCATCTGCACCAGAAACTCCACCATACAATGATCACTCTCTCCAAGAGGATCCTTCACCGCAAGGTCCCTAATTCTACCCGCCTCATTACATAGCACCAGATCCAAGATAGCTCGCTCCCTCGTCGGCTCCAACACACACTGTTCAAGGAAATTATCCCGGCAGCATTCCAAGAACTCCTCCTCGAGCCCACCGTGTCCAACATGGGTCGACCAATCAATATGCAGATTGAAATCTCCCATAACTACTGCCGTCCCATTCCTGCACGCTGCACTTATTTGCGCGTTAACAGCCCGCCCCACCTCCAGATCATTATTCGGGGGCCTATAGACGACACCCACTAGCGTCTTCCTCCCTTTTCTGTTCCTAATCTCCACCCACAACGATTCCACTTTCTGCTCCTTGGCTCCGATATCATCCCTTGCTACCACCTTGATACTATCCTTAATCAGCAGAGCTACTCCACCCCCTCTTTCCTCCTGCCTATCCTTCCTGAACACTTGATAACCCTGTACATTCATCTCCCAGTCCCTGTCAGAGACAGGAGCATTCATAATAGAAATGGAAAAATTGAACTTCTGAGTGAGGATTACCAAGTATTGAAATCTTTGGGTTAGTCAGTCAGTATATGTTGAGAGAGAGTTAATGTTTCAGGGCTGTGACAAGACTTGAAGTTCAGTAACAGTTAAGTAGGTGCCACAGCAGGGAAAGGGGCTGGGGAGAAAAGAACATGATGTGGGTATGCCGGCGTTGGACTGGCGTAAACACAGTAAAAAGTCTGACAACACCAGGTTTTAGTCCAACCGATTTATTTGATAATATTCAATATTCAGCGCAGAGTCGCTGAACAGAGAGAACAGAGTCGCTGAAAAGAACAAACAGTAATAGGGTAACACAAGATCGAATGATAAAAAGGATGTTGGCACAAGGGGGGGGCCGTGATAATGTAATAAGTAAAGAAACAAATGATGGGAGCTATTAATGGCAACAGTTCTTTTAAAGAATGAGCAATGGTTACAATCTGAAGTTGATATTGATGGCTGTAAGGTTCTTGGATCTTCACTGGAACAGTGTAGAAGGCTGAGTGGGATAAGTAATTCCCTATGTGCAATGAGCAAGTTAAAATATAACACTTGTTAGCATCCTACAGTCGCTCCCAAGCCCATGAAGTGCTGAAACTCCACATGGCTCCATCTCGACAATCAAGTTCTTTATTTCCAACTCGTGCTTTGCTGTCAGCTGAGAGGATGGTTGTTTCTGAGAACAGTGGCCTTTGTCAGAAGGTTTAGTCACACAGGAGGGCATTTAGAAATAGCTGCTTCTTGACATCCTGTTTTCTCGGCATTTTGTGAAAACAGCCCTCGAGATTCTGTTGCCAACTTCAACTCTTGCTCAGTTTCTCCAGGAATTTGGATGTGCATATACTGTGATTGCAATCCTAATCGAGTCGAATGTTCAGCCTGAGGGTCTGGGAATGTCGCTCACTGTAATCTCCATTTCTGGCTGGATTTACATTTCAAAGCTGACAGTGGGACAGTTGTGGGCTGGATTTGGACTCTTTCACTGCACTGTGGGTAGGGATGGGTTTTAACAACACAGGTCCTGACAATGAGCTAAATAAGGTGGGGGGGGAGGAGAGACTTGTAAGTGTGTGGTTCTACCAGTGAGTGAGCTGGCATTTGTGTGCGATGATCATCCTTTTGAAGGAGGACTTTGTGGGTAAAATTGTGGCAAGTGCACATTTGCCCTATCAAGTATTCAAGTATGTTACTTTTTCATCTGTGATCCATCATGTTTGGAACCTGTAAGTGTTGTGACCAGCCTGTGTGCAGAGAGCAAGCAGCTACTGAGGGTCTCATAAAGACATGATAGTTAGCCTCAGTATCTCTTTTTATGTTCAGCGATCCTGCTGGAAAGCATGTGTACACAAATGTGTAAATTGGTTGAGGCCTGGATCACATTTAGCAGCAAGGCTTTCCTTCCCCACCACCTGACCCTCATAGACCTGGAGCATAGTTGGACAGTAAAAAGTCTGACAACACCAGGTTTCAGTCCAACCGATTTATTTGATAATATTCTCACAAGCAAGCAAGCTTTCGGGGTTAGCCCCTTCGTCAGGTGAATTCACCTGACGAAGGGGCTAACCCCGAAAGCTTGTTTGCTTGTGAGAATATTATCAAATAAATCGGTTGGACTAAAACCTGGTGTTGTCGGACTTTTTACTGTGTTTACGCCAGTCCAACGCCGGCATACCCACATCATGCATAGTTGGACTCCAGAGCTTTCAGAGAGGAAGGGAGAGCATTGATACCCAAAATGCTGAATGTTGATGAATTCTTGCTGACTTGTTGTTTAGCTTGGTGTATCTGCTGCCAGTCACATGGGATATGGGAGCTGATGAACAAACAAAGAAATTGCTGTCAGGGCTAGACACTAAGCACTGGCTCAACATGAATTCGATGACAAGAGACAGTCGTTTTACAATTTAAAATGTCTTCCAAGAAGAAGCATATGTGCTTGCCCGTCTTTTAAATGGTATGTTAAGTTGAGACCTTGTCTTCCCCTCAGCTGAATTTTTAAAGTTTATTTATTAGTGTCACAAATAGACTTACATTAACACTGCAGTGGAGTTACTGTGAAAATCCCCTAGTTGCTACACTCCAGTGCCAGTTCAGGTACACTGGGGGAAGATTTAGCACGGCCAGTGCACCTAACCAACACGTCTTTTGGATTGTGGGAGGAAACCCACACAGAAAACATGCAAACTCCGCACAGACAGTGACCCAAGCTAGGAATCAGGTTCCTGGTGCTGTGAGGCAGCAGTGCTAACCACTGTGCCACCTTGCGGATGTGAAAAATGTCATGGTTATTTTGAAAACAATACATGGATTCTCCCCGCTGTCCTGGGCCAGAATGTATCCCTCAACATACAGGGCCAAAATGTATCCCTCAACCCACAGGACCAGAATATCTGCTGGGCACAAGTTAACTGCTGTTTTCCTATATAATATCAGCGACTGTCCTTCAAAATGTACTTCATTGGCCTGAGGTAATGATGGGTGCTGTGGAAATGTAAGCCTTTCTGGGCAGGAGTCAGGATGCCACAATGAAGGGCGGGAGCAGGTTGCAGTGGCAAAGGGCTCAAGTTGCGTGTCTGACCAGTGCCTTTGCCCACTGCTGGACATTGCATCAATATCTTTTGCCTTTTTCAAATTGCAGAGCAAAAGCTCCCCGCAAGTGTGTGGCAGGGAAGGTGATGGTGACTGTGTGTGGTTTCCCCACCATGCTGAGTTATCCTTCACTGAAATTAGCTTGACCATGAGTTTGTTTTTTTTGTGTGGATTTGCAGCAACATAGGGGAGTGGGATGAAGTGGATAAGGTGACTAAAGAGCAATCACAACGGGTAGAATATCCTCACCTGCTTCAACTGACGTCAGGAGAATTTGAGAGTAAATGTTTCAAAATTCAGCCTGTGACTTTGGAAAATATATCTGATTTTTAGCTGGTGGGTTAGCTGAAATGTCAGTGACTCTGACTTTCAGGGTTAATCTGTAGGTGTGTGTGTGTGTGAACATGCATAATGAGTCCCCAGGCACTGTTAATCTAGTACATTGTGAGTTGTTTTCCTTCACCCCCGCTCCGTTTAATGTCTTCAGAACCATGGAAACTCCAGGGTACTTCAGCCTGAGCTTTATTTCAGCTAGATTTTCTGCGTGGCTGGCTAGGAAACTTGTGTGAATCGAATGTTCCACAAGTGAATGAGAGCTACATGCCTCCGATGCGTTATAGTAAATTCTGCCATGCCTCCCTCACAGGTGGAATAAAGAGTGTTTGTTTTGCTGTATTGTACCCTATTGATGTACATAATTTTTTCCAAACGATTTTGTTTTTTATATATAAATGCACCCAAGATTTTGGCGTTTTATTGTCTAGCATGGATTGACTGTTATGTAATCATAGAATCCTTATGATGCAGAAGGAGGCCATTCGGCCCCTTGAGCCTACACTGATGACAATTCCACCCAGGCCTCGTAACCCCACATATTTACCCTGCAATTCCCCTTACACAAAGGGACAATTTAGCATGGAAAATCCACCTAATCTGCACACCTTTTGGATTATGGAGAAAAACTGGAACATCCAGAGGAAATCCACGCAGACATGAGAATGTACCAACTGCTTACAAACAATCAGTGAAGGCCGGAATTGAACCCAGGTCCCTGACTCTGTGAAGCAGCAGTGTTAACCACTATTGGGTTTCAAAATTCTCAGCGGCTCTCACTGCACCTTGACAGTGATAGTGAAATGGACTGTATATCGGAATGTGTGATATGTATGGGTATTGGGCAATTGTATGTGTCTGTTAGTGCGTAAAAGTAGTGTTGGAGTGTATGATCCAAAGAGTGCGGCTTAATTGGATTGGCCATGCTAAATTGCCCCTTAAATGTCAGAGGGATTTGCAACATAAATTCATAGGGATAAGGCTTGGCTGGAATTGCCATCAGTGTATCTGCAATGGGCCGAATGGCCACCTTCTGCACCTGTAGGGATTCTATGATTATGCATTGGAGGGAAGAGGCAACAGCAGAGCATGCTAATGGTCTATTAACTGTTTTGCTATACTTGCATTAGAAGCAATTCAGAGAAGGTTCACTAGACTGATTACTAAGATGAAGGTGCTGTCTTAAGATCAAAGGTTGATTCAGTTGGGCCTATACTCATTGGCGTTCAGAAGAATGAAAGGTGATCTTATTTAAACAATGAGATTCTGAGGGACTGATATTGGGAGGATTTTTCCTCATGGGGCATCTCAAACTAGGGGACATAGATAAGGGATGTCCCATTTAAGACAGATGAGAAGAAATTTCTTCTCGCAGGTATGTCAGTCTTTTGAATTCACTTTCCCAGCGTGTAGGCTGGATCATTGAATATATTCAAGGCTGTTAGATACATGTAAAAAAATCATTCAAGGGACGTGGGCTTTGCTGTCTAAGGGTCATAGAGGTTTACAGCATGGCTTGGCCAGCATTCATTGCCTTGAGAAGATGGTGGGTGAATTGCCTTCTTAAACTGCTCAAGTATAAGTGCACCCACAGTGTTAGGAAATTTCAGGATTTTGACCCAGCAACAATGGAGGAATGACAATATATTTCCAAGTCAGATTGGTGAGTGGCTTGGAGTGGAACTTTGAGGTGGTGGTGTTCCCATGTGTCTGCTGTCCTTGTCCTTCTAGATGGTGGCGGCCATGGGTTTGAAAGGCGTGGTCTGCTCCCTAAAGGAGTTGAGGCGTTCTTTTTATAGTTAATTTTCGATATTTTATTTCTAATCAAAAGGCCCAATCATGGTCTCCACACGAAAGACTAAGCAGATGCAAGCTGACAAGACGAGACATTGCATCCCATCTTGAGACTTGATCAAACAACATCCAAGCTGACAGGATGAGGCATTGCACACATTCCCGGGCTCGATCTAACACTTCATCTCAGCCAAAAGGCTGAGATGGCTTTGAAAAATTGCATTAGGTAAAGCCTCAGTTTAACCTCACTGGCTACCCTGATTCTTTACTGTAGCGCAGCCTGGGCAAATCATCATTGCAGGCATCAGCACACCCCCGCTGTGATGAGTTAACCTCGCTCCGTGCCTGTTCATTGACTCTCTCCTGCCAAGCTGGGCAGGCAAGAAAGTGGAGTTGAGGCCTCAATAGATCCACCTTGACCTTATTAAATGGCGAACAAGACTTGATGGACTGATCCTATCTCTTATCTTAAGGTGGTAGGCATTAGCTGGGAGTCACCTGTGCTCATATACACAGCTGCAGGCTGAAACACGAGCGATTTGGATTGGAGGTGCAATTTTGTCACTCTGTGTAGAAGTGTGGAGAGACTAGGCTTCAGCTTGCTCCTTCATTACCTGGCTATCTGAGTTGTAGAGTTTTTATTACGGTTCTGATTGTGAGAACTAGTTATCTGGAGTATGACGTGCACAAGACTGAAGTTGGCATTTGTCATTAGGATATGCAGGACAGCTTGTTCAAGTTCCCGGTGTTGTGATCACTGTGGCAGCTCTTGGTACAAAATTCAGTGTGCAATGCTCCATAAAATTAGAGAACATAACATGCTAGGAACAGGTTGTTCAGCCCATCAGTTCTGCTCTGCTGCCTTCAATCTGAACCTGCACTTGAACCTCTTCATCCCCTTCAGTTCTTATTTCTCTTCTTTCTCCAAGTAATTTATGCGCTTGAACATAAAGAGCAGTTTGTGCCAGAGAATTCCACAAAGAAAGAACCATTAGTGCAGTAAAGAAAACACTGACATTCTTTCAAGGGTTGCCAGTATTATTTTTCCTTTGGTCCCAGTAATGGCATACTTGCTATGGCCCAAGAAAGTATCTCATTCAATACCTGTTTAGTGCTGAGTTAGCTGTCCTCAGCAGGAATAGCCACAATGAGCCCAAGTGTCCCTGGGTTCAGGGACTGGGAAAAGTGTTGAAGGAAAAATGACCTGGCGTTATGGTGCTCGGGGTACCAAAATTTGCACATGATACGGAGATTGAAGCATCCTCAACTGTGATGAGGATAGTCTTGAACTTCAAAGAACATAGACATATTATTGGATTAGGCAGACAAGTGGCAGATGAAGATCAATTTTAAAGTTTTTTATACTTCATGTATTAGTGTCACAAGGCTTACATTAACACTGCAATGCAGTTACTGTGAAAATCCCCTAGTCGCCACATTCAGGCACCTGTTTGGGTACATTGAGGGAGAATTTAGCATGGCTAATGCACCTAACCAGCACGTCTTTCAGAGTGTGGGAGGAAACTGGAGCACACGGAGGAAGTCATGGACAGAACGCACAGACTCCACACAAACAGTGACCCAGGCTAGGAATGGAACCTGGGTACTTGGCACTGTGAGACAGCAGTGTGAACCACTGTGCGCACCAGAAAAGAAGATTCCACCAACCTATTAAGTTTGAGCTGGATTCAGAGTCCAGAGTGCTCATCTTTTGAAATGTGCATGCAAGGAATGTGGGTTTTGCTGGCCAGGCCAGTATTTATTGCCCACCCTAATTATCATTGAGAGGGTAATGGTGAGCCTTGAGCCATTGCAAAGTAGTGTGAGGTGATTCATTTCAATAGGAAGATATGGAGAGAGTACAAAATAAATGGAGGAACTTTAAAGGAGGTGCACGAACAGGGGGATCTTGATATGTGTACATAAGTCATTGAATATGACTTATGCACACATATAAGGGCATATTGAGAGAGCAGTAACTAAAGCCTATGGTATTTTGAGCTTTATTAATAGGGGTATTGAGTGCAAGGATTACAAGGTCATGTTGAACTTGTATAAGGCCCAATCTGGAGCACTGCATCCAGTTCTAAGCACCATACTTGATGAAGGATGTGAAGCAATTGGAGAGAGTACAGAGGAGATTCACAAGAACGATTCCAGGGATAAATGACTAACTATGAGGATAGATTGGAGAGATTGGGACTGTTTTCCTTGGAGATGAGACTTGATAGAGGTATTAAATATCCTGAGGGGTACGGACAGGGTAAATAGTGTGAAACTGTTCCCTCACGAGCATCAAGAACTAGAGGAACAGATGCAAAATATTTGGCACAAGGAGGAAAAGTGGTATGAGGTTTTCACCGAGACAGTGGCTGGAGTCTGGAACAAACTCTGAGAGGGTGGTGAAGGCAGATTTGATCAAGATATTCAAAAGGGAATTGGTTTGATACCTGAAAAGGAAGAATGTGCAAAATTTACAGGGATAAGGCAGGAGAGTGGGACTGGGTAGAATGCTCTTTCAGAGAGCCAGTGCAGATGCGATGGGCCAAATGGCTGCCTCCTGCACTATATAGATTCTGAGAGTGATCTGCTGCTTTGAAAGAGTATTGGTTGAGAAATTTAGTTCAGTAGCATCAAATGAAACATATGGGTCAAGAAATGGCAAAGTGCAAATGGATCTGTCTCAGACTGGTGTTAGATGGGCTAATGGGCTACCCTCAGATTGATGCATCAGTGATCCACACCTTGACAGAAAGGGGTGGCTTTCAGAGGTTGCTGATTTAGAGCAGCAGCATACTGCCAGGGGAAAGCAAGATCACAGAAAGACCCAAATAGGCTGGGAGAGCAGGCGGACAAATGAAAGATACAGTTTAATACAGAAGTGTGACGTTATCCGTTGTATTGAAAGTATGACCTGGAGATGGGCAACTAGATGTATGAAGATAGAAGACGAGGTAATCTTCAGCATCAGAACGTGAATTCTTTTCCGCAATCGCTAGACAATTTAGAACTGAATACAGCTGAGGGAAGCTGCTGGCAGTTACTGGAAAGGGAAATTGAGTCCGAGAGATTCATAGCACAGAAAGAGGTGCTTTGGCCAACCTTGCATGCACTGGCCATTAAGCACCTACTTATTCCAATCCCATGGTACCAGCTTTGGTCCGTGGCCTTCCCAGGGACCCAATGCACTGGCACTCTGACGCAGTGTGTGTGTATAGATGAGGTAAGGATAGGATTAAACTCCAGGCTGGATCAGTATAGTCTGAGTTGCTGTCAACACTCGATGTGGTAATGTCTCACAGTTCACTTAGAGTCTGAGTTGCTGTAGCAACATGCACTTTTCCATGCATGTTACAGTCTGGAGCTATGGATAGTGAAGGGAGGGGTTCAACATTCTTTCCATGACCAGGAATCTCTCCCAGTCTTACTGTCTGGTAATGGCGTATGTTGGAAGGATTTGTAGGTTGATACTCAACCTGTTCTGTCATATTATGAACCTATCTTCCTTGGACATCAAGCCCTGGGGTAGGACTTGAACCCGGAGCTTCTGGCTTTGAGGCAGAGATGCTAACTTCATTGCGGCACAAGACATCTTGATACTCCATGTGATGGTCACAGTGCTACCCAAGTGTCACCTGAAGAACTGGAGGTATTGTAAGAAGGTTGTTTTGAGAATCCCTGGTGAGACCCATTGTAGAGCTATTTATAGCCAGCAGCCTAAGTAGTAAACTCTACAAACTATGTGAGACATCCATCTCCCAGAAAATGGGATTTGCACATAGTTTGCACTTGGATTTCAGTAGCATACAACTGTTCCCCTGTGAATACCCAGAGGTGCCATATTCTGACTGTTGTGTTAATAGTGAGCCCTTTGCTCTGTCACTCTGGCTGAGACTAGTAAATTGAGATCTGATACAGGTGGTTGCTGTGGTTGGAGTATTTTGAGGTCGTGAACTGAGTATTGCACAAGAGGTTGTATCAGCCACAAGAATTGAACAGACTTTCTACTACATTGTAGTAGGATGTAACATGTACACTTCGAGTGGAGCCAGGACTTGCTTTATTTTGTAGTAAATCTGTGATGGTTAATTTGTTAACAAGTTATCAGAATGGAGATCATAAAATTATAGAATCCCTACAGTGCCAAAAGAGGCTATTCGGTTGATCAAGTCTGCACTGAAAAAAATTCCATCCAGCCCCCATCCCTGTAACCCACATATTTGCCTTGCTAATTCCCTTAACTACACACCCTGGGATACTAAGGGATAGTTTAGCACGGCCAATCCATCTAACCTACATATCTTTGGACTGTGGGAGGAAACTGGAGCTCCCAGAGGAAACCCATGCGCAGATGAGGAGAATGGGCAAGGCTGCTGGCGCTGAGGCAGCAGTGCTAACCACTGTGCCACAGTGCATCCTTAGACCCAAAGGGTGATGGAGTTGTGTTGCAAGTTTCCAATACCTTGGCTCAGCTGTGGTTCAGTGGGTAACACGCTTATCTCTGAGTCAGAGATTGTGGGTTCAACTCTCACTCTGGAGAGGAGCACAAAATCAAAGTGACATTTGTGTATACTGAGGGAGAGCTGCAAAATCCAGGGGTGCTGTCTTTCAGCTGAGATATGAAACTGAGGCCCAATCTGCCCCCTCAGGTGACCGTAAAAGATCCCATAGCTCTATTTTGAAGAGGCATGGGAGATTTTCCTGTGTCCTGGTCAAAGTTCTCCCTTCAGTCCACACCACTGAAAAACGGAATATCTGGTCATTTATCACACTGCTGTTTGTGGAACCTTGCTGTGTGCAAATTGGCTGTTTCATCTGTGTTTTATCAGTGATTGCCATTCATTGGCTGGTTGGGTCCAGTTTTGCATTGGCCATCACTTTTCCTCATCCAACACAGCCAAGGTAACTTAGCTCCCTGAAGCCCAGCCATTGGCTCCTCAATACCCTTGCTGGGCTTTCAGTTTCTTTTTCTTTCTCCTATTCCCCAACTCCACTCACTTCACACCTCATCTTTTCTTATAATCCTAGTTTATACAGTCACATCTATGACCCCAGATTTGGGTTTATATTTGTTCACCTTCCAAATAGGTCTTCGTAGAATCACTGCAATGCAGAAGAGGCCATTCAGTCCACTGAGTCTGCACCGACTCTCTGAGATAGTACCTCACCAGGCCCTCTTCCCATCGCTGTAATCCCACACATTTACCAGGGCTAATTTTGGGATGCTAAGGGACAATTTAGCATGGCCAACCCACCCAAAGTGCACATCTTTGGAGTGTGGGAGGAAACTGGAGAACCTTGAGGAAATGCAGACAGATACAGGGAGAATGAGCAAACTGTACAAAGTCGTCCGAAGTCAGAATTGAACCCAGGTCCCTGGCGCTTTAAGGCAGCAGTGCAAACCACTGCACCACTGTGCAACTCTACTCCCTAAATAAAAGTAAATTATTGCAGATGCTGGAATCTGAAACCAAAAGAGAAAACGCTGGAAAATCTCAGCAGGTTTGGCAGCATTTGTAAGGATCACTCTAATCACTCTTGGCAGACATCGGTGGCTTCTCAGTACTCCGCCTGTGCGAGTCTTCATTATTGGTCACTATTGACACTCTATTCAATTACATGGGCTTGTAAATTAGCATTGTCCTTAGACTGTCCGGCAAGCGTCACTGGGCCGTGACAAGAGCTGAGGTCAATTGTGGAATTTTGACTGCTGCCTATCCTCTCTTTAAAGGTTATGTAGAACTTGCAGTAATGCACCACGATGTATGTTGGTGTTTATGTTGTGCACAAACCTCCTCTCACCTTGCTTCATAGAAATCCGATCAATTCTTATACTCCTTTCACCCTCCCCTTCTTCTTAAACGCTCTTCACCTCAACTGCTGTGTGTTAGTGAGTTTACCATTCTATCCACTCTTTGAATAAAGAAGTTCCTCCTGAATTCCTTTCTTAAATTTATCAATGGCTGTCTTATGGCCCCTAGTTTAGTGGAAATTTCTTCTCCATGTCTATCCTAAAAAAGCTCTTCATAATTTTAAAGATCTTCCTTTATCAGCTTTTTTCTTTTTCTTAGAGAATTTGACCCCAGCCTTATAGGCATAACCTCTCCATTCTGGTAACTATTTACATACAACCCAAACTAAAGTAAGGTTGTGTAAAGAATGGAATTTCTTTCTCTCTCCGGTCATATATCAAAGGGTTTATCATTCCTAAATACAGAATCATTCTTGTGCACTGATTATGGTGTGATGTTATTGCTGCTCTTTCAGTAAGGGTGTGTGTGATTCCAGGACTACTGCAGCTTCTGCCTCAGGGCTGATCCAAATTCCAGCTGAAGCGTCAACACATTGGTCGAGTTGTGGGTTTTGATGAAATGGCAGAAACATCTTGAACGTGAAATGGGAAATTCCAGAGTCAATTCTGAAACTGAGCTCTTCCAGCTGGAATCTGTGCTTTTGTTTTTGTGAGATCAGTGTGGACTGCTTCAGAAAGTCACAGGTGAAGAGAGATGTGTGAACCTGGTGGATAGGGCTGCTGTCATGTTCACAGTCAAATTGGTGACAGCACTCCAGAATGTGAATTGTGTGGTATGTTCTGCGGTTTTGCAATAGTATTTCTCACTCTTCTCATTCTGTCTCTCTCTGCCAGCTTCCCTCTCTTCCTCCTCCCTTGCTAATTCCCCCCTCTCTACTTACCCATTACCTCCCCTCTCCTTCCTTCCCCCTACCTCACAGCACCAAGGACTTGGGTTCAATTCTAGGCTTTGTGTGACTGTGTGGAGTTTGTACATTTTCCCCATGTCTGCGTGGGTTTCCTCACATACTCCAAAGATGTGCGAGTTAGGTTGACTGGTCATGCTAAATTGACCCTTAATGTCAGGGGGGTTAGCAGAGTAAATGTTGGATTAAGGGGATAGGACCTGGCTGGATTGTTGTCAGTGCAGACTCGATTGGCTGAATGGTCTCCTGCACTGTAGGGATTCTATAATTTTATGATTTCCTGCCCCCCCCCCCTCTCCCCACCTGACCATTTTCAGTTTCCATCCACTCCTACCAGTTCCCAATCCGCTTGTCTGTTCTGGCTGCCATAACTCCAATCGACGAACTCCTTTATGTTTGGAATGACTTTCCCTGCAGCTCCAGGTTTTGAGAGCTGTTGTAATATCATAGCTGTAAATATGTGCTAATCGCTGACAGGAAGCAGCACGACTCATACGTTCTGCTCCAGTAACCAACGGTTGGGAATTTTAAACTTTTTTTTAATTGGGATGTGGGTGTCACTGACAAGGCCAGCATTTCTTGCCTATCCTTAATTGCCCTTGAGAAGATGGTGATGAACCACTGTAGGGGCTTTGTACAACTGAGTGGCTTGCTATGCCATTTCAGCAGACATTGTTTTGGGCCTGGAGTTGCAAATATGTCAGGCTGGGTAAGAATGGCAATTTTCCTTCCGGTTAACCAAGGGGGTTTTTAGGATGCTGTCTGGGAGTTTCATAGTTACCATCACCGAGACTAGCTTTCAATTCCAGATTTTAATTAACTGAATTTAAATTCCTCCAGCTGCTGTGGCAGGATTTGAACTTATGGCCCAAGGGCACTAGCCTGGGTGTCTGAATGCCCACATCAGTGAAGTACCACTGAAATGAGTTCGGTATGAAGTGCGGCAAGTAGTCCCTCCCAGATAATAAATTGAATAGAGTAGCTTTGGACTTTGAAATCAAAGTGTCCAAGTGTAAGAACACTTCAGATCAGGGTTTCCCCAACAGCTTGGTGTTTGGACCCTGAGGTCCCTGGTTCAGTTCCTGTTAGTTGGGTGCTGGATTGACCTTAGTGGGTGGGGTTTGGTCAGGGTGGGTGATGTGGAGATGCCGGCGTTGGACTGGGGTAAACACAGTAAGAAGTCTGACAACATCAGGTTTAAGTTCAGCCGATTTATTTGATAGTAAACTCACAGGCTTTCGAGGTTAACCTCTTCATCACATCATTCACCTGACGAAGAGGTTAACCTCGAAAGCTTGTGAATTTACTATCAAATAAATCGGTTGGACTTAAACCTGGTGTTGTCAGACTTCTTACAGGGTGGGTGAGCCAGAGTTTTGGTTTCTTGAATCTCACTGTGCCAAACTATATCCTAAAAAAAATTTTCATTAAACCTCTGTCCAACGACGAGCCATGTTGTCTTTTCTTGTTCTGTATCTGCCTTGGACAGCTGACAGCAATACTGTGCCAACCTGCGACGCCAGCCTTGTGGTGAAATGAAACGAATATCAGAGCCTTCACCAGTGTAGTTTATTCTGTTATCACTTTTTCAGTTGGCATGAGTAGTGGTTCATCCAGTACCCACGGAACTATTTCTGAAGGCTCGGTTAAGGGGTGTGAGTTGTTCTCTCTGAGACACGGTGGCAGTGTTGTTTAAACAGCCAAAGCACCATTGAATAGGTTGGCATATAGTAGTCCTCACACTTTGTTACACTTGTATATTTCATTACCATTCATACTGGTGGTTCTACCACAACCTTAGTCACCCACGTACCCAGAGATTGCATTGGGTGCTACGTTTCCTTTGTTGCAGCACAATTCAGCCAGAGATGGCTGAATTGGATTGAGTGTGCTTTGGGGTGCTCAGAGGTTGGACTGGCCCGCTTTATTTAACATACTGAACTGTTTTTACTTGGAGTATCTGATCCCTTTCCTGACACTTCAATACAATACAGAGGGAATGCTGCACTGTTGAAGGTGCTGAAACATTAAACTGAGGCCCTATCTGAGACTTCATTTGGAGGCAGAAAGATCCCATGATATTTTGAAGACGAGCAAGGGAGGTCCTGGCCACTCAGCTCAGATTAAAACAGGTCATCTCATTGCTGTTTGTGGGATCTTGCTGTGTGCAAATTGGCTGTCATGCTTCCTTTGTGGCCAGAAATGGCTCACTTGAACTGTAAGTGCTTTGAGGTGCTCTGAGGTTGTGACAGGCACTACATGAATGCTGTTGTGCCTATGTCTTTGGGGATGGAGACAGAGTTGAGCAAATAGTTTCAGGAAGTGGATCAGCTCAATAGCTGACTAATTCAAAGCATCCAGTAATTAGGGACTGGAATAGCAGTGTATTAAGTCACAAAGTCATTATCAATCCTGTGATTCAAATTGGGCATTTTGGAAAATGTAATTGCACAAGTTCTGAGCCAAGAGAAGTTTAACTCTATGTTCCGATACTGTGTATGTATCATTCATATCTCTGAGTGTAGTGACTGCCATATAGTCTCTTGGGTCATGGGCTGGTGACTTGTATCTTACTGCATTTCTACTATGCACAAAAGTTTAATCTTCAGTATCACCATAAAAGTATCAAATCTTATGAAGTTGTGATTTTTTTCTGAGCAATCGTCTCAAAGCTGCTACACAGCAAGTCTGGCCATTCCTGCTTCATAGAAACTGGAAGCACTGGGTGCTTTTCCTGGAAGGGATAAAGTATACAGTGAAATCTTTCATTGAGGGGCATGGGTAGCTCGGACCACATAAGCTCTGGTCTCAGACGGGAGTGAGTTTGGACTGAAACTCAGTGCCCTGTCTGAAAAGAGAAGAGCGAGTTTTAAAAACAAACAGCCGAATCAAGGTCGCTTTTTGACATCATTATCAGTCATGAGCTGCTGCGAACGTCACTGTGCTGTCTCTTACGTACTGAGGGGAGTGTCTTATTCCCTGAGAGCTGGGATAAAGCCAGCACTCCAAGGCTGCTGCATTCACTGAGGAAGCAGTCCTAGTAGCAGCAGCTGTCTCTTTGTTTTTTACTGCAGTGATTGTGATCTGATGATTTTCCTCCCTCCCTCCCTACATTGCTTGTCTCGCCTCGGTACATTTTCCGTCTAAACATTCAGCTCTTGTGGATAAGCCGTCAGGGATTTCTGATTGCTTGTAGTTGTTAAAACCACTTTTGCCTGGAGCCTGTCAAAATCAGTGAGTATTGGGGCTTTACCACTGGTTTTTAATTGGACTGTTTGGCACATGTAGCAGGGACGCTCAGTGAGCTTTGGGCAGCTGTCACCAATACTTTCACTGGTTGAATGTTGGTTGGTGAAGCTGCGTAACACTTTGTGCCCATCGCCCCCGTGTACGTGTGGCTGAGAGCACCTTTCAGATTGTGTGTGTGTGTGTGTGTGTGGGGGGGGTGGGGTTGTTAGATTATTTGTTCTCGATTATTTGTTCTCAGATGTGGCCAGTCAGTACTGATGAAGTGAGTTTAATTGCCGTGTTCACAGTAACACTCAGGAGATGATGAGTCTGTTTGAGCCGTGATTGTTGTACAACTGAATCACATTGCCAGACTTTTTTTATTACTTCATGACATGTGGGCGTCGCTGATTGGACCAGCATTTATTGCCCACCCGTGAGGATATCTGAGAGTCAACCACATTGCTGTTGCTGTAGAATCAGATGTAGGCTTGATCAGCTAAAGACAACAGATTTGCTTCCCTAAAGGACATTTGGGAAAACCTATCTGGTTCCCTACAATCGACAATGGTTTCATGGTCATTAGTAGATTCTTGATTCCAGATTTTTTTATTGAATTCACATCTCAATATCTGCCATGGTGAGATTCGAATCGGGTTCCCAGAGCATTATACCAGGTCTCAAGATTATTAGTCCAGCGACAATATGACTAGGCCACTGCCTCCCTTCACTATTGTGAATCTTAACACATACCCATGGGACTGGAGTCATTGGACAATGAGGATAGAATTCCTTCCATTGAAGGAAAACTTGGGTTTCTGTCAATTTTTATGGTCATTTACTTCTGGTATCAACCCTCGAGTTACCAGATCTTGATTCAATTTATCGTTGTCATTGGACTAGTCATCCCGAGACTCAGGGTAATGATCTAAGGCCTGGATTCCAACCCCACTGTAGATGATGAAAAAAACCTGGAATTAAGTCTGATCATGAAACCATTGTCAACTGTCATAAAAACCCATCTGGTTCACTAATGTCCTTTAGGGAAGGAAATCTACCATCCATACCCGGTCTGGCCTACATGTGACTCCAGAGCGACAGCAATGTGGTTGACTCTGAACTGCCCTCTAAAATGGCCAAGCAAGACGTTCAGTTCAAAGGCAGTTCGGGATGGGTAACAAATACTGGCCCAGCCAGTGACACCCACATCTTGAGTGAATTTAAAATCACACGATGGTTTTTGAGCAAGCAAATAAGGAGAAACTGTTTCCATTGGCAGGAGGGGCAGTAACCAGAGGGACACAGGTTTAACCATTGAGGGGCAGCACGGTAGCACAGTGGTTAGCACTGATGCTTCACAGCTCCAGGGTCCTGGGTTCAATTCCCAGCTCGGGTCGCTGTCTGTGTGGAGTTTGCACATTCTCCTCGTGTCTGTGTGGGTTTCCTCCGAGTACTCCGGTTTCCTCCCACAGTCCAAAGATGTGCGGGTTAGGTTGATTGGCCACGCTAAGAAAATTGCCCCTTAGTGTCCAGGGATGCGTAGGTTAGAGGGATTAGTGGGTATAATATATAGGGATATGGGGGTAGGGCCTGGGTGGGATTGTGTTCAGTGCAGACTCGATGGGCCGAAGGGCCTCTTCCTGCACTGTAGGCTTCTATGATTTCTAAAGATGAAGAGAATGACTTTGTGTAACAAATTGCAATGATTTGGAAGGCACTTCCTGAGGGTGGTGGAAGTAGATTCAATAATAACTTTTAAAAGGGAATTGGATTAATACATGAAAGGAAGAAATTTGCAGAGCTTTGGCAAAAGAGCAAAGGTGTGGGATTGATTGAATAGCATTCTCAGAGACCAGCACAAGCAAAAATGGACTCGATGACCTCCTTCTGTTGTGTATTAATCTTATTCTGCTGATTTGAGTTTAACAACCTGCCTTGGTGGAATTTGACTCGTGACCTGAGTTTGGGGTCCAATTCAATAAACACAAACCTGATGTTTTTTTTCAAATGGAAGGCAGGGTAGCTGTAGAGAAACACTGTGAATGCTGTAAATCTGAAACCTGGTGTGTTCAGTATGAGGGTTATACACTGCTGTCATACAGGGGCTCAGATCCTTATATGCTGGATATAGGGATTCCAAGAGCCAATTGTACTCATGGTTAGTTCTAGACATTTCTGCATGGAATGCAAGTTGACCCCTGTGCTGTAACAAAGTAGAACTTGGGGTCGGTGGTGGCAGGTGGGGGGGAGGCGGGGAGGAGATGGTGAAGAGGTAGCAAGGTCACCCAAGATGGGCTCAACCTGTTGAAACCTCAGTTTTGTGTTCTTGTCCTGTATTTGCATTGCAGCTTGTGTGGGGTGGAGGGGATCCTTTTAAATATCCAGAGTGGGAGCCATTTCCTCAGCTTTGAGAGCAGGCATATATTCTGGTCTCTAGGCTATCACTGATAGTGGAGATGACTCAGGCACAAGATGTATTCTGCTCTCCATTTCCACTAAAGCCTTTGCCAAGTATCAGAGATTCTGTAACCTTCCCCAGCCCAACAATCGTCTTGTGCATCTTTCATTTCCAGGACTGTGCCGTTGACAGCCATGCCTACAGCTGCCTGACCCTAAGCTCTGAATTCGCTCTCTAAACTCCCCTCTCTTCCTTTACAGAATAATATGTCCCTACAGTGCAGAAGGCCTTTTAGCCCATCGAGTCTGCATCAACTGTCGGACGAGCATCGTACTCAGGCCCTATGCACTATGTAAACACACAAAATGAGTGAGGTACAGTGGTCAGCACTGCTGCCTCACGGCTCCAGGGACCCGGGTTCGATTCTAGCTTGGGTCACTGTTTATGCAGACTCTGCATGTTCTCCCCATGTCTGTGTGGGTTTCTTCCAGGTGCTCCAGTTTCCTCCCACATTCCAAAAGATATGCTGGTTAGGTGCATTGGCTAAGCTCAATTATCCCTCAGTGTACCCGAACAGGTGCCAGAAGTGTTGCAACTACGGGATTTTCACAGAAATTTCATTGCAGTGTTAATGTAAGCGTACTTGTGACACTAATAAATAAACTTCAATAAACTTAACATAAATGCACATTGTTGTTGAGGTACGTTTATCTGATTGAAGAGATTGGTGGCTGTAAGTTTATAAATCCGAGTGTAATGTTGTAAGTAACTGGCTAGTCTAACATATCTCAGTGATGCTGTGTGAACTTGTCGATCTGGCACTGAATGGGGTTTTATCAGCCTAGCAGTTAGCGTTGCTCCCGAAGGCCTTTTAAATCCATGTTCCAGTTCACAGCTGTGTAGATTAAAAATGGAGCCTTTGCCGTGGATGTGGTTTATGGCAGATTTGCTGCAACTTATGCTGCGTTTATTGTGTTACAAAAAAAAACTTGAGAAATCCGCAGAACCCACAAATGGGCTGTAATGGAAAAGATGTGTCATCACTGGTGACAAGCAAGCTGCAACAGAGCTGAACCAGCCCTCAGCCTGTGCATAGTATGATGACAATAGGGAGAGAACCATGGATTCAGGATCACAGCAGATGGGGGCTGAAGCCCCCCCCCCACGGAGCTTATTCTTATCATGGCTGATGAAATTGTGCTAACGCGTTGTTTTGGAAATAGGCTGCTGGGCTTTATTCTAACTTTTTATTTCCTGCACCATATTCAGAAAGCCAATCTCTGTTGATTAAATGTGACACTTGACCCCCTAGTGGCTGTTCTGTCTGAGTGTTGAGTGAGTGTTCAGAGCGTGGCTGTTGTCTCAGAGCTTTACCCTGTCCAAATCCAATAACACAAGACAGAGAAAGGGGACGGCAATTCGACCCTTGTTACCTCATCCTTTCCCCTGAGTGTTTTGCCCCGCTGACTCAATACTATCTGGATATTTCACCATTCCTTATGATTCCAGCTGTCCTCTCCATTGTTGGACCTGTTTGGTCAGGGTGTGGCGATGCCGAAGTTGCACAGACCGTTGAGAATAAGTAATATAAAGTAACAGTCTAGGTCGATTTTTCTTTCCTTTATTTCTATCCTGTACCTTTCGGCCATGTCCTTTGCTCTCCCTTTTTTCTTGCTTGCTGTTTCCTCTTTTGTCCTTGCTGAAGCAACACTGGCTCCTGGTTAAGCAACATCTCAATTTTAAAATTCTCACCCATGTTTTTGAATTCCTTCATGGCTTCTCCCTTTCCTTATCTAATTTCCTCTGGTCTAAAAATGCTACCTACACTCTTCTGATACTGGCACCTTGAGCATCATATGCCTTCATCCACCAAGGATCCAACCTCCATAATTCCCTCCCTAATTCTCTCTAACTTTATTTCCTCCTCTAAGACTTGCCTTTAAAACCTATCTTTTAGACAATGTTCATAGAAATCATAGAAACCTTACAGTGCAGAAAGAGGCCATCTGGCCCATTGAGTCTGCACCAATCACAATCCCACCCAGTCCTTACCCCCATATCCCTACACATTTACCCACTAATCTCTCTAACCTACTCATGTCAAGATACTAAGGGGCAATTTTAGCATGGCCAATCTTTGGACTGTTGTTTGACAAAATCTGTGAGGCATCTTAGGGGATTTTACTGTGTCAGCAGTGCTATAAGTTGTTGGAATGATCTTGTCTGTGTAGCTGTGCACAGGGTCAGCTGGGTAATAGTAGGGCAATACCTCCGAGTCTTCATGCTATCTTGGTACAAAGCTGAACAGTATGAGAGTGGTGTATTAGTTGCTGCCTGAGATCAAGCGTCAGACCGCCCAGCGAAGGAATGCCGTGTTATTGGCATGTTCCAGTTCATTGCCCGTCTTTTCAACACAAGGAGTTGTCATGTCTCTGAGGTCCAGCCTTGTGTGCACGAAACATTCCTTCTCTTGTGTAATGGCACCAATGGGTCTGCTACAGTCTGGAGGCTTTTCACAGGATGACGTAGTCCTAGCAGCAGAGGACATTAAAAGGTTGGTGTATCGAGGTGTCTGTGTTAAAATGGACAGCGATGCACTTATGTTGCACCCAAGTGCGAAACATCCAAAAGTGCTTCACACAAGATAATTGCTTGTGAAAAATGGCTGACTTATTCATCCAAACAGCTGTGAAGAGACCAACGGGGCTGCTGTTTTAATGGTGTCAAACTGGTTGTTATGATGTGGATATGCCAGCGTTGGACTGGGGTAAACACAGTAAATAGTCTGACAACACCAGGTTTAAAAACTCTCTATTCACCTGAAGAAGAGGGAAACCTCGAAAGCCAGTGAGTTTACTATCAAATAAATTGGTTGGACTTAAACCTGGTGTTGTCAGA
Organism: Prionace glauca; assembly: GCA_037974335.1. Lineage (NCBI taxonomy): Eukaryota > Metazoa > Chordata > Chondrichthyes > Carcharhiniformes > Carcharhinidae > Prionace > Prionace glauca. The sequence continues at coordinate 12,965,332 of CM075756.1, forward strand.
CTTTAAACTGGTTGTTCACAGAGCCTGCTGTCTGCCCACTGCCAGGTATAGAGGGAGCACTTAAAGGGACTGAGCTCACTATCTGATTAACACCTTCAAAGAACAGCTTCCAGTCAATAACAACTTCTATGCGTTTATATAGCTCCTTTATTGTAATGAAACATTCTGAGGTGTTTCACTGGAGCATTATTGAACAAAATTTGACACAAAGTTGCTTAAGGCAATGATCTGACAGGTGACCAAAACGTCGTCAAAGAGAGAGGTTTTAAAGAGCGTCTTAATGAAAGTGAGAGAGTGGTAGAAGGGTTTAGGGAAGGAATTCCGGAGTTCAGACACGGGCAGCTGAAGGCATGGCTGACAATGGCAGTTCGACATCCCAGCCAAGACAATCTTTCTTTCACGCAACACCCACATGTGTACCTCCAGGACTGCTGCATCATGAAGGAGCCCAGAGACAATCCAGAATCAAACATTCAGCAAAATGTTGGTCCTTTCCAGCCCGCAGGAACGCTGTCTGATTTTAATGAGATAGCTTTGGGGAAATGACGAACAAAGGGAAGTCCAGCGATGCTGTGAAGCTGAATTTTTCAGTAGCGATGGCAGGATGGGTGTTTGTCGATGAAAGTTAATGCGGAGAGTATTATAGAGGTGGCAGGAATAGGAGCTGGTTCAAGGACATTCAGTTGTAGTTTATGGATGATAATTATCCTGGAGGGTTAATATTTGCTGGTTGCTGTTCAAACCTGGATCAATTTTAAACTCTTTCCAGTTTCTTGGGAGAGGAGGAGAACAGTTTCAACATGTGCAGAACGTACAAAAAAAGTATGTGGTTATCTGGAGTGGGGAAATTAAATAATGGGACTTAATTGTTAGTAGGTTACACAGATATAATTTAGTGCAGTGTTTCTAAGGCTGTGTGTGCATGTGGCAATCCTGCTAAGTGAAGTACTACCCATGTTGGGTGGGTGAATGCGGTCACACCTGTTATTTAGGACACTTGCATGACACTTTGAAGAGAAGACACCACGTTGTGTCCAGCATGTGTGCATGGTGGTGCTGGGATGACGTGCATGACAATTGTTCAGACAGAACATGGTCACCGGAAATCAAATATGTGGTTACGTAACAAACATTTCCTCCTTGGCATCTTATACTGAGCAGACCAGATCTGACTGTGTTTTGCTTTCCAGTACTGATCTTATACTCTAAGTAAGAGGCTGTGTAGTTTGTGTGTTCGTACCTGGGGTTAGAAGTAGCTGGATAAGTTAGTTCAGGACATAAGGGGATGCAACAATTTCCAGTTGTGATGTTGGCTGTAAGAGTCTTCAATAAAAAGACATCTTAAATACTCCCAGACAGCAAGCGCTGGATTTGACAGCACCCTGGGCTTGAGAGCACTGCTGCCTGCTGTTTTTTATTCCGATGGTCAAAAAGGATAGTAGGAGGAGAGGTAATAAGCCGTGGAAAACGAAGGAGGTGAAGGAAAGTGTTAAACTAAAAGCAGAGGAATTTAGAGTAGCTAAGAGTAGTGGGCGAGAAGAGGATTGGGAGAGGTTTAAATGTCAACAAAGATTGACAAAGAAGTTGATAAAGAAGGGTAGGAGAAACTATGAAGCTGGGCTAGCGCTTAATATAAAAAAGGATAGCAAGAGTTTTTATAAATATATAAAAAGGAAGAGGCTGGCTAGGATGAATGTTGGTCCTTTAGAGGATGAATGTTGGTCCTTTAGAGGATGAGAAAGGGGACCTAGTGGTACGGGATGGGGATATGGCTAAGGTATTGAAAAACTTTTTTGTTTCTGTCTTCACGGAGGAGGATGTGAATAAGTTGCCAGGTGTTAGCGATGGAAAGGTGGTAGGACTGGAGGGTCTTAATGACATTACTGTTACTAGATAGGCGGTTCTCGACAGACTGGAGGGGCTGATTGTGGACAAGTCCCCAGGACCGGATGGAATGCACCCGAGGGTTCTGAAAGAAATGGCGGAGGTGATAGTGGATGCCTTGGTGGTTATTTTCCAGACGTCGCGAGATTCCGGGGAAGTGCCGGATGATTGGAAAATGGCTAATGTTACGCCGTTGTTTAAGAAGGGTGCCAGGCAAAAGGCGGGGAATTATAGGCCGGTTAGTTTAAAGTCTGTGGTAGGTAAAATGTTAGAATCTGTCATTAAGGAGGAAATTGCGAGGCATCTTGAAGGGAATTGCTTGATAGAGTAGACGCAGCACAGTTTTTATTAAAGGGAAGTTGTGTCTGACAAATTTACTGGAGTTCTATGAGGATGTGTCTAGGGCAGTGGATAGAGGAGAGCCGGTGGATGTGGTCTTTCTAGATTTTCAGAAGGCGTTTGACAAAGTACCTCACGAGGTTATTGCAGAAGGTCGAGGGACATGGAGTTGGGAGTAGGGTGTTAGCGTGGATAGAGGATTGGTTGTCAAATAGGAGGCAGAGAGTGGGGGTCAACGGGTGCTATTCGGATTGGCGGATGGTGACTAGTGGAGTGCCCCAGGGGTCGGTGCTGGGGCCTCAGCTTTTTACCATTTATATAGATGATCTGGAGGAGGGAACCGAGTGTAGGGTGTCAAAATTTGCTGATGACACCAAGATTGCGGGAACGGCAAATTGTGCGGAGGGTGTGGAGAGTCTACAGAAGGATCTAGATAGGCTGGGCGAATGGGCCAGGAAATGGCAAATGGAATTTAATGTTGACAAGTGTGAGGTGGTCCACTTTGGTAGGAAGAATGGTAGGAAGGACTATTACTTACGGGGCGAAAAACTGCAGCAGGCGACGGTGCAGAGGGACCTCGGGGTCCTTGTGCATGAGTCGCAAAAACCCAGCTTGCAGGTGCAGCAGGTGGTCAGGAAGGCGAATGGGATGCTGACCTTCATAGCGAGGAGGATTGAATATAAAAGTAGAGAGATCTTGCTGCAGCTGCATAGGGCATTGGTGAGGCCGCAGCTGGAGTACTGTGTGCAGTTTTGGGCGCCGCACCTGCGCAAAGATATTTTGGCCTTGGAGGGAGTGCAGAGAAGGTTTACTAGGCTGATACCGGAGTTGAGGGGGTTGAGCTATGAGGAGAGGCTGAATAAACGGCTTGTACTCGTTAGAGTTTAGAAGAATGAGGGGAGATCTCATTGAGACGTATAAGATGATGAATGGGATGGATAGGATAGAGGTGGAAAGACTCTTCCCGCTCAAAAAAGACAGTAGGACTAGGGGGCACAGCCTCAAGATAAAAGGGGGGGCGGTTTAGAACGGAGTTGAGGAGGAACTTCTTCACTCAAAGGGTGGTGAATCTCTGGAATTCTCTTCCGTTGAAATGGTGGAGGCTGCCTCGCTAAATATTTTTAAGATGTGGGTTGATGGGTTTTTGATAAGAGAGGGGATTAAGGGTTATGGGGAGAGGGCGGGAAAGTGGAACTGAGCAGCGACAGATCAGCCATGATCTTATTGAATGGCGGGGCAGGCTCGAAGGGCTAGATGGCCTACTCCTGCTCCTATTTCTTATGTTCTTATGTGCTTCTCTTCAACTGAAGGGCAAAGGTGAGGAAATGTTGAACTACTGCTGTCTGCATAGTTTGTTATTATCTGAAGTCCTGGTAAAGACTGAGGTAGCTAATCCTCTGCAAGAGTGGAGACCTGTTGGACTTTAACCTGATGTTGTGAGACTTCTTACTGAATAAAACACACATGCAGAGAGGGATGGGCCGATCTGTCACTGCTGATAATAGCACCTTGATTAGTTCATATTGCAAGCTTCTTACAGGGATTGTAAGCCTCTATGAATTCCTCTGTGGCCTTGCCCCCTGCCAATTCTGCAATTTCCAAAAACCCTTGTGAGATCATTGCTGCTCCATTTCTAGCCTCTTGTGCATCAGGTTTTCTTTGCTGTATCATTGAGTACTGTCTGTACAGTCATAGGATAGAGTCAGTTACTCTGCTGAAATATATCACTCTAATTCAAACTATAGAACAGCCTTCAACTCCACTTTTCTGTCCTCCTCCTAAACACTAGCTGTTTTAACTAAGCTTTGGGTCATTTGTACTCATTCCTCTTTGTATAGGTTAGTGTCAAATTTTGTTTCTCCACCTCTGTCAAATAGGTGAAGCTGCTTTACTGGTTAAAGAAACTAAGTACATTTTTATTTTGTTATGGTTGCCATTGCTGGCTGCTTTAGCTGCAGGATTGGGTGGAAATGTTAGGGGTGGGACAGGGATGTCCATGTTGGGTGAATGCGATGTTCATTTTATTTTTGTTCAAATGTAATTTTCTTTTACAGAGCAAGACGTGGAAGAGGTTGAAGACGATGGTGCATTGGTCCCCCTTCGTTGTCTCCTTCAGGAAGCGCTATCCTTGGGTGCAGTTAGCAGGCCATGCAGGTAAGCCACTCTGGATACTGAGCTGCCTCACCTGCTCGGCTCCTCTAATAGTTCACAGGTTGAATGTGCCCCCTAGGGCGGTATTGAGTCAAACAAGCAATGACTCTCAAGCAAGACTCTCCCTTCTATTCAGCTTACAGCTGAAATGTGTCCACTTTGGTGTGAACAGGCACTCCAGAGGAAGGGGAAATAGTGCCTGATGAGTGGCCCTGACTGCAAAGGGATTAAATTGTCTCCCGATACTATCCGATGACATTGTGAAATGCAGCCAGGCTGAGCTGCCTCATCTTTCACAGGACAATAATCAAGGGTTCTGTAGGGTAAGCTGACCCATTGGGATGGGGAGCAATAGAAACGTGAACTGTTGAAGGATGACAAAAGATGATTAGAGGTTTAGACAGGGTAGATAGTGATAGCCTTTTTCCTAGGATGGAGAAAGCTAGCACGAGGGGGCACGATTTTAAATTAAGGGGGGGTAGTTATAGGACAGATGTCAGGGGTAGGTTCTTTACCCAGAGGGTGGTGAGGGACTGGAATGCCCTGCCAGCTGCAGTTGTAAATGCACCTAGTTTGGGGGCGTTTAAAAGATCTGTGGATAGGTTTATGGATGAAAAGGGATTGGTTTAGGCTAGTGGGTCATTGTTTTGTAACTGGTCGGCGCAACATCGTGGGCCGAAGGGCCTGTTCTGCGCTGTAATGTTCTATGTTCTAAATGGTGTTCACAAAACTGCCTGTTTGTCCCAGGTAACTTTAAAGCTGGAGATTATGGAAAGATCCTGAAGAAGTATTGTGAGTGTGAGCACCAGTGCTTGGAGTCCCTGATGAAGGACCCGTTGCTACGTCCCTATGTACCAGGCTATTATGGGGTGGTGGACAAGGATGGTGACAGCTACAACCAGATGGATGACCTGTTGTCAGAGTTTGACTCCCCCTCAATCATGGACTGTAAGATGGGGGTGAGGTAAGTTGGACTTTGAAACATGAAGTGTCAGTTGATATTGAATGGGGCACTGTGTCCTCTTGCTCTGAATTTTTTTCACCCTCTTAGCCTCTGTGATCTGTGGTCCCCTCTAGCCCAGCTGGCCTTTGCCTGGCCTCACTCTCTCCAGCCTGGCTGATCTCCTTCAGTTCTGACCTCTTGAGCATCCCCAACATTGCTCCAACATTGTTAACTGTGGCTTCTGAGGCACCAAGCTCCCTAATTCCCTCCCTAAACCACTCTACTCTCTTTAAGATGCTCCTTAAAACCTCTCCTCTTGACTAGACTTTTAGCCACCTATCCTAATATCGCTTTAGCAAGTTGTCCGATTTTGCTGTATAAGAACATAAGAAATAGGAGCAGGAGTAGCCATCTGGCCCTTCAAGCCTGCCCCGCCATTCAATAAGATCATGGCTGATCTGTCGTGACTCAGCTCCACCTTCCCGCCCTCTCCCCATAACCCTTAATCCTCTCTCTTATCAAAAACCCATCAACCCGTTTCTTAAAAATATTTAGCGAGGCAGCCTCCACCACTTCAACGGGCAGAGAATTCCAGAGATTCACCACCCTTTGAGTGAAGAAGTTCCTCCTCAACTCTGTTCTAAACCGCCCCCCCTTTATCTTGAGGCTGTGCCCTCTAGTCCTACTGTCTTTTTTGAGCGGGAAGAGTCTCTCCACCTCTATCCTATCCATCCCATTCATCATCTTATATGTCTCAATGAGATACTCACATCTTGGGATGTTTCTATTGGGTTAAGGATGTTATTATAAATACTAATTGTTGTTCTGTCTCAGGTTTTAACATTGTCATATAGTGATGCATCGCAGCAGGATATTGATTAGAGAACTTGTAATTGGAGAAAGTTACAATGTCGGAGCCACCCAGAGCACACAGGATCTAAAGTAATCTCCTGGCTGCGCAGCCAGTGACCTTGGGCATAGGGGTTGCAATCTGACTGAATGCCTTTGGGCTAGGGTGTGGGAAACCCGTCACCGTCTCTTGTGTTCTGCTGGAAAACGTGCTGAGGTAGTGGACAAGGACTAATTGTGATTCCCCTGTGAGGAAATAGCTTTTTTATAAAAAAGTCCCTCCGTCCTTGAAATTACAAAACCAATACTCAGATTGGTCTAAGCAAATCCATTCCTTGCTTTCTCCAAAAAAAAACAAATTCAAAATCCAATTCATGGTCCCCAGAAGTGAGGCAAACAAGATCCAAGCTGACAGGATGAGGCATCGCACCCCATCTTGGATTGATCTGATGCTTGATCTTAGCCAAAAGGCCGAGAGTGAATGAATAGTTTATCAACACTAGCTACCTAGCTTCATGTTAAACAAAAATGAGCACTTCCCAGTGAGAGCATCTTTCAGCGGGAAATGAGAATTTTACCCTGCTGATATTGCCAATTCACTGCTGGATTTGCAAAAGGCCTCTTCCCCACCCTCCCCCACTGCTCTCCCTCAGTATTCAATTGTGGCTGACAAACTTGTGGAAACGACGGGTAACAATTGTGAAATAGTGTGTCACAGTATTAAGAAACATTTCCTTAAAGCATGGGGCTTACAGCAGGCTGGCTGTGAACACCAGACCATAATGCAAACGTGTAGTTTGCAAAGTAACTTCAAACTTTCCACTGCTGCAATTAAAGGCAAAAAGCATTTTGTCTCCTCTTCAACCGCAGCTCGTTCCTTTGTTAACCCACTGCCCAGTTCTCCGTCTTTGACAGATCCAAACTCCCAAGTGTGAGAACTGCAGAGGGTGATGTTATGTTTAGCTGCATGCCCTGTGTTACATAGCTGGCTGTGAGATTTCATCTCCTCCCACCCAGGTCGTATTCCCAGAACCTTGCATATTTATCCTGCTAATTCTCCTAAATTTAAGCTCAATTTAGCATGGCCAATCCACCTATGCGCACGATTCTGGACTGTGGAAGGAAACCGGACTGCCCGGATGAAACCCATGCAGACACAAGGAGAATGTGCAGACAGAGCACTCGGAGTGACCAAGGCAGGAATTGAACCCGGCCCCCTGGCGCTGTGAGGCAGCTGTGCTAACCACTGTGCTGCCCTGTGCTGCGTATCCTATGTTATATAATCTTATATGTCAATGTTATATGTTAGAATTTGACACCGAGCCACACAGCAGATATTTGGATAGATGTCCAAAAGCTTCACAAAGGGATGTTTTAAGGACAAGTGACACGTTAGGGAATTCCTGAAATTTTTATTACTAGTGGGGTTGTGGAAACTGGGGAATGCTAAGAGGCCAGGATTGGGAGAATGCAGAGATGTCTTGAGGGGGCTTGATGCTGGCATTGAAATTGAGAGGGGTGAGGAGAGGTGATGATGAGATTTGAACAAGAACAGCTGCAACAACCGTCTGAGTCACAGCGCATGTTTCTAGTGCTCACTTAGTCCATTCGTACTTTTCTGACACTGGATTCCAAATTTGCTTTTGAAGGACGTACCTTGAGGAGGAATTGACCAAAGCTCGCGAGAAGCCCAAACTGCGGAAAGACATGTACGAGAAGATGATCGCAGTGGATCCAAATGCACCCACACAGGAGGAGCACGAGCAGAAAGCTGTTTTGAAGCCACGTTACATGCAGTGGCGGGAGACGCTCAGCTCGACTGCAACACTAGGATTCAGGATAGAAGGCATAAGGGTAAGTGGAGAGCACATATACCAGTCAACTTCCAGTGCTGGCAAGAACATGTTGAAGAAGCATAGGATCAGGAGCAACATGGCATATGTCCACCTTTTCCCCATATCCCAGGCTACCTTTGGTAACAAAATCCCATCCTGTCAGTTCAAGAATTAACAAATGAGGCAGCATCAATTGTTGCTGGAGAAGGTTTTAAATTCTCTTCTTCTTTTCGGTGTAGAAGCATTTCCGGGGGTGGCACAATAGTTAGCACTGTTGCCTCACACTGCCAGAGACCTGGGTTCGATTCCTGGCTTGAGTCACTATCTGTAGTGGAGTTTGTACATTCTCGCCATGTCTGCATGGGTTTCCTCCGGATGCTCCTCCCACAGTCCAAAGATGTGTGGGTTAGATGTATTGGCCATTCTAAATTGCCCCTTAGTGTCAGGGGGACTAGTTAGTGTAAATGTATGGGGATAGGGCCTGGGTGGGATTGAGGTCCGTATGGCCTCCTTCTGCACTGTAGTGATGCCATGATTCTAATTTCACTCCTAAAGGTCTTTCAATACCGCCACCTCATTCTGGACTTCTCAGCCTGTGGAAATAACTTTGCTGTATCTTTCCCATCTGTTCCCCTTAATGTCTACTCTGATGAAGGCCTTATCCAATAAGGAAAGGTTGAACAGGTTGGGCCCATATACCTTATTAGACTTTAGACAAATGACAGGTGATCTTAGTGAAACATACAAGTTTCTGAGGGGGCTTCCAGGTCTGATTGCAGGAAATCTATCTTGCACTTCCTCCAAGGCCAGTGTTTCCTTCTAAAAGTGCAGTGCCCAGTGCTGCGCAGTCTTATGTTAGCCAGTCACAGAATGAGGAGGTTAACAGGGTAGGAAAGTATTGGGGGAAGCTTGGTCACCAGTTCCAGCTGCAGGGCACTATCTATCGATCTATCTATCTGTTGTTGACTCTGCTCAGATCTTCAGTTAAAGATTCCCTTTCGTTCCCCAGAAAGCTGATGGTTCCTGCAGTACAAGCTTCAAGAAAACCAGACTCAAAGAGGAGGTTATGGAGGCGCTGGAAGATTTTGTGGACAGCAATAGAAACATCTTGGTAACTAATTACTTTCCATTACTACATTCCTTCGGGCACAAGAGTCTCAGCGTCACATTGGAGATCATAGTTTCCACCAGATTCTCTCTGGGTATTGTGGAGGGTTGTGGTTGCTAGCATGCTGGTATTCTGACCTTCAACCTGGCTCTGTGTGTTGCTAATGTTCTGTTTGTCTTGTTCTCAGAGAAACTACTTGACGCGATTGAAAGAACTGAGGACAGCATTGGAGGGCTCCGAGTTCTTCAACACACATGAGGTAATGGGTGTTCCCTGCTGTCCCACAGTGTAGCACGCAAATCCCAGATCAGTTTTTAAAATAACCACCACATCAAAAGTTCACAGCAGAAAATACTCAGCAATCCTAGCAGCAGCTGGAAAGGAAAAAAAAACTTTTAGGGTTTGTGACACCTACAAGTGAAAACATCTGAAGGAATGGCTATCCCTGACTTTGGTTTTTTGTTAGACTATCCGGGGCATGGGTCTCTGCTCTGTGATCCTGATTTGGGCTCCACCAAATGTCAGTTCCTCAGGATGCTGACGTGTCAGCCTGTGACTCCTGCTCTTTGGCTTGGAGTTCGTGGGACGCTGTTGTCTCATGTGCCTCCATGTCATTACGCTGTTGTCAAGTGTTTGAGGCTTGGCAATAATTGGTACAGGTTTATGGAGGATGATTATTCCCCCAGACTCGCTGAGAGGGAGAGGGTGGCTCCCCACCACTTGCTGGAGGTAGAATATGCAGACTCCATACATGCTCCATACATACATGGCTGGGCAGGCTCGAAGGGCCAGATGGCCTACTCCTGCTCCTAATTCTTATGTTCTTATGCTGTAGTTTTCTGAGCAGTTGGATTTGGAGACTTGTCAATTCAATGATGACTTCCACTCGTATCAGATTGCAGAAGGAAATAAATCATGTAATTGTGCTGGTTAACCATGGAATGCATTGCAGTCACTTCCCCATTCCCTCCTTTAGGGCCTACTTGAGTTGGAGGTCAACTGATGGCTTCCTCTGATTCTTTCATCCCCTTCACCACACAGACTGCAGCAGTTCAAGGTGGTGGCTCACTACTACTCTCTCCAGGGTAAATCAAGACGGCAGTAAATTTGGACCAATAACTATCCACATAGTTTTCCTTTTAATGCATCTTCAGTCTTATCATTGATCTTTCCTGCCCTTTTGGACTGAGACAATGGGGAATTGTGAATCTTTGGAATTCTCTATCCCAGAGGGTTGTGAACAAAGAACAAAGAACAACACAGCACGGGAAACAGGCCCTTCGGCCCAACGAGCCCACGCCGCCGTCCCATGGTCAGTGACCTATTCATGACTCTAGTCTATGCCTAATGTGTGAGGATCAGGGAGGTCCAATATAGGGACAATTTATTACCCAATCAATCAGCCTAAAAGCACATTTTTGGGATGTGGGAGGAAACCGGAGCACCCGGAGGAAACCCACGCAACCACGGGGAGAATGCGCAAACTCCCACGGACACAGGCCCAACTCCATGTGTCCGCACAGCAACAGAGTTAGCCTCTGAGCTGCCATGATGCCCTCGAGATGGTAAGTGCCTGTGGATAAAAATTTCATTATTAAAGACTCTATATCCCTGAGGCTAAAACTGACCCCAAGCCTACAATACTTAGTAAGGCCTGCTATATCCCCCTATATGTAGACCGCTCATGTGGCTGTCCAAGTGACTCTTGAACAACCCTAGCGTGCCTGCTTCCACCACCTTACTCGGCAGTGCATTCCACATCCCCACTACCCTTTGTGTGAAAAACTGCCCTCTAATATTAGTCTTATATCTAGCCCCCCTCACCCTAAGCCCGTGACCCCTCGTTCTATCCATTTCTAATAGCGGAAAAAGCTTATCACCATCTACTCTATCTATCCCCTTCATAATCTTATAAACCTCTATTAGATCCCCCCTCAGCCGACGTCTCTCAAGGGAAAACAGCCCAAGTGCGTTCAATCTTTCCTCGTAAGACAGCCCTTCCATACCAGGCAACATCCTGGTAAATCTCCTCTGCACTCTCTCCAGGATCTCTACATCCTTCCGGTAGTACGGCGACCAGAACTGGACGCAGTACTCCAGGTGAGGCCTAACCAACGTTCTATACAACTGCAACATCAGACTCCTACTCTTATATTCAATACCCCTTCCTATGAAGGCTAACATGCCATACGCTTTCCTCATCACATTCTGCACCTGCACCGACACCTTCAGGGACTTGTGTACCTGCACCCCCAGGTCTCTCTGCGTATCTATACTCCGGATAGTTCTACCTTTTATCATATAACTCCCTTCCACATTATTCCGGCCAAAGTGCATCACCTCGCATTTCTCCGGATTAAATTCCATTTGCCATCTATCTGCCCAATCTACCAGCCTATCTATGTCCTGTTGCATTGCCAGGCACTGCTCCTCAGTACCCGCCAAAGCAACCATCTTAGTGTCATCAGCAAATTTGCTGATCACACCACCTACCCCCTCTTCCAAGTCATTAATATATACTACAAATAGTAGAGGTCCTAGTACTTGTGGATCCTTCATCATTGAGAACATGTTCAGTACTCAGATTGATGCGTTCAGAACTATACGGGAATGAAGGAGATTGGGAATAGTGTGGGAAAGTGGGGTTGGGATGGATGATTAGCTGTGAATGTACTGAATAGCAGTGGCTTGATGTGCTCAGTGGCCATCTGCTAATTTCTTCCATCTGTAGTATTTTCTGACTGGAATTGTCTCCTTTGTTCCAGGTGGTGGGAAGTTCCCTCCTGTTCGTCCATGACAAGTCGGAGCTGGCCAAGGTTTGGATGATTGACTTTGGGAAGACAGTGCAGTTACCTGACCATGCGACACTGAACCACCGGGTGGCCTGGGTGGAGGGCAATCGGGAGGACGGCTATCTGTGGGGCATGGACAATCTCATCAACATCATCAGCCAAATGGTGGAGGGGTGACTGGTTCCACAGCCCTTGGGACTGCATTCTCAGCCCACCAAGTGTGCCGCTTTTCGGATGGCGCACTGCTCCTTGCACAAGGAATGGTGTGGTTGGACTCCTCTCTGGAAACTTCTTTTTCAATCCTCGCCACTTCTGACTGGATCAGAAGCTTAGTGCACTAACTGAGGGGGTCCATCGCTCCTTTGGGAGGGTGGTTTTGGGCAGGGAGGGGGGGTTGGTTGGTGGTGCGAGTTTAAAAGCGGGTGAGGAAAGCTAAGCCGAGAGCGTGCTTGTGATTTCCGGGGTTTGAGGCGCTGTGTAAAATTGTCATTCCTGAGCACCATGCCTAACCTCTGACCTCAGCGGGGGAAGCGGGAGTTTGAACTATGGATACTGCTCCCTGGGGTCGGTGCAGAGCAGACATCGTAACTGGTTGAGCCAGTGAACACTTTTTTTCTGAAATGTGCAACTCGAGCAGAAACACTGGATAGAGGCAGAGATATTTCGGATTAATTCCCCAGGTCTGTTCAATAACATTTTCAAAAATGCGGAACAGAACAACTCACCAACCTTGCAGCAACGCACGGACAGCTGTGACTCTTCATCATCCTTCTGCAATTTTCCATATTCAGGTCCTGTGTCACTCAACAGAATTTGCCTGTTGGCCACCTCCTCCCATCCCCACCCTGGGCAGGTGGGTTCTGGACTGCACTGTGCACTGATAAAACTCCATTGAGGGGGAAGGGTGCAAGGAATACCTCGGGAGGCTGATGCTGAATGGAAACGGTTGAACTATTCAGTGCCAATCTTCCCAAAACTCAGGTGACAGTCGAAATGATGGGTGGCACAGTGGTTAGCACTGCTGCTTCACAGTGCCAGGGACCAGGTTCGATTCCTGGCTTGGGTGACTGTGCGGAGTCCACACATCCCCCCATGTCTGTGTGGGTTTCCTCTGGAAGCTCCAGTTTTCTCCCGCTGTCCGAAAGGTGTGTTAGTTAGGTGGATTGGCCATGCTAAATTGCCCCTTAGTGTCAGGGGGATTAGCGGGGTAAATACATGGGGTTATGGGGATAGTGCCTGGATGGGGTTGTGGTTGGTGCAGACCTGATGGGTTGAATGGCCTCTTACTGCACTGTAAGGATTCTATAATTCAATGAAACACTTCTTTTTATAAAATAAAGTCTCTAAACCTGCCTTGACCATAAAGTGAGAGAGTTGGGTGGGGGTTGCTTGAACAGGAAGTATAAAATGGAGATAATCTATGCAAACAGTTTAGTTTTAATAATGATATTGATTGCTCCTTCATCAGCTGTATCTCTGTAAGCAGGAGAGTGTATCTACAAAGAACAAAGAACAACACAGCACGGGAAACAGGCCCTTCGGCCCAACGAGCCCGCGCCGCCGTCCCATTGTCAGTGACCTATTCATGATTTTAGTTTATGCCCAATGTGTGAGGATCAGGGAGGTCCAATGTAGGGACAATTTGTTACCCAATCAATCAGCCTAAAAGCACATTTTTGGGATGTGCTTTTAGGCTGATTGATTGGGTAACAAATTGTCCCTATATCTCTTACTGTTCATATTTTACTGGTGAGATTGGATTTTACAGTAAGTCCTGATGGGGACGTGAGGACATGTATCAGCAAAGAAAGTTGATTGGAATGGGGAAAGGGAGTTTAAACACGAGTGCAGAGGTTCCTGACCTAGTTTCTAGCTTACTCGTGGAATGGTGCTTGAGGGCTGGGGATCCTGAAGACATCAGAGCCCCAGAAACAGGGGACAGGGAAGTGCTCTGGGTGGTCTCATCACTTCGAGCTCTTAGTGTGGTTGCCTGTCCTGTGCGGTGCCATTTGACTGTGTGTATAGTACCCATCGCAGCACAGGTCTGCATGTGAAACAAACAGCAAAGAATGAGGCCATTCAGTCCAGTGCCTCTGTTCTGACTCTTTCCAAGTATTTATCCAATTCTCCTTTTGAAGGTTCTTATTGAATCTGTAACCAGCACCTTTTGGGGCAGCACATTCCAAATCCTGGCCGTCTATTGTGTTTCAAAAAAAAATTTAAAGCTTTTCCTCGTGTTGCCTCAGGTTCTTTAGTTGGTCAATTTAACAGGTGAAGCTACCAGCCCCGAGAGCCACAGTTCTATAATGGGATAGTCAGCGTCCTGCAGTTTCCACGTCGCTCGTGGTACCCATGACCAAGGAAGTACACATGCCGAAATACAGGACCAAAATCATTCTCGCTGTTGTGTTGGGAAGGTTTATACCAGTGAACCCACAGCAAATTCTGTTCTATTTTGTCCCTGATGTGCAGGAACCTGACTAAAGTAGAAAGGAAAGAAGGGGATATGCACTGAATTTTGGACATCGTCTGATTTGTCCCTCTATTGACATGGACCAGATTCTACCAACTCTGTCTCGGTGTGATAGGTCCCCAGGGATTCCCCATGTGATAGATCCCCGAGGAGTCCCCGTGCCCCAGTGTATTAGATCTCTGAGGGATCCCTCTACCCATGTGTTAACTGGCTCTGAGGGATTGCTTCTCTCACAGACCAGGTTTTGAGTTGTGCAGTGGAAAATGTGTCTCTGCCTGCATCTCTCCACTGAGATTCCAATGACAATGTTGAAATATCAGAACAAAATAATCCTCTTGATGGTAGAATTCAGATGTCATTATAAATATTTCTGGTGTCTTAACACCTTCAGAGGGGTCTTGCCTTATATGTAAAAAGCTATTGTACTATACAGGCCTGTGTACATTGAATCCTAACTGCATTGTTCTTAACTGAATATGTTTTCTGCTGTATACTTCCTTTAAGAGTTTTATATCCAATCTTTGGCTCTGGGCTGGTGCTGAGGGCATAGCTGCAGAGCGGAACATTAACCAGGAGAGCAGCTGTGTTGTGCTGGAACCATCTTCATTGTCAGAAAGCTCTTTTCGATTCTTCCACAGGGTGTGAGCATGGCTGGCAAGTCCAACATTGGTTGCTCATCCCTTGAGAAACGTGGTGCTGAGTTCTTCTTGTAGGACCAACATGCCATTTATTGCTTTGGAAAAAATTGTCCCCTCCCCCAAACTGGGACGAAGCAAAGTTTGTGTGTGGGGGGGGGGCCTAAACACATCTCCTTTTAGAGCCATCAGTGATCTTGAGCTACCCCTGGCTCCTTTTCTCCACAGACACCAGGAAGGGGTTTATTTAATCATTCATAAGCTGCAAATCTTGTCATGATCAGAATTTGGAAATCTCTTGGGTTCTGGAAGCATGGAATGCTACCTGGCCCTGAAAAGTGTTAATCTAATCCGCTTACACTTTTGGAGTAGTTTTCCTTCCAAGTCTTCACTGCCACTCAGATTGAAAGGTTTGAGTGCTCGGTTCTGCCTGCCCCTTGCCAGCTCGTGGCAATTTGGCATCAGGACTGAGCTGGATCTTTTAGTGCTAATTAGAGACGGTGATCGCGTGGCTTTGCGCAGCCAAACAGTGATGGAGGGAGGGAGGTTCCCCTCACTGTGCGACCACCTTCACCGGCACTGCATAGACAGTGGGTGCCTGAGGACTAATAGTTCTCCAGAACCCCACTGGCTGCCAGATGGATGGAGGAAGAGGGTCAGAACATAACTGCTACCCCCTCAACCTTTCACCAATTGATGAATGGATTTTGACAGTCCCAGGCTTGGAGATTCCTGTCAGTAAAACACTGACTAGCTAACCAGATTGATCCAAGCTCCAGCACAGTTGCCTGTGCCAGACTGTTCCATTCCCAGCTTTCACTATATTCCCTGCAAGTTGAGAATCTCGCCCCCTCATTTGAAACATTTGAGTCTCATCTTGCAATTCCCAATACACTTGGGCACACACTGTTTACAAAGCTATCCTTGAAAAAGTGTTAACCTTTCTCTATGTGTTTATGAACAATTACTGGAAGATACTGGAATCTGCATGTTTTTATAATTTATATTGCATTAAAATTGTATTGCTGGATTAATTTGCATACAGTGTCAACTAGCCGATTCTTTGTCATAATAAACTTGCCCCTCAGTGGGGATTTCTACATATTCACACATCTGTGCCTATCTGTTTCATATTCCAAAATGTCTTAACTTGCTGTCAGCACCCTTGTTCTCTCACTCTCTCATCCACTCCCCTCCCTCAAGCATAAGACTGGCCCAGTAATTGCAGCCTAGTGCTTGTGCTCTGAATTTTATCTAGGCATTCTGTTTGCTATTCAACTGTGGGAAGCATCTCGCTTCTACCATACTAGTTGTGGAAAGCCAATACTACCATCTGGACAATTTACAGGGAAGAGACACATTGAGACGGGAGGGTTATATTCCGAGTAAAGCTCCCTCTACATTGTCGCCATCAAATACAGGCACAGCACGGGGTTAGATACAGGGTAAAGCTTCCTCGACACTCTCTTCCTCCCCCCCGCCCCATCAAACACTCCCAAGACAGGTACAACACGGGGTTAGATACAGACTAAAGCTTCCTCTGCACCAAACTTGTCCATGTATGAGACTATCAACAGCAGATATGGGAGCAGATGATCAGTAATCACTGGCAGAGTGCTGGGGAGAAGAGGAGGAGAGGCTG
Source organism: Prionace glauca (assembly GCA_037974335.1). Taxonomy (NCBI): domain Eukaryota; kingdom Metazoa; phylum Chordata; class Chondrichthyes; order Carcharhiniformes; family Carcharhinidae; genus Prionace; species Prionace glauca. The sequence continues at coordinate 12,981,983 of CM075756.1, forward strand.
GATGTGTATGAGAGGGAAAGGGTGTGTATGGCAGAGGGTGTGTGTGTGTGTCAGGGTGAGGGACAGAGATTGTGTATGTGAGAGTGAAACTTATCTGACATTAAAATCAAGGCCTGGAAATGTTCTGGAGGAGTCTGAATCTTAGGGCAATAACCCCCAGCCTTCACTGTCAACAGGCTTTTGGAGAGCACTAAATGTCAGGGTTAGAAACACACAGAGATGACATTTCGTTTTGACTTGTTGCTTTAACCAGTTCACTGACAGTGCTAATAGATACAACTCAGTGCTTCTATACAGTGTGATTAACCCTCAAACTGAAGAATCAACAATTTTAATGTCAAATGATTAATAATCAGTTTTGGTTATATTTTTTGACATGTGGGCATCATTGGCAAGGCTAGCCTGTCGCGAACGGTCCAGGTGCCAAGAGTTTAGCCCAGCTAAACTCTTGGCACCTGATTAAGCAGTCAGCCTCTCTATACAGGGACTGGTATAAAGTTAAATTACACTAAAATAAAATGAAAAGCAGAAATCTGGCAAGGGAAAGGTTTAAGTTTATTTATTAACGTCACAAGTAGGCTTACATTAACACTGCAATGAAGTTATTGTGAAAATCCCCTAGATGCCACACTCCAATGCCTGTTTGGGAACACTGAGGGAAAATTTAGCATAGCCAATGCACCTCACCAGCACATCTTTCAGTCTGTGGGAGGAAACCGGAGCATCCAGAAGGGACCTGTGCAGACTCCACACAAAGAATGACCCAAGCCGGGAATCGAACCTGAGCCCCTGGTGCTGTGAGGTAGCAGCGCTAACCATTTGACTGCCATGCCACCTATACTTGCAACCATTTTGGATAGTGACTGAGAAGAAATATCACTGTTTTCCCCACACAGCCTGCCAGGTCCTTGTGGACTGTGCTGTCCTTTGAAGTATATGTGCTTTCTTTGGCCGCTGCTTTCTTTTTCACTAGACTGAAAGCAAGGAAGACTTCACAGAGAGGGAGGATGAAAATGTTGGGGCGGTTCAACAAACTGCTCCAACAAGTAGTGAGCTTTGTGCCCAGAATGAGACCTCAGTCTCCACCAGGCAGCTGGGAGAGGATCAAGTTGAAGATGGAGGGGTGAGGGTTGTAAAATGAGAAGATAGCTAGAAGGTCTACTGTGGAATAGTACTACCTGAGAGCAGGTTGTCCAGATTTTACTTCTAAATTTTATCTTTTAAAGTTTATTTTACTAGTGTCACAAATAGGCTTACATTAACACTACAATGAAGTTACTATGAAAATCCCCTACTCACCAAGCTCCGGCACCTGTTCGGGTACACTGAGGGAGAATTTAGCACAGCCAATGCATCTAACCAGATCGTCTTTCAGACTGTGGGAGGAAACTGGAGCACCCGGAGGAAACTCATGCTCCACAAGGGAGAGTATGCAGACTGTGTACAGACGGTGACTCAAGCCGGGAATCGAACATGGGTCCCTGGTAAGGCAGCAGTGCTAACCACTGTGCCACCATGCTGTTGGGGAATAGGTTGGTTTGTTTTCAGGGATTTGAAGAAAAAAGCACAAAAGAAGGAAACCTTAAAGAATTTCCTTAAATAAATGAACCTATTCATAAAAACAGTTCTTACAATAAAATGTAATCGGTATTTAAAAAATAATTTTACAATAGTGAGGTTAATGAAATGGTGGCGTAGAACAAAGAACAAAAATAGCCCGGGAAACAGGCCCTTCGGCCCAACGAGCCCGTGACGCCATTTTAACATTATGAGTTCCCCCCCTCCACCCATGACCCTTATCTATGCAAGACTTAGAGGTAATGTTGCTGGAATGGCAATCCAGGGGCCCAGACTAATGCTCTGAGGGTTACAGGTTCAAATCCCGCCCTGACAGCTGGTAGAATTTAAATTCAACTAAATAAAAAAGTGTGGAATTGAAAGCTTGTCTCAGAGTTGTAAAAACCCATTCTGTTTCATTAACGTCCTTTAGGGAAGGGAATCCTTCCCTGTAACCTGCAAGCGATATGAGTTGACTCTTGACAGCCCCCTGAAATGGCCAAGCAGGACAGTCCATTGTATGGAACTGTGTCAAAATTGACTGCAGCAGTTCAAGAAGCTAAACTCATTGACAGTTCCCCCCCAACCCCCCACGTCCCCCACCAAGAGTAATTAGGGATGGTCAACAAATGCTGGCCTTGTCAGTAACACCCACATTTCTTGAACAGATTTTTAAAAATGCTTGTTGCTGCTGAATAAACTCTGTGGAGTTTAGAAAATCCAGATTCTATGGGAAGCTACTCTGTGACCCTCTCTCTCTCCCCAGTCTTCATTTGGATGTAGCATTTGATGAAGGCGTACAATTTTTTTGTCCTGGAGGATTCCCCCTGGACACATTTTCTAGCGATTCCAGCAGGGGTAGTTCCAAGTAATATCATTAACGTTTCCATCATCCATTTTAACAAAGGTTCACACAGTCCCTTCAAATCATTATCCACATGACCATGCTCATTGTGGAGCAGATGTCATGCTTTCTGTTCTCCTCAGTGGGCAGACCAAGTGCTGGATGAGGAAATCCACGAGTCCCTTTTTCCCCAGCTCTGAGTAATTGTGGCATGACAGAGTGTGCGTTAGCTTGGGAAGTATTCTCTCTGCTCTCTTCCTCTCCGATAAAAATGGTAGTTGTACACCGGTAATAATTTGATGCTCCCCACTTGAAGGGACAGTTTTCCAGCACAAGCCACAGCCAGTGTCTCAAGTTGAACTTGATTGTTGCCAATTGCCAGTTACATCTGAAGGAAATCTAGTGTCTGGTAAAGGCCAGAGCCAGAACTCAGGAGCAGCAAAGGATTTCAGTTGTTTGTTTCTCAGAACACTGGTTGTGTGTTGCTCCATCATAATACAGATCTATGGGAGGCTGAAAATCAGCAGATTCTATTAGTCTGTATAGCAGGCCCTTGGTGGCACAAAGACTCTCCCCCTTGCCTGGATGAGTGCAGCTCCAACAACATGCAAGAAGCTCGACACTGTCCAAGGTAAAAGCAGACTCACTTGACTGGTACCCCATCCACAAATGTTCACTCCCTCCATCACTGATGCACAATGGCAGCAGTGTGTGCCGTCTACAAGATGGACTGCAGCAACTCATCAAGGCTCCTTAAGCAGCACCTTCCAACCTATGACTGCTACCATCCAGGAGGTCAAGGGCAGTAGGTTAATGGGAACACCACTATCTGCAAGTCCTCCTCCAAGCCACTCACCATAGAATTCCTACAGTGCAGAAAGAGGACATTTAGCTCATCAAGTTTGCACTGAAAGAGTATCTTACCCAGGATAACACCCCTACCCTAACCCCATAACGCCGCCCACTTAACATGGCCAATCCACCTAACCTGCACATCTTTGGACACTAAGGGGCAAGTTAGCATGGCTAATCCACCTAACCTGCACATCTTTGGACACTAAGGGGCAATTTAGCATGGCCAATCCACCTAACCTGCACATCTTTGGATACTAAGGGGCAATTTAGCATGGCCAATCCACCTAACCTGCACATCTTTGGACACTAAGGGGCAATTTAGCATGGCCAATCCACCCAACCCGCACATCTTTAGACTATGGGAGGAAACCAGAGCACCCAGAGGAAACCCATGCAGATACAGTGCCAATTTGACTTGGAAATATATCGGCCATTCCCTCACTGTAGCTGGGTCAAAATCCTGGAACTCCCTCCCTAACAACACTGGTGTAACTGTATCACATGGACTCATGGTTCAAGAAGGCAGCTCATCACCACCTTCTCAAAGGGCAATTAGGGGTGGGCAATAAATGCTGGCCTTGCCAGCGAATCCCACATCCCGTGAATTAATAAAAAATAAAAAACAGATGCAGGGTCCATTCATTCCTCAGAATGGACAGAGACAGCACTGATACGTTGAGTTTCTTTTATTGAGCAGAATTTAAAATTAACACATCATAGAGAATGAAAAAGCTGGGAGAGAGAGTGATAGTAGCAAATTCCAGTTTTGTTCTCATCTTGAAACGAACTTGATCAAAAACATACTCTGGATTGGACTAACTAACATTGAGCCGAATACAGAATTCTATGTTTTCGTTATCATATATTGAAATTATTTGGTACGCGCCATCTTTTATCAACATTTACAGCTGTGGCCATGAGAAGCTTTGCTTTGGCTTATGCTAGAATAGAGGTGGAGAGACTCTTCCCGCTCAGAAAGGATAATAGGACTAGGGGGCAAGCCTCAAGATAAAGGGGGGGGGCGGTTTAGAATGGAGTTGAGGAGGAACTTCTTCACTCAAAGGGTGGCGAATCTCTGGAATTCTCTGCCCGTTAAAGTGGTGGAGGCTACCTCGCTAAATATTTTTAAGACGCGGGTTGATGGGTTTTTGATAAGAGAGGGGATTAAGGATTATGGGGAGAGGGCGGGAATGTGGAACTGAGCCACGACAGATCAGCCATGATTTTATTGAATGGCGGGGCAGACTCGAAGGGCTAGATGGCCTACTCCTGCTCCTATTTCTTATGTTCTTATTGTAGTTTTAAAAAAGCAGTCAATTTCTCAAGCTAATCCCAGCATACCTGTTGAGTTTAAAATGTGGTCAAGTTAACTTTTAAAAGCTTAACATTTAGATTTATTGCATAGGCAGAAATAAAGTCTTTGCATAAGTAAAGCAAACCATACACAAGATCCACAAAACAGGATAAGCTTTCATGGTATGTGGAGAGGATGGTTGTGACTGAGTTGCTCAGTTAGTCACAGGTTAATGAGTGGATTATCGATTGGGTCAACACATTTCCATGACTATTCTGCTCACCTTGGGTTCTTCCAAGGGCAACCAAATCCATAGCTTTGCGGCTGTAACAATTTTGCCTTATGTCTCCAGGTGTTAGTGAGGACTTTGCAAGAACATAGGATTTCCAATCAGTCAGGGAGTCAAGGGTTATGGAGATAAGGCAAAAAAAGTGGAGTCAGACACGATCTCATTAAAAAGCGGAGGAGGCTCAACGGGCTGGATGGACTACTTCTGCTTCTGGTATCTTAAGATCTTCCAGAAGTAGGAATAAGCCATTTGGCCTTTAGTGTGCTACACCATTCAATAAGACCATAGTGAATCTGATTGTGGTCTGAACTCCACTTTCCTGTCTGCAACCCTCTACAAGTGCAGAAGGATGCCATTTGGCCTATTGAGTATGCACTGTCCGACGGAGCATCTTACCCAAGCTCTAAACCTATAACCCCACATATTTACCCCATTAATCCCCCTTAACCTATACATCTTGGGACACTAAGGGGCAATCCAACCTAGCCAATCCACCCAACTTGCACATCTCTGGGCAATAAGGGGCAATTTAGCATGGCCAATCTACCTAACCCTACCTAACAAGGGGACTGGCTAGGGTAAATTAGTGTCAAGGGGACTGGCTAGGGGCGGCACGGTAGCACAGTGGTTAGCACTGCTGCTTCACAGCTCCAGGGTCCTGGGTTCGATTCCCGGCTCGGGTCACTGCCTGTGTGGAGTTTGCACATTCTCCTCGTGTCTGCGTGGGTTTTCTCCGGGTGCTCCGGTTTCCTCCCACAGTCCAAAGATGTGCGGGTTAGGTTCATTGGCTATGCTAAAATTGCCCCTTAGTATCCTGGGATGTGTAGGTTAGAGGGATTAGCAGGTAAAATGTGTAGGGATATGGGGATAGGGTCTGGGTGGGATTGTGTTCGGTGCAGACTCGTTGGGCCGAAGGGCCTGTTTCTGCACTGTAGGGTTCTATGAATCTATGAACCCACACATCTTGGTGTACGGGGCAGCATGGTGGCACAATGATTAGCACTGCTGCCTCACAGCACCAGGGACCTGGGTTCGATTCCGGTGTTGGGTAACTGTGCAGTTTGCACGTTCTCCCCTTTTGTGCGTGGGTTTCCTCTGGGTGCTGTGGTCTCCTCCCACAATCCAAAGATGTGCGGATTAGGTGGCTTGGCCATGCTAAATTGTACCTTAGTGTCAAGGGGACTGGCTAGGGTAAATGCATGGGACTGTGGGGATAGGATTTGGGTAGGTTTGTAGTCGGCGCAGACTTGATGGGCCGAATGGGCTCCTTCTGCACCGTTTCTATGATAAATTTTATGGTTAGGTTTGGCTATGCTAAATTAGTATTAGATTAGCGGGGTAAATATGTCAGGTCACGGGAATACGGGCCTGAGTGGGATTGTGGTCAGTGCAGACTCAATGGACCGGATGGCCTCCTTCTGCACTGCAGACATTCTAAGATAAATTGCCCTTAGTGTCCCAAGGTTGGTAAATATATCAGGATATGGGGATAGGACATGTATAAGGTGCTCTGTTGCACAGTCAGTGCAGACATGATGGGCTGAATGGCCTCTTTTTGCACTGATTTACTAAGGGCAATTTAGCATGGCCAATCCCCCTGCACATTTTTGGACACTAAGAGGCAATTTAGCCCATTATGTCAATCCATCTAACCTGCACATCTTTGGACAATAATGTTTACGATGATAACGATCTACAAATTAGGTTAAAAGCACCCGGGTCACGAAAGGTGCTATTTAAATGCAAAATAGCCCCAATGAATTGGAGCTCATGGGTGCCCATAGGGCTCAGTGTGTCTCCCTTCTTGGCTTCCCTGGTAACTTGAGGCAATGTCCCTTTAAATCACAATAACACTAATTGGGGTTACTGAGGTTGCAATGTGACTCCCTCACCTGCAGCAAATGATGAGCTTCGACGGGGGGGAAAAAAAAGCAGGTTATTTCTACAGAGACACAGCAGCCATTCTAGGCCAGACACCAGCCCTGGGATCCATCTTTGCGGGAGCGCAATGGCGGCGATGGTGAGTGAGTGAGGCTCTCTCTCCGCAATCCGGTTAAAATCTCCGCCATCCGCAGGAGCCGGCGGCCGCCAGCTGGCCGGTGCCGTTCACCGGGGCCCCTGCTGTTATCCGCTGCCGATATTTGCCGGGTTTTGAGGTTGTCTTTCTCTTCGTTTCCCCCCCCTTCCCCCTTCGATGATCGGCCTTCAGTGGAGGGGCCGGTGGTTGCCATGGTTTCTGAGGGGCCGGTGGTTGCCATGGTTTCTGAGGGGCCGGTGGTTGCCATGGTTTCTGAGGGGCCTGCTTCCCACCAAAAGCCTGAGAGTTTCGCTGGCTGAAGTAACAGGGGTGGTATTCACATTCAAAATCATTCTGGTTTTTGATTTATTGTTCAGTGTGTACATATAATAAATAAATATTGGCACTGGATTTATTATTCTGGAATTGCTTGAGGGGTTTATTTGTTTTAAGTAGGGTTGGGCCATGTGGGGAAAGGTTTGTGTTCTAGAACAAGGGGCTGAATGGCCTTTGGCTTAGAGATTTATTACTTGCCCACTTTCCACCCTCTTTCCCAGAGTGAATGAAATGAAGATATTTTAGTCCTGTTGCCCTAGACCACAGGCTGAATGGTTGTTGGCTTAGAGGTTTATTACTCATTGGCTTGCCAATGTTTCTTGGTGGCACTGTGGTTGGCACTGCTGCCTCAATGCCAGGAGCCTGGGTTTGATTCCCAGCTTGAGTCACTGCCTGTGCCTGCACATTCCCTCTGTGTCTGTGTGGGTTTCCCCCCACGCTCTGAAAGATTGGCTGTGTAGGGCTAATGGAAGGACTCTTAGTAGTGTCGACGAGCAGTGAGATCTCGGGGTACATGTGCATAGCTCCCTGAAAGTTGGCACCCAGGATGATAAGGTTGTTAAGAAGGCATACGGTGTGTTAGCTTTTATTGGTAGAGGGATTGAATTTCGGAGTTGTGAGGTCATGTGACAATTGTACAAAACTCTGGTGCGGCCACACTTGGAGTATTGCGTACAGTTCTGGTCACCACGTTATAAGAAAGATGTGGAAGCATTGGAAAGGGTGCAGAGGACCTTTACCAGGATGTTGCCTGGTATGGTGGGAAGGCCTTATGAGGTTCTTTTCATTAGAGAGAAGGTTAAGAGGTGACCTAATTGAGGCATACAAGATGATCAAAGGATTGGCTAGGGTGGATAGTGAGAGCCTTTCCTTGGATGGTGATGGCTAACATGAGGGGACATAGCTTTAAATTAAGGGGTGGTAATTATAGGACAGATGTCAGAGGTAGGCTGTTTACTCAGAGGGTAGTAAGGGTGTGGAATGCCCTGCCTGCAGCAGTTGTGGACTCATCAACCTTAAGGACGTTCAGATGGTCAGTGGACAGGCATATGGGTAACATTGGAATAGTTTAGGTTAGAGGGTCATTAGTTTGGATCCATTGGTTGGCTCAACATTGAGGGCCGAAGGGCCTGTACTGCGCTGTAATGTTCTATGTTCTAATTTCTCAATCACTGTACCCAGACTAGTGCTGGGGTGTGGCCTCAAGTTCAAACCAAATAAAAGGGGTAGCTCCCCAAAAGGAAGGGGAACAGCCTGCACAAATCAAAGTACAAAAGAAACATGAAAACATCAAATTAAAATGTGATTTTTAGGATTAATGCACCCCAGTTTGCATGGTGCCTAGGAGATTTTCTCAGTAACTTCATTGCAGAGTTAACGTCAGTCTTGCAACACTAACAAATAAACTTAAACTTCTCCAAGGTGATGTCAAGTCACCAACCCCCACCTTTTTGATTTATTATTGTCATGTGTCTAATTGCTGGAGAGTGATCTAAGAATTATTTTAAAAATTGGGCAGCACTGTAGCACAGTGGTTAGCACTGCTGCTTCACAGCTCCAGGGACCTGGGTTCGATTCCTGGCTTGGGTCACTGTCTATGTGGAGTTTGCACATTCTCCTTGTGTCTGCGGGGGTTTGCTCCGGTTTCCTCCTCAGTCCAAAGGTGTGAGAGTTGGGTTGATTAGCCATGCTAAAATTGCCCCTTAGGGTCCTGGGATGTGCAGGTTATAGGGATTAGCAGGTAAACTGTAGGGATATGGGGATAGGGCCTGGGTGGGATTGTGGTTGGTGCAGACTCGATGGGCCAAAGGGCCTGTTTCTGTACTGTAGGGTTCTATGATCTATGTCTGCAGGGTGTTGCTGTGGGGCAGTGCAAGAGAAAAATAATTGAGCTAATGAGGAATAAAATGTTTTGCTGATGTTGCTCAATCTATTTTTAAAAGCAGATTACTTGAACCTGATGCTGGGCAACACAACAGCTCAGTGACTCTCACTGTTTGCTGTGCGGACACATGGATTTGAGCCGGTGTCTGTGGGAGTTTGCGCATTCTCCCCATGCTTGCGTGGGTTTTCTCCGGGTGCTCCGGTTTCCTCCCACACCCCAAAGATGTGCTCTTAGGCTGATTGGAGGTAATAAATTGAGGAAAAACTAATTTAGGGACAATGTGGAATGCCATAAGCACAGATAAGGGTCGTGGGTGGAGGGGGGGACTCGATGTTAAAATAGTGGCGTGGGCTCGTTGGGCTGAAGGGCCTGTTTTATGTTCTTATGTTCCCGGGCTGTTTTTTCCCTTTCAAACAGAAAATGCTGAAAAATGTTGGCAGGTTTGACAGCATCTGTGGGGAGGACACAGAGCTAAGTATTTGAGTCTGGATGACTTTGTTCTAACTAAAACTAGAGATGGGGCAAATGTCTATTTGACTTGAGGTGTGATCCAACTTCAATCATAGCAACTCTACAGTGCAGAAGGAGGCCATTCAGCCCATTGAGTATGCACCAACAACAATCCCACCTCAGGCCCTATCCCCCACACGCTAATCCCTGTGTAACCTGCACATCCTGGGACACTATGGGCAACTTAGCATGGCTAATCAACCTGACTCGCACGTCTTTGGACTGTGGGAGAAAACAGGAGCACCCAGAGGAAACCCATGCAGATGGGAGAATATTCAAACTCTGCATAGACAGTGACCCAAGCCAGGAATCGAATCTGTGTCACTGGAGCTATGAGGCAGCAGTGCTAACCACTGTACCGCCGCCTATCACTAACTTTACTCTGTTTCACTAGATTTCCATTGGCTTAGTGGTAGTGCAGAGGTGAAGTGTACAATGGGACTTGTTTGTCCAAATTAAAGCTGGTAGTTTTTAAAGCCTAATGTTATTTATCTGACTTAAAATTATTTGATTCCTTTGCTCTTGTTTTTCAGACTCTGTATACAACCCCTGATTTCTGGAGGTCCTACCCAGCTTTGATTGCTGCTGAGTACAGTAATGTGTCACTCAGAGTCGAATCCGGGGCTCTGGTGCTCTCGGAAACTGGCTGTACGACTCCGTACTTCCTTAACCGGTTCCCTCAGGGAAAGGTCAGCGAGCCCTTTTGTCGTATTGTATAATGAAAATTTCCAGGAAGTAATGAGTCCTGTGGCAGAGATGAATTTCAAACAATCAAATTAGGGGATGTTTGGGAATAAGGAAGGCCATTTTGACCCACTTTAGTTGATTTAACGTTGAAACAACTGTGTCTCTTCTCTCCTCCAGTGATGCCCTTCCACCCCCACACCCCATAAACCACATTTGTGGTGGTTTCATTTTCTTAAATGGGGTTTTGTTTTGTTTCTAGTTCCCTTGCATTGCAAAGGTATTGGGATAGCAAATTGATCTTGATTAGAACTATGCAGAACTAAGAACATAAGAAATAGGAGCAGGAGTAGGCCATCTAACCCTTTGAGCCTGCCCCGCCATTCAATAAGATCATGGCTGATCTGAAGTGGATCAGTTCCACTTTCCCGCTTTCTCCCCATAACCCTTAATTCCCCTGTCTATCAGAAACCTATCTACCCGTGACTTAAATATATTCAGCGAGGCAGCCTCCACCACTTCAATGGGCAGAGAATTCCAGAGATTCACCACACTTTGAGTGAAAAAGTTCCTCCTCAACGCCAATCTAAACTGCACCCCCTCCTTATTTTGAGGCTGTACCCTCTACTTCTGTTTTCCTTTCTAAGCAGAAAGAATCTCTCTACCTCTACCCTATCTAAAATTCTCACGTCTGATGGTTTGAGATACATCGATCACCTGTTCTAGTGCTTGTGTTAAGGCTACAGATTGAAAGCCCCACCCTGGGATCTTGACCACATCAAAATCCATGTTCCCCAATGCTTTACTGACGGAGGGCTGAAACTGTGACAATCTTCTAAGACTCTATTTGAAATGCATGGGAGTTGACCCTTATTCATTCATGGCATGTGGGCATCACTGGCTGGGTCAGCACTTATTGCCCAATCCTGAGGGCATTTAAGAGTCAACCATGTTCCTGTGAATCTGGAGTCACATGTAGGCCAGACCAGGTGACAGATAGGCATATGGGTAACATAGTTTAGGTTAGAGGGTCATTAGATTGTTGCGCCGACCAGTGGAACCATCAAGGGCCAAAGGGCCTGTACTGTGCTGTAATGTTCTACGTTGTATGACATTTATTGGTTGTGGGGAGGCAGTGGCATAGTCACTGGACTTGTAATCCAGACTATTAAAAGTCTAATGATGATGTAAAACCATTGTTAAGGTTGCAAAAATCCAACTGGTTCACTAATATCCCTTAGGAAAGAGAATCATAAGAACATAAGAACATCAGAAATAGGAGCAGGAGTAGGCCATCTGGCCCTTCGAGCCTGCCCCGCCATTGATCCTATTGACTTAAGTATATTTAGCGAGGTAGCCTCCACCACTTCAACGGGCAGAGATTTGCCACACTTTGCATGAAGAAGTTCCTCCTCAACTCTGATCTAAACTGCACCCCCCCCCCCCCCCCCCCCCCTCGTCTTGAGGCTGTGCCCTCTAGTCCTGCTGTCCTTTCTAAGCGGGAAGAATCTCTCTACCTCTACCCTATCCATCCCCTTCATTATCTTATACGTCTCTATAAGATCCCCCCTCATCCTTCTAAACTCCAGCGAGTACAGACCCAGTCTATTTAGTCTCTTTTCATAGTCCAACCCCCTCATCTCCGGTATCAGCCTAGTGAACCTCCTCTGCACTCCCTCCAAGGCCAATATATCCTTCTGCAAGTGCGGCGACCAAAACTGCACACTGTACTCCAGCTGCGGCCTCACCAGTGCCCTGTACAGTTGCAGCAAGACCTCCCTGCTTTTATATTCTATCCCCCTCGATATAAAGGCCAGCATCCCATTCGCTGCCTTGATCACCTGCTGCACCTGCAGACTGGGTTTTTGCGACTCGTGCGCAAGGACCCCCAGGTCCCTCTGCACCGTAGCATGCTGCAGCTTTTCGCCCTTTAAATACTAATCCCTCCTCCTATTATCCCTGCAAAAGTGGATAACCTCACACTTGGAAACATTATACTCCATCTGCCAGGTCCTCGTTCAGCCTATCCAGATCTCAGGTCCCTACTTAAGGGTGTTCCAGTAATTTTATTCAGTTGAAGGGGTACAGCACTCGAATTGCAACCTTTTACGGAGTTGCTGAATTTGCCCCAGTTAGAGACTGCACGTGCAGTTTGGGCTTGTTTGGAACATGGCTTGATTGGGTGCGACCAGATATCTACATTTGTACAGCTGAAGGTGCTTTAACCTGGGAGGTGCTTTAACTTGGCCAGCCAGACTCTGGTGACTAGCACTGAGTTTGGGTGCTGACAGGAAAACGCCTGATATTCTACCAGTCAGTCAAGGGCACTGGGACCACCTCGAGCACTCTTAATGTCAAGTGGCAGTTGCATAATAATAAAATGTGCTTAATGTGGCTATAATTATGCCTGAAACCTTTCTGTACCCCATTAGGTGCCAGTGTTGGTGACTGATAGTGGCTTCTGTGTGCAAGAAAGCAATGCAATTGCTTATTATGGTAAGTTTCCTGTTGTCTCACCTTTTCCCTTCTGACCTCCGACACTTGTGTTGTGTGTACGGTGTGGAAACTGGTCTTTTGTCCCCACTGGCCAGTACTCTCATCAGATCGATACATTTTTTCCTTTCTCCTTTGCACGTTCACCCAGCTTACTCTTAACTCCACCCGTGTTGCTAGTTCCTTGTGGGGATGAGTTTCCACTGACTTCATCCCTCGGATTTTGATTTTTGGAGTCAAAAGGGATGGGTAGGAAAATGGAGTTGCTCATTCTATTGGTAACTTTGCATACTTTCCAAATTAGGAAGGCTATTAAGTAAAGCTAGTCTTTTTGTTTTTGCTTTGTTCATGGGATATGGTTGAGCTATGAGGAGAGGCTGAATAAACTAGGCTTGTACTCGTTAGAGTTTAGAAGAATGAGGGAGATCTCATTGAGACGTATAAGATGATGAATGGGATGGATAGGATAGAGGTGGAGAGATTCTTCCCGCTCAGAAAGGACAGTAGGACTAGGGGGCACAGCCTCAAGATAAAGGGGGGGGGGGGGGGGGCAGTTTAGAACGGAGTTGAGGAGGAACTTCTTCACTCAAAGGGTGGTGAATCTCTGGAATTCTCTGCCCGTTGAAGTGGTGGAGGCTGCCTCGCTAAATATTTTTAAGACGCGGGTTGATGGGTTTTTGATAAGAGAGGGGATTAAGGGTTATGGGGAGAGGGCCGGAAAGTGGAACTGAGCTACGGCAGATCAGCCATGATCTTATTGAATGGCGGGGCAGGCTCGAGGGGCTAGATGGCCTACTCCTCCTATTTCTTATGTTCTTATACCGCAAGACTAGTATTTATTGCCCTTGGAAGCAGCAGTGAGTCACCTTCAGCAGCAATAGGCCATGTAGTGTGGGTACATCCAGAGTGCTGTTAGCAAGGGAGTCAGGATTTCCATAATAGAACATAGAACATTACAGCACAAACAGGCCCTTCGGCCCTCGAGTTGCGCCGATCGCATCAACCCCACCAATCTATAGACCTATCTATAACCCCCAATCCCATTAAACCCCATATACTCATCCAGAAGTCTTTTAAAAGACCCCAGCGAGTTCGCCTCCACCACCGACGACGGCAGCCGATTCCATTCACTCACCACCCTCTGAGTGAAAGTTCTTTGTTCTTTGTTTATCACCTCTGTACTTCCCTCCCCGCACCTTAAATCTGTGTCCTCTCGTAGCGACCATTTCAACCCGGGGAAATAGCCTCTGAGAGTCCACCCTATCTATTCCTCTCAACATTTTATAAACTTCTATCTAATGGTGAAGGAATGGCGGTAGTAGTTTCAAGTCAGGATGGTGCGGGGAGGGGGACTTGCAGGTGGTTGTATCACATACACCTGTTGCCCTTGGCCTTCTAGGTGGTACAGCCCACTGAAGGGGCTTGAATTGGAACAGGGCAGCTTGTAGATGGTGGACACGGCTGCTAGTGTGTGTCAGTGGTTTAGGAGAGGGGAGTCAATCAAGCAGGCTTTTGACTTGGATGGTGTAGAACTACTTGTATTGTTGGAGCTGTGCTCCTCCAAGCCAGTGGAGAGTATTCCATCATACGCCTGGTCTATGCCTTATAGATGGTATATGGGTTTTGGGGGTTGGGCAGTGTAGGTGAACTACTCGCCTTGTTTTCATGTCCCTGACCTATTTTCAGCCACAGTAATAATGCAGCTAGTTCAGTTTCCTGTCAGTGGTAACCCCAGGAGTGTAGACTCCATAAATGGGGTGGAGAGTGGGGCTATGTTCAGAGAATGGGTTGTAGAGAATCATGGTGAAAATTGACAGTTAAATTTCTACATCACTGTCCAACTGATAAACTAAACTTCTAAAATCCAATCTGTGCCAATTCTGTCCCACTGCAGGGCAGCACATTCTGCTTCTGGTGTTCAGTCTGAAAGTACAAGGACTGAAAACATAAGAAATAGGAGCAGGAGTCGGCCATCTAGCCCTTCGAGCCTGCCCCGCCATTCAATAAGATCATGGCTGATCTGAAGTGGTTCAGTTCCACTTTTCTGCTTTCTCCCCATAACCATTAATTCCCCTGTCTACCAAAAACCTATCTACCCACGTCTTAAATATATTTAGCAGGGTAGCCTCAACCACTTCAACAGGCAGAGAATTCCAGAGATTCACCACCCTTTGAGTGAAGAAGTTCCTCCTCGACTCCGTTCTAAACCGTCCCCCTCACCCCTTGTCATGAAGCTGTGTCCTCTAGTCCTACTGTCCTTTCCGAGCGGGAAGAACCTCTCCACCTCTATCCTATCCATCCCATTCACCATCTTATACATCTCAATGAGATCTCCCCTCATTCTTCTAAACTCTAACGAGTACAAGCCCAGTTTATTCAGCCTCTCCTCATAGCTCAACCCCCTCAACTCCGGTATCAGCCTAGTAAACCTCCTCTGCACTCCCTCCAAGGCCAAAATATCCTTGTGCAGGTGCGGCGACCAAAACTACACACAGTACTCCAGCTGCAGCCTCACCAGTGCCCTATACAGCGGCAGCAAGACCTCCCTGCTTTTATATTCAATCCCCCTCGCTATAAAGGCCAGCATCCCATTCGCCTTCCTGACCACCTGCTGCACCTGTAGGCTGGGTTTTTTGCGACTCACGCACAAGGACCCCCAGATCCCTCTGCACCGTAGCATGCTGCAGCTTTTCACCCTGTAAGTAGTAGTCCTTCCTACCATTATTCCTACCAAAGTGGATAACCTCACACTTGCCAACAATGTATTCCATCTGCCAGGTCCTCGCCCACTTGCTCAGCCTATCTAGATCCCTCTGCAGACTAAAAGGTATGAAGTCTTTACATCAGTGCATTGGACTGTCTTTTCTTTGTCCCTGTCCCATGGAGTTACAATTTTATCTCTTGGCCAAGCAATGCTATTTGTGAATCATGGAATCCTACAGTGCAGAAGGAGACCATTCAGCCCCTCGAGTGTGCACAATCCCACCTAGGCCCTATCCCCATAATTCATGATTTTTGCCCTGTTAGTCCCCCTGACACTAAGGGGCAATTTAGCATGGTCGATCCACGATAATACACCTTTGGGCTGTGGGAGAAAACCCATCTCACATTCATTTTATTAAAATTTCTATTGTCGCAGCATTCCAGTTGTGGAATGTTCTGTCATTGACTCAGACCAATGGGTCCAGAGACCAGGCTGGTGAGGAGATGGGAAGGGGCTGGGTGGAAGATTGGAATATTGTGCATCATCTTAATGTCTGCCTTCTGGTTTGTACAAAATCCACGGCATCTCTTAACTGGGAGCAGCTTCTGCTGAGCTGGAGCGTCCTGGACCTTGTTCCTCTTGTCGGTAGGCAATAGCAGAGCTTATCCAACAGAGAGCAGCATGGTCTCAGTCACTGAAGCCAATGCTGATTTTAAAGTCTGGATAAAAACAAATTACTGCGAATGCTGGAATCTGAAACCAAAAGAGAAAATGCTGGAAACCCCTCAGCAGTCTGGCAGCATCTGTAAGGAGAGAAAAGAGCTGATGTTTCCAGTCCAGACGACCCATTGACTGACTGCCACTGCTTGGCAGGAGAGCCTTGGATAGTTGAGATAAAGCTGCTGTTCCCCATGGAGTAAACATGGATGTTTACTCCATGTGGTTGACCCTCCTCCTCTATAACTATCTTGTGAACTGGCATCTTAGAACGTTTAAGATAAGAAATGGGCCATTTGCATGGCCTACTCCTGCTCCTATTTCTTATGTTCTGTCCCCATGACTCCACATTTACCCTAATTAGTCTCCCTGACACTAAGGGGCAATTTAGCACGGATGATGCAGTTAACACACACATCTTTAGTGTGTGGGAGGAAACCCACATCAGGAGAATGTTTGTGCAGATGGTGACCTGACGCTGTATTGAACCTGGGTCCCTGGCACTGAGGCAGCAGTGCTTGCCACCATGTCACCCACATGTCCTTTATTGACCGTCTGAAGAAATTCCCTCACTAGAACCCCCGGTTTTTTTTGCAGATAATCATGAAAAACAAGACTGGGTTTTAACAAAAACTTTGATCATCACAAGAACTGGAAACTTCTGATTAATTCCACAGGCTTCCTTAGTCAATGGGCGGCACAGTAGCACAATGGTTAGCACTGCTGCTTCACAGCTCCAGGGTCCTGGGTTCGATTCCCGGCTTGGGTCACTGCCTGTGTGGAGTTTGCACATTCTCCTCGTGTCTGCGTGGGTTTTCTCCGGGTGCTCCGGTTTCCTCCCACAGTCCAAAGATGTGCAGGTTAGGTTCATTGGCTATGCTAAAATTGCCCCTTAGTATCCTGGGATGTGTAGGTTAGAGGGATTAGCAGGTAAAATGTATGGGGATAGGGTCTGGGTGGGATTGTGTTTGGTGCAGACTCGATGGGCCGAAGGGCCTGTTTCTGCACTGTAAGGTTCTAAGGTTCTATGGTTTAATGTGCCCAGGGGAAAAGTGTTTTTGGGTAGTGGGATGGTAAGTGGCATAGAGCAGTAAACTTCTGAAGCACTGATAGATACACAGCCTTCCATAAGGCACTTGTCAGCTGGATTCAAGCCTTGGGACAGAACACTGGTTAGCACTGCTGCATCACAGCGTCAGGATTCAATTACCGGCTCGGGTCACTGTCTGTGTGGAGTTTGCACATTCTCCCCATGCCTGCATGGGTTTCCTCTGGGTGCTCCAGTTTCCTCCCACTGTACAAAGCTATGCGGGTTGGGTGGATTGGCCATGCTGAATGGCCCCTTGTTTTGGGAGGGTTAGCTAGGGTAAACACATTGGGTTATGGGGATGGGGCCTGGGTGAATTGTGATCAGTGCAGATTCAATGGGCCAAATGGCAGCCTGTGGGATTCTCTGAACCTCTTTGAAGAGGTGGAGGAACAAGCTCGTGCTAATCATCTTTTGATCCTCTTATTTCTGCACAGCCCATAATGATCTCTGCTCCTGGAATATATAGTCCATGCCGTGCTCCTAGTTCACGTTTGGGTAAAGCCTCATTCATTGTTTGAGATGGTTGGAGGTAGCCAGGGTGGGTTCCTGTTGGTAGTAGGTGGTTTAGCCTCCGAGTAGGTTTGAGCTCTGGTGAATGTTATCGACGAAAGCAATGGAGGTGATGGCTGCCATTGAGTAAAGCTGCGGGGGGTGGCGGTCTCTGCTCCCTTACACAAATCATTGCTGCTCATGTTCAACTGTGAAATAGGTGGAGTGGTGGAAAGAATCCTGTTGGTTCAGTGAATATTCCCCTTAATCCATGGAAATCCTGCTGCATTCTATGTTGGTGGTTAATTTGGGGAGATGGGACCCAGAGAAGTAATATCCATGTGCCTAATCCCAAGGGGAGATGAGGGTAAATTCCTAGCTGAGGTTAGCTGCTGTGTGTTTTTTTTTGTAATCTCTATTTAAAGGCCGGGCATTTCATGTTCTGAAGCATTTTGTACCTAGTCTGAGATTTGGTGTCACTTTAGGTCCCCAATCACTGGTCTTGTGTTGTCTTGACCTCTGCATATGGTTGGACCTCACCCCCCCCAGCCAGGGCCGAGATCTCTTGGGGCTTTTGAGTGACGACACAGAGGTAGAGGTTTCTTTGTTTGACAATCCTGCCAAAGAAAAGATCAAGGAGCAGGCTCTTTGGCCACCCAAGCCTGTGCTGATCGCGATGCCTGCCTAAACTAAAACTGTTTGCATTCAGAGTCCGTATCCTTCCATTCCAGTCCTCTTCGTGGCATCCAGACACCCTTTAAATGTTGCTATTGTACCTGTTCCCACCACCTCCCCAGGCAGCGCGTTTGAGATGTTCACCACCCTCTGTATTTTTTTTAAAAAAAACTGCCTCGTACATCTCTAAACATTTCACCATGTGCCTTAAACCTATCTCCCCGACTGTAGGAAAGAGCATCTGACCATCTACTCTGTCCATGTCACTCATCTTGTAAACCTCTATCAGGTCACCCCTCGACCTGTCTCATTCCAATAGGAATAAATCAAGTTTATCCAACCTCTGCTCATAACTAATACCCTCCAGACCAGGCAACATGCTGGTTTGACCTTTTCAAGCTCTGGATGGCTGCAGTTTATTTAATTCTGAGCATCTGGTGGTGGTGATTCTGATCTCTTTAATCCTGAGCATGGTGTAGATTTGAGCACTGAGCATGTTGCCTGTTAAACTTTGAAAGCCAGTGATATCCATTCCATTTATAATGGAATTCACCCACTAGAACGCTCTGGCAAGTGTTACCATTTGCATTTGATTTCAGTCTCTATGGCACTGGGTGGGTAAAGGCCCATCTTGCTTCCGGCCCTGTCATTGTTCCTGAGGAGCAGTGTCGAGAGGCAGCAATTTTTGGGCGTGTGAGGAGGCAGCAAAAAGGTACATTTTTCTGTTTATATTGTTTAACTTTTTATTTATAGTTTTAAAGTCGCGAGTTTTGGCAGGTTTTTTAAAAATTAGTTACAAACTGGAAGTCGTCACTAGGACGCTTGCCGGTAGTTGTAGTTTTTTTTCTCGGGCCCCTAACCCTATAAACTAGCGCAGAGAGGATACCCGATCCTCTACACTGGTAGAGAATCCCACCCTCCCACCTCCTCTAACCTAATTATAAGTGTGGGGGAAGATTTTTTTAATTTTTATTTTCTGCTGGTAATTGTTTCAGGGATGGCAGTTCATAGAACATAGAACATAGAACATTACAGCGCAGAACAGGCCCTTCGGCCCACGATGTTGCGTCGACCAGTTACAAAACAATGACCCACTAGCCTAAACCAATCCCTTTTCATCCATAAACCTATCCACAGATCTTTTAAACGCCCCCAAACTAGGTGCATTTACAACTGCAGCTGGCAGGGCATTCCAGTCCCTCACCACCCTCTGGGTAAAGAACCTACCCCTGACATCTGTCCTATAACTACCCCCCCTTAATTTAAAATCGTGCCCCCTCGTGTTCAGGCAGTAAGCTGCATCTCCTGTGGAATGTATGTGGTGAGGGAATCTAGTAGTGTTTCAGGTGATTTTACCTGTAGGAAGCGTGTTCGATTGCAGCTTCTGGAGGAGCGTGTAAAGGAGCTGGAGGTGGAATTAGAGGAACTCCGCATAATTCGGGAGGTGGACATCGATAGGAGTTATAAGGAGATAGTCACTCCTAGAAATGAGGCTTGGGTCACTGCCAGGAGGAGGGGAAAGAAGCAAGTGGGGGGACAATCCCCTGGGGCTGTTCCCCTCAAATAGGTTTTCGGTCCTGGAGGCTACAGTTGAGGAGGAATCAACTGGGGATAGCCAAAGGGAGCAGGCTGCTGGGGGTGAGTCTATTGGGAAACCTCAGGTGGTTAGGGGATGTAAAAGATTGGGCCTCGTGATTGGGGACTCCACAGTTAAGCGGACGGATAGGAGAGTCGCAAGTAATGCTAGGGACTCAGGGCTGGTGTGTTGCCTACCAGGGGTTGGGGTCTGGGATGTATCGGAGAGGGTATTCGGGACTCTTGGGAGAGGGAGATCAACCCCAAGTTATAGTTCATGTGGGGACGCATGACATAGGGAGGTTAAGGGAAGGGGATATTAAGCAGAGATTTATGGAGTTGGGGTGGAAACTAAAGGCCAAGTCTGATAGAGTGGTTATCTCCGGACTCTTGCCTGTGCCATGGGATAGTTTAGAGAGAGGGAAAGTTTGAACTCGTGGCTGAGGGGATGGTGCAGGAGGGAGGGGTTCAGGTACTTGAGCAATTGGGGCTCATTCTGGGGAAGGTGGGACCTCTATTTGAGTGATGGTCTACACCTGAATCAGAGGGGAACAAATATCCTGGGGGGTAAATTTGCAAAGGCTATGCAGGGAGGTTTAAACTGATTCGGAGGGGGGGGGTCCTGAGTAGAGGGGGTGAAAGTAAGGGGGGCTTAGATGGGGACTGCAATGCACCGCATCGTGGGGGTGGGGCAGGGCAGGGTTTGAAATGCGTATACTTTAATGCGAGGAGTATTCACAATAAAGTGGATGAACTTGCAGTGTGGATCAGTACCTGGGACTTTGATGTTGTGGCCATTTCAGAGACATGGATAGAGCAGGGGCAGGAATGGTTGTTGCAGGTTCTGGGGTTCAAATGCTTCAGTAGGAGTAGAGAAGGAGGTAGAAGGGGGGGAGGGGTAGCATTATTAGTCAAGGATTGTATCACGGTGTCAGAGAGGAAGTTTGATGAGGACTTGTCTGTTGAGGTAGTATGGGCTGAGGTTAGAAATAGGAGGGAAAAGACTCCCTATTGGGAGTCTTTTATAGACCTCTTAAAAGTTTGAGAGGTTGAGGAAAGGATTGCAGAGACGATCCTGGTTAGGAGTGAAAGTAATAGGGTAATTGTTATGGGGGACTTTAACTTTACTAATATTGATTAGAATAGCTATAGCTCTAGCTCATTAGAGGGGTTAGTTTTTGTGCAAAGTGTGCAGGAAGGTTTTTTGACTCAGTATGTAGATAGACCAACTAGAGGTGAGGCTATATTGGATTTGATGCTGGGAAATGAGCCAGATCAGGTGTTAGACTTGGAAGTTGGTGTGCATTTTGGTGATAGTGATCACAATTCGGTTAAGTTCACCTTAGTGATGGAAAGGGATAGGCATGAACCTCGGGTCAGTAGTTTTAGCTGGGGGAAGGGTAATTATGAGGCTATTAGGAGAGAATTAAGAAGCATAGGTTGGACTAGGAGATGACAGGGGACTGGGAACGTCCGAAATGTGGAGTTTTTTCAAGGAGCAGCTACTGCGAGTCCGTGATAGGTATGTCCCTGTCAGGCAAGGAGGAATTGGTGGGGCTAGGGAACTGTGGTGCACTAAAAAAGTTGATTCGTTGGTTAAAAAGAAAATGGAGGCTTATGTTCGGATGAGGCTTGAGGGCTCAGGTAGTGCATTAGAAAGCTTTAGATTGGCTAGGAGGGAGTTGAAGAGTGAGTTAAGAAGGGCTAAAAGAGGGCGATGAGAAGACTTTGGCTGATAGGATTAAGGAGAATCCTAAGGCGTTCTATAGGTATGTTAAGAACAGAAGATTGGTTAGGGCAAGATTCGGGCCAGTTACGGACAGTAGAGGGAAGTTGTGTGTGGAACTGGAAGAGATTGGAGAGGCATTGAACCAATATTTCTCTTCGGTGTTCATGCAGGGGGACATGAATATAGCTGAGGAGGATACTGGGTTGCAGGGGTGTAAAATAGACAGTATTGCAGTTGATAAGGGGGATGTGCTGGATATTTTAGAGGGTTTGAAAATAGATAAGTCCCCTGGTCCAGATGGGATTTACCCTAGGATTCTCTGGGAGGCAGGAGAGGTGATTGCAGAGCCTCTGGCTCTGATCTTCAGGTCGTCGTTGGTCTCTGGTATAGTGCCAGAAGATTGGAGGATAGCGAATGTTGTCCCATTGTTTAAGAAGGGGAACAGAGACTTCCCCAGGAATTATAGACTGGTGAGTCTTACTTCTGTTGTGGGCAAGGTTTTAGAAAAAATTATTAGGGATAGCATTTATAGTTATTTGGAGAGTAATGAATTGATTAGAGACAGTCAGCATGGTTTTGTGGCGGGTAGGTCGTGCCTTACTAACCTTATTGAGTTTTTTGAGAAAGTGACCAAAGAGGTGGATGGGGGTAAGGCAGTTGACGTGGTATATATGGATTTTAGTAAGGCGTTTGATAAGGTTCATCATGGTAGGCTTCTGCAGAAAATGCAGATGTATGGGATTGGGGGTGATCTAGGGAATTGGATCAGGAATTGGCTAGCGGATAGGAGACAGAGGGTGGTGGTTGATGGTAAATATTCGTCATGGAGTTCGGTTACGAGAGGTGTGCCTCAGGGATCTGTTTTGGGGCCACTGCTGTTTGTAATTTTTATTAATGATCTGGATGAGGGTATAGTTGGGTGGATTAGTAAATTTGCTGATGACATCAAAGTCGGAGGTGTAGTAGATAGGCGCAGGGTGATGTGGCGGCGCGGGCTCGTTGGGCCGAAGGGCCTGTTTCCCATGCTGGATTGTTCTTTGTTCTTTGTATTGTGAGGAAGGGTGTCATAGTTTGCAGGGAGACTTGGACAGGTTGCAGAGCTGGGCCGAGAGGTGGCGGATGGAGTTTACTGTGGAGAAGTAATTCACTTTGGTAGGAATAATAGATGTGTTGAGTATAAGGCTAATGGGAGGACTTTGAATAGTGTGGATGAACAGAGGGATCTAGGTGTATGTGTACATAGATCCCTGAAAGTTGGGAATCAAGTAGATAAGGTTGTTAAGAAGGCATACGGTGTCTTGGCGTTTATTGGTAGGGGGATTGAATTTAGGAGTCGCAGCGTCATGTTGCAACTGTACACAACTCTGGTGCGGCCGCACTTGGAGTACTGTGTGCAGTTCTGGTCCCCACATTACAGGAAGGATGTGGAGGATTTGGAGAGGGTGCAGAGGAGGTTTACCAGGATGTTGCCTGGTATGGAGGGGAGGTCCTATGAGGAAAGACTGAGGGATTTGGGGTTGTTTTCGCTAGAAAGAAGGCGGCTAAGAGGGGACCTTATTGAAACATATAAGATGATTAGAGGTTTAGATAAGGTGGATAGTGATAGCCTTTTTCCTAGGATGGAGAAAGCTAGCACGAGGGGGCATGGCTTTAAATTACAGGGGGATAGTTATAGGACGGATGTCAGGGGTAGGTTCTTTACCCAGAGGGTGGTGAGGGATTGGAATGCCCTGCCTGCTGCAGTTGTAAATGCGTCTAGTTTGGGGGCGTTTAAGAGATCCGTGGATTGGTTTCTGGACAAAAAGGGATTGGTTTAGGTTAGAGGGTCATTGTTTTTTAACTGGTCGGCGCAACATCGTGGGCCGAAGGGCCTGTTTTGCGCTGTAATGTTCTAAACCTCAACTCTTGGCACCTAGTGGGGCAGTACAGTGGGTTAGCAGGGACACGGGTGCAGTTCCGGCCTTGGGTCCCTGACTACGTGGCGTTTGCACACTGTCTGCGTGGATTTCTTCCACGTGCTCTGATTTCTTCTGACTGTCCAAAGATGTGTGGGTTAGGTTGAGTGGCCATGATAGATTGACTATTGTCAGGGGATTAGCAGGATAAATATGTGGGGTTGTGGGAATAGGGCCTGGGTGGGATTGTGGTTGGTGGAGACAGTGCACATGGAGTCTCTATTCATGTACTTTCACCTACTGTCAGGAGAAAGATACAAAAGTCTGAGGTCATATACCAACCAACTGTAACAGTACATTCTGCATTCTCTCCTCCTCTCTGAATGGTATACTTTGCCTGTATTGTATACAAGAAACAATACTTTTCACTATACTAGTACATATGATAAATCAAAAAGACTTAATGGGCCAAATGGCCTCCTGCACTGAAGGGATTTTATGCCCCTAGTCTGTTGTAATATGGCTATTTTCTTGTGGTCTGGTAAATATGGTTCCTTGATTCTATCAGGAATGTGTTGGGTTGATTGATAGTGGTGTGACCTTCACTAACCTCTAGGGGTTAAATACAAAATAAATCCCTGGCGCACACTGCCAAATCAACATGTAACAATTTAGTTATCTAACACTGAGCAAATTAACTAAACTAACAAACCAAATCAAACAAGATTCTAATGGTATGCTGTTCCGATAAATACAATTCTCTCAACAAATAAAAACTTAGTCACTCTCTAATTTGCAACCAGGTTTTGTCTACCAGAATATTCTGGGCCTTCAGATTTTTCTTTGGTACCTTTTTGCTATCTAGATGGGGCTTTGAGCAGTTGCTATCTGCTTTTTGTCCCACAGCCCCCTTTTCATTTCTGTAGTGACAACATATCAATGTTTCCCACAGTAGGGTTGGTCCTAGGTTGTCAAAACCGTCAGATTTAAATTTAATGGGTTCTTGGTATCCAAGTGCCTGATTCAAATTGGCTGAATTCAACATGGTTGCTTGGCCTTTTGATAATAAACATTTCCGCTTGGGACACTCTCTCTTTGTATTTGCCTTGGCACAGGAAAGGCATCACCTTTCAAGGCACCATGCAATGCTTTCTCCCCAGCATCTTACAAACACCAATGTACAATTGCTCTACCCAACTTTGCAATTCTTGATTGTCTAGCCATTTATTGGGGGGGGGGGGGGGGTGGTGGTGTTGCTATATTTTTCTTGGCTGTGTGGGTTGTGGCACTGGATGCTTGGTAGTTTGGCTGTTGGGAGGCAGTGCTTGTACCCTCTGAAACATCCTGACTGTGAATGCCTGGGCAATGATAACTACTGTCACTAGGATTTCCGAAGAGGGGTGGGGGGGAGAGAATGGATGGAATTCTGATGGTGGGGCCTGAATAGTATCTTGGGTGTGACTGCAGATGGAGTGGGGGGAGGATGTTTGATTTTGTTTGCCACCCCTGAGATGGTATGAGTGCTCCTGGCTTGTTAACTGTCATTCTATATTTATCTTTGTTGGGATTTGATCTATTATTGCTGCAAGTATTAATATACAGTGGAAAGTATTGTTTCTTGCACACTACGTAGCATACCATTTATCGTGAAGGAAAGGAGAGAGTGCAGAATGTAATGTTAGTCATAAGGGGTAGTGAAAGATCAACTTAATGCAAGGTAGATCCATTCAGAAGTCTGGCAGCAGGAAAGAAGCTGTTCTTGAGTTGGTGACCTCAGTTTTTTTTGTAACTTTTTCCTGACGGAAGAAGGTGGAAGAGAATGTCCAGGGTGTATCATCATAGAACCCTACAGTGCAGAAACAGGCCCTTCGGCCCATCGAGTCTGCACCAACCACAATCCCACCCAGGCTCTACCCCCACATCCCTACATAGTTTACCCGCTAATCCCTCTAACCTAAGCATCTCAGGACACTAAGGGGCATTTCTTTTAACATGGCCAATCAACCTAACCCTGCACATCTTTGGACTAGTGTATGTGGAGTCCTTTAATTACACTGGCTGCTTTTCTGAGGCAGTCAAGTGTATAAGTGGAAGGTCGTGTAGGTTAGGATAGTTCTGCTTTGATTATCCATTCCTGGACCTTGTGACTAGATGAGGGAGTGGGTTGTGATCTAAGATGTCCCCATTTGAGGACTTCTGGGTTTAGATTGGGGAAGGAAAGGAAGTAGATCCTGTTTGGGGCATGGGAACCCAAATGTGTTTCTCGTATGAAGTTACACTCCCTGATATCTTGCATGTACAGTGTGAAACCTTGTCTGTGGTTTTATCCTAGTGGCATAGTGGTTAGCATTGCTGCCTTACAACCCTGGTTCAATTCCAGCTTTTGTCTGTGTGGGTTTCCTCCAGTGCTCTGGTTTCCTCCCACAGTTCAAAGATGTACAGGTTAGGTGGATTAGCCACACTAAATTGTCCGTTAGTATCCAAAGATGTCTAGGTTAAATGCCATGTAGGATTGCAGGGGGAGGTGGGTCTGACTACGACATTTCAGTGTCGGTGCAGGCTTGATAGGTTGAATGGTATCTTATGCACTGCATGGATTCTATGATTTCCAGTCTCTTCAATGTTTCCTTGTGTTATCTGGGTCAGTGGGATGCTGATAAGCTCCAATTAATATTTGATCCCGGGGTGGGTTTCCTTCCCCTGTAGAGAGGGGGGGTGGGAAATTGTCTTTCTCCTGAAATGCCTTGACAAATCTTCCAGTTGGTGGGGAAATGCATTAAATTTTCTGATTAATGGTGAGACTTGACTGGCATCTATTGTTTCCCTGGAGATAGGGCAGGGTTACTTTGTAGTGAGCATGATGTGTGAATCTTTGGCTCATTGGGTCTTTGTGAGTCAACTGTGAGGCTGTATAGGCAAGGGTAGCAGCTACTTTGAAAGTTGATGATTGGAAGCTGGGTTGTGGAGATTGTAACAGATTACAGTCACTTGAGGGTTTGTGTTGTCTATAAAAGTTGGAGGGGAGGTTGATCTGTGGATTCTGCACATTCTCCCCATGTCTGCATGGGTTCTCTCCCACAGTCTGAAAGACATGCTGGTTAGATGCCATTCTCCCTCTCTGTACCCAAACAGATACTGAGTATGGTGACTTGAAGATTTTCACAGTACCTTCATTGCTGTGTTAATGTAAGCCTACTTGTGACAAAGACTTTTGGATTAACTTGCATTTAAATTTCAGAGGGGGGAGAGTTTGGGGCTTGGTAACATGAATTACAATAGAGTTGGTGAGCCCTGATGTTTAATGGAAGGATTTGGTGAACCCATTGTTAACTGGAATGTGGTAGCTCTCTTGAAGGTTCCCTGCTTGTGGTATGAAGAGAATTTTTTGGGTCAGCATTGCTGTCCATCTCCCTCAAACTGGGTGTCTCACTTGGCCATTTCAGAGAGAATGTAAGAACCAACCACATTGCTGGTTGGCCCTGGTGTCATATATAGGCCAGACTGGGTAAAGATGGCAGATTTCCTTCCCTAAAGGATGTCAGTGAACCAGATGATGGGCTTTTAACAACAAAAGACAATAATTCATGGTCATCATTAAACTTGTAGTTTCTGCTCCTATTTCTTTATCTGCTATGGCGAGATTGGACTCTAACACCTAGAGCTTTACCCCGGGTCTCTGGATTCCTAGTCTAGTTGCAATGCTGCCATCTCACTTGCGTATTTCCTTTAAAAATTTTAAGGAAACGGGGTGAGCCTTTGGGTCTTCTGAGCCTTGTCTGCCATATCACATTCTACCTTCCATGTCCCCTGATTCCCTTAGTATCCAGAATCTGTGTTGGAATTGTTAAATCATGGTCTGAGAATCCACTGCCCTATGGGGAAGGGAATTCCAAACTTTTGAAGAAATTTCTTGTTCTTAAATGGTCCTCATTTTTTTTTTTGACCCCTAGCACTCAACTTCCCAACAGTCGCCCTCACTCAAAGCAAGCTTCAACCTCTTTAATCTCTCCTTTGTCCCTGTATCCATGGGTGATTATGGGTGTGGTTGTCCTTCTAACCAGCCTAGGTTCACTTACCCAACCTGTGACCAGGGCACTGGCTCGTTCAAGGCCAATGTGGAGGAAGGAATGAAAGATGGGCTTGGTTGAGGTCTGCTTAAGTGAGCTGGATTTTAAATTGCACAGATGAATTGGATTTAAATCCTACTGTGGAGCAATTTGCTCCCTTTTTTTTTCTTTTAAAGAGCTGCCTCTGGGAGCAGGGCGAGGCCTCCGCAGTGATGTAAAAGGCGTGCGGCCCCAGTGAGTGGGACTCTGCCAGTTGTAGTCTTACGTGATTCCTGCCAGGGTGGAGCTGCAAGACAGCCTTTGCAGAGGAAGCTTGTGTGTGATTAGGACATCCTGTTTATAATGTGAAGGCTGCGTGTGTGTGTGTGTGTTGGTTCCTGAACTCTCCTCCCAATCTGCCGATGCTGGGTGAGGCTGGGATCTCTCCCAGCGGCTGATGTGAACGTGCCTCTGGTCTGGTGGGGAGTGGTCAGTGAAGTCTTGTTTTATTTGTGGAGCAGCAATTAATATGGTGCAAACATCATGATTTCTGTCTTCTCTTCCCTGTGTGGTTTAATGCACATCTTGTGTCTCAGTGGGTAGCGTTCTCACTCCTGCTCCATGGACCAATATATTGTGTGTGAAGCATGAATTAGTGGCTAGAGTTCTTGCCTGAGGTAGGTAGTTGTCAATTCAAGCCCTCACTCTGTAGGTAACGTTCCAGTGCTATCATAGAACCATAGAACCCTACAGTGCAGAAACAGGCCCTTCGGCCCATCGAGTCTGCACCGAACACAATCCCACCCAGACCCTATCCCCATATCCCTACACATTTTACCTGCTAATCCCTCTAACCTACACATCCCAGGATACTAAGGGGCAATTTTAGCATAGCCAATGAACCTAACCCACACATCTTTGGACTGTGGGAGGAAACCGGAGCACCCGGAGAAAACCCACGCAGACACGAGGAGAATGTGCAAACTCCACACAGGCAGTGACCCGAGCCGGGAATCGAACCCAGGACCCTGGAGCTGTGAAGCAGCAGTGCTAACCACTGTGCTACCGTGCTGTGTTGTCAGAGGTGCCATTTTGTTCAGGTTAGATATTTAAACCAACTCCTGCTCATGCAGATGGTTGAAGATCCCAGGATACCTTTTGAAGAGGAATAGGGGAATTTTCCTCGATGTATTGGAAATTTATTCATTCATGGAACATGGGTGTTGTTGGCTGTCCAGCATTTCTTGCCCATCCCTAGTCGCCCTTGAACTGAGTGTCTTGCTAGGTCATTTCAGAGGGCAATTGAGTCAGCTGCATTGCTGTGGATTCAGAGTTACAAGGTGACCAGACCAGGTAAGGGTGGCAGATTTCCTTCCCTGAAGGACTGAGTGAACCAAATGGGTTTTTCCCACAATGGTTTCATGGTCATCAGTAGATTCTTAATTCCAGATATTTTATTGAATTCCAATCTGCCATGGTGGGATTTACTCTGGGCCCCCAGAACATTAGCTGAATTTCTGGATTAAAATATTAGTGATTTTTAAAATACCACTCGGCCAAACGCATTCCCCTAGTCATCCACTAGTCAACATGACCGAAGTAGCAATGATCTAGTGATCGTGTTGCTGTTTTGGGTTGGGGAAGCAGAGGGGTTGCTGTATGCAAATGAACTGTTGCATTTTCCAGTGACAGGAAAGCTGGATGGAAAGTCCTTTGGATGTCCTTTTGAGGCGCTACAGAAATGCAAGTCTTCAATTAGTGGATCGTTGTTCAAGGAAGAAAAACACTTTTTTTTTTTCCCCCTTTGCCTTTTGAAGAAACTCGGTTTCTTTAATTGAGGATCCATCTCCAGAGGGAAGAGTTGGGGTCTGTTTTATTGAACTGTGTCCCTTCCTAGATAAAGTGCATTAATCCCTGACCCTCCCCAGCAACAGAAGGTTGCTGTTTCTGGAAATTCTGCTTCCAATGACTGTGTGTATTGTCAAACCAGCACTTTTTAACACTGGGAGTTGGAATTTTACAGTAGCTGGTTCCAGGACGAGGAGACTCGGCAGATGTTCTGCAGCTGTGATGTGTACTCAACCTCTGCACAGTGGTGTACAGTTAGATCCTCATTACCTTAAATAACACTAAGAGCTGTAAGATTTGGATCAAAAAGCCCTTTATTTCAGGCTTGAGGCTCCTTTGAACTGGAGGACTGAGGGCATTCCCACTGTTTTAATAGGCTTGGAATCCATTGCTGTTCTGTTGCTGTGGCAATTTACTGAGATCTTTTTACTCTCCTTTTGTTGCCAACTGGCATTAGATAACTGCCAAGCAAAACCTCCATTTCCTTTAACACTTTGACTAGTTGATTGCTGGTCCTTGTTCACTGGCAGCTCCTGTTGAATTGAGGCTTTCTTTCTGATGGCTCTTGAAGGTTCAGTGCCATGGAATATAAACTGCAAAAAGCAGTGTAATGTTGACCCGCTGTGACCTCTGCAGATGGACTGCTGCTCACCTATGCCCCACTATTCTGGCTAATGGCATTTAGTTTTAAAGAATTTGCATTTCGAACGGGCCCTTCATGACTACCAGAGACCTCAAAAGTATTACTTTGAAGAGCCAATTTGCACATAGCAAGCTCTCCCAAACAGCAGTGAGCTCAGGATTGGAAAAATGGCTTCTGTAATTTGCATATCGATTGCTTGTGCTTTGACACTGGCAATCAGAGATACAACACAGAAACAGGCCCAGCTCATCCATGCCAAACAGGTTTCCTCAACTGAACTAATCTCAATGCATTCATATCCCTCAACTTTCCCATCCATGTACCTGCACAACTTTGTACTGCCTCTACCACCAACTCTGGTAGCTCATTCCATATTCACACTGCCCTGTGTTGGGGGAGAAAGTTGCCCCTCAGGCCCCTTTTAATCTTCCCTTCTCCCCTAAACCTATGCCCTCTAGTTTTGGACTCCCTATCCTGGGGAAGAGACCTCAGCTAGTCACCTTTATCAATGGCCCTCATGGTTTTATAAACCTCTAAGTTCATCCCTCATCAACCTACACTCTGTGGGAGCAAGTCCCAGCATCTCCTTTATAATTTAAACCTTCCAGTCCCATTAACATCATTGTAAATTTTTTTGGCAGTTTAATAATGTACCAGGGTAACTAGAATTGTACATAATACTTCAAATATGGCCTTGCACATTGTACAATTGTAACATAACATCCCAACTCCTGTACTTAATGCTGTGACTGATGTAGGCAAGTGTGCCAAACATTACCTTCACCACCTCTGATGCCACTTTGAGCTATGTCTGCACCCCTAGATTTCTTCAGCAATACTCCCCAGGGCCTTACTATTAACTGGAAGTCCCACCCTGGTTTGTCTTACCAAACTGCCACACCTTGCATTTATCTGAATTAAACTCCACCTGCCATTCCTTGGCCTTGTCCATCTCCATAATCTACAACTCTCTGCTTTTTACACTCATCGGATCATAGCTTCATGAGCGTCTGATTTTAATTGTTAATATTTGCAGTGCCCAGGCCTTAAGATCTGAGCATTCCCTCCCTAAACATAGAAACATAAAAAAAACTACACAATACAGGCCCTTTGGCTCATAAAGTTGTCAAATATGTCCCTACCTTAGAGATTACTAGGCTTACCTATAACCCTCTATCTTACTAAGTTCCATGTACTTATCTAAACGTTTCTTAAAAGACCCTATTGATGCTGGCAGCCTATTTCTCCCTCCCACCCACCACTGAGTGAAAACTTACCCCTGCCATCTCCCCTGTACCTACTCCCCAGCACTTTAAACCTGTGTCCTCTTGTGGCAACCATTTCAGCCCTAGGAAAAAGCCTCTGACTATCCACTCGATCAATACCTCTCAACATTTTATAAACCTCTATCAGGTCACCCTTCATCCTTTGTCTCTCCAAGGACAAAAGGCCAAGCTCCCTTGACCTATCCTCGTAAGGCATGCTCCCCAATCCAGGCAACATCCTTGTAAATCTCCTCTGCACCCTTTCTATGGCTTCCACATCCTTCCTGTAATGAGGCAACTAAAATTGAGCACAGTATTCCAGGGTCCTATATAGCTGCAATATTATTTCTTGACTCCTAAACTCAATTCCTTGGTTGAAGGCCAGTAACCATGCACCTTAACCACAGCTTCAGCCTGCTCAGCTGCTTTGAGTGTCCTATGAACTCAGACCCCAAGATCCTTCTGGTCTTCCACATTGCCAAGAGTCATACCATTAAAATTATATTCTGCCATCCTATTTGACCTGCCAAAATGAACCACTTCACACTTATCTGGGTTGAACTCCATCTGCTACTTCTCCGCCCAGTCTTGCATCCTATCAATGTCTCGCTGCAACTTCTGACATCCCTCCACGCTATCCACAACATCTGAACTTTGAGTGTCATCGGCAAACTTACCAACCCATCCCTCCACTTCCTCATCCAGGTCATTTATAAAAATTTTGAGTAAGGGTCCCAGAACAGATCCCTGGGGCACTCCACTAGTGAGCAACCTCCATGCAGAATATGACCCATCTAAACCACACTTTGCTTCTGTGGGCAAGCCAGTTCTGGATCCACAAAGCAATGTCCCCTTGGATCCCATGCCCCTTCATTTTCTCATAAGCCTTGCATGGGGCACCTTATCAAATACCTTGCTGAAGTCCATATAAACCATATCTACTGCTTTTCCTTCGTCAATGTGTTTAGACACATTCTCAAAATTCAATCAGGCTTGTAAGATACAATCTGCCTTTGACAAAGCCATGCTGACTATTTTTAATCATATTATACCTCTCAAAGTTCATAAATCCTGTCTTTCAGAATCTTCAACTTACCAACCACTGAGGTTAGGCTCACTGGCCTATAATTTCCAGGGCTATCTCTACTCCTTCCTTGAATAAGGCAACCACATCCACAATCCTCTGGAACCTCTCCCGTCTCCACTGATGCAAAGATCATCGCCAGAGGCTCAGCAATCTCCTCCCTTGCCTCCCACAGCAGTGTGGGGTACATCCGGTCCCAGTGACTTATCTAACTTGATGCTTTTCAGAAGTTCCAACACGTCCTCTTTCTTAATATCTACATGCTCAAGCTTTTCAGTTCGCTGCAAGTCTGCAGTATAACCATCAAGATCCTTTTCCATAGTGAATACTGAAGTGTAAAGTATTCGTTAAGTACCTCTACTATTTCTTCCCACTGTCACACTTGATAGGTCCTATTCTTTCACGTCATATCCTCTTGCTCTTCACATACTTGTAGAATGTCTTGGGGTTTTCCTTAATCCTGTTTGCCAAGGCCTTCTCGTGACCCCTTCTGTCTCTCCTAATTTCCTCCTTAAGATCCTTCCTATTAGCCGTATACTCCCCTAGATCTCTAACATTACCCAGCTCTCTGAACCTTTTTTTGGTAAGCTTTTCTTGACTAGATTTATTACAGCCTTTGTACACCACGGTTCCTGTAACCTATCATAACTTCCCAGTCTCATTGGAACGTTGCTATGCAGAACTCCAGACAAATATTCCCTGAAAATTTGCACAAACCTTGTGTGCTTTCTCTATTTTTCTTCCTCTTTTCCATCTCTGATTAAACTCTTGGCCCTACGTGGCAGTGTCCAATTTTGACTGAATTGGATGTTTTGCTTGAAACTCTACATCTAAATGCAAGTATTTTCAGTTTGTGCAAACTTTTTTTTTGTGATTGTACATGTGGTTCCAGTTTGGTGAAAGCATGTTGTGATGGGTTTTGCTTTTCTCCTTGCAGTAAGTAGTGATGTTCTACGAGGTTCTTCAGGACAAGAAGCTGCCCTTGTTCAGCAGTGGATTAACTTTGCTGAAAACGAGCTTGTCCCTCCTGCTGCAGCCTTGGTATCGAAGTCCAGCAAGTCGGTAAGTCTCCTGGTTAGGCAGTGGCTTTAAAACTCAGCGCCATTTGATCAGATTCATTAACCTGCAACTCGCTGAATAAAACCACCTACCGGATGGGATGTACCCCCAGGCCCCTGTGGGAGAGGGGAAATTACTGAGCCTCCTGGCAATGATCTTTGCATCATTAATGGAGACAGGAGAGGTTTGAGGGTTGTGGATGTTCTTTGATTCAAGAAAGGGAGTAGAGATAGCCCTGGAAATTATAGACCAGCAAGCCTAACCTCAGTGGTTGGTAACTTGATGGAGAAGATCCTGAGAGGCAGGATTTAAACTTTTGGAGAGGTATAATGTGATTGAGAATAGTCAGCATGGCTTTGTCAAAGGCAGATCATGCCTTATGAACCTGATTGAATTTTGAGAATGTGTCTAAACTTGTGGAGGAGATTAGTGCTGACCATGAGGTTAGAGACTGGGACTCCCTAAGGCCACCTATAAAGTACAAGTCAGGAGTGAGATGGAATGCTCTCCACTTGCCTGGAGTGCAGCTCCAACAACACAAGATGACCAACACCATCCAGGACAAAGCAGCATACTTGATCAATACACCATCCAGCATCTTGAACATTAACCCCCTCCACCACCAACATGGTAGCAACCTTATGCACCATCAACAAGGTGCACTGCAGCAACTCACCAAGGCACCTTCCAATCCTTGACTGCTAGCACCCCTCCAAACCCTACATCACCCTAACTTGGAAATATATCGCTGTGGGTCAAAGCCCTGGAAATTCCTTTCTAATACCACTAGGTTGTATCTACCCCAGGGACCTGCAGTGGTTCAAGAAGCCAGGCCACCCCCCACCAACATCTTGAGGATAATTGGGGATGGGTAATAAACACCAGTACCACTTGTGTCCTCTGAATATCCTTTTTAAAAAGTTGCTTTCCATTGTCGTAGCTCAAAGTTGCTGTGTGGTGTCTGCCTTTTCTTTATAACCCCAATAAGAAAGTAACCCTGAAACTGGCATTGTTGGGGCTCTTGAAGTTTGCATGTTCTGCTATCAGAGAATCTACAGCACGGAGCAGGCCCTTTGGCCCAAACTGGTCTGTGCCAACCAAAAAGCCCATCTAAGCTAACCCCATTTGACCCACATCCCTCTAAATCTTTCCCATCCATGTATCTGTCCAAATGCCTTTTAAATGTTGTCAATGTCCCTGCCTCAACCACTTCCTCCAGTACCTCATTCCACACTTCTTTTGAAAAAAAAAGGCTCCTCAGTTTCTCATTAATTCTTTAATTTAAACCTATGCCCTCTACTTCCTGGTTTCCACCACCCTATCCATGCCTCACCTCTAAGATCACCCCCTACACTCCAAAGGGGGAAAAAATTCCTAGTCTGTCCAAATGCACCCTATAACTCAGTCCCTACCTGACAACATCCTTGTAAATCTCTTCTGCACTCTCTCTCTTTCTCTCTCTCTCTCTCTCTCTCTCCAGTTTATCAATATCTTTCCTGTAGCAAAGCTGAACACAGTAATCCAGGTGTGGCCTCATTAGCATCCTGTACAACTAAAATTATCTGCTGGCCCAGAAAACTTTGCTCCTCAGCCGGGGAAACGGTATTCCAAAGCAGTCCTGAGTTTAACCATCCCCCAGTGAAAGTATCTAAGCAAGGCTGAAACATCCACAATGCCTGCCTGAGTTTACCAGTATTGAATGCATTCCCAGTGATTTGTACTTGGGGCTGTGTTAATCCTCTTGCACTCCCCTCCTGTTTTCTTGCACTGATTTTTTTTTTTTAATCAGTAAATCTCCTGACTAAATTTGCTGTCTGCCCACCCACACTCGGTGCCGAATGCTTCTGAGGTTCACTCCTGCTATAAATTGCCTTGACGAAATGCTGACTCTCAAGTGGGAGCCCACCTTTCCTGCTGTCTGTGGGAAATGTGAGGCTGTCAACGAAATTAATGTTCAAGGGATAGCTCTGACCTTCAGCGAGTTACAAACAGTGGTCCAAATGAACCCTCTTTACAGTGCAACAGGAAATGTGATTCTTTCAAGTTGAACTCGCCATGAAACTGACTCCTTCCCTTTGGCCACAGCAAGTTGCGATTAAAGCTAACGGTTTAAACAAAAGTTTTGGAGATGACCCACTTTTGAAGTGCAGTCGCTATTGTATTTCAGGAAACGGTTATTTGTGGGACACGGGAGTTGCTGGCTGGCCGGCATTTATTACAGTTAAAAAGTCTGACAACACCAGGTTTTAGTCCAACCGATTTATTTGATAATATTCTCACAAGCTTTCGAGGGGGCTGCCTCTTCGTCAGGTGAATGGAGAGTTCTGGCCTCAGACAGACAGAGCATATAAAGCACAGACAGTCAGACTTTTTACTGTGTTTATGCCAGTCCAACGCCGGCATACCCACATCAGCATTTATTACCCAGCCCTAGTTACCCTTGAAGCTGGTGGTGAGTTCCTTGCATCACTGCAGTCCCATGTTCTGTGGGTTGACCCACAATGTCATTTAGGGAGGGAATTCCAGGATTTTGACCCAGTGACTGTGAAGGAAAGATGATCCGCACACAGCAATCTCTCTCTCTCAGACAGACTATAGGAATAGGCATTTTGGTAAGCCTGCTCTGCCTTTCGAGATTGTGTGGCTGATTTGCTACCTTACCCCATGGCCCTTGACTCCCTTGTGACTTGACCCATCCAAGATCGTGGCTGACTGTTCCCAGCTGTATCCCCCCCCTAATGACCGATCAAAAGTCTCTTGTCCAATTCTGCTTTCAATATAGTCAATGACCCTCTGGACAAGAAAATTTCCAAAGGCTAACAGTCCTCATGGTAGAGATTCCCCCTTAATTCCAGCTTGAATGGAGATCACTCGTGCCCTGACTGAGTGGTATGGTTACTGCATTTGTAATCTAGAGACCCAGGGTAATGCTCTGGGGGGTGCAGATTCAAATCCCACCACAGTCTAATGATTTCCATGAAACCGAAAACCTGCCTGGTTCAGTAATGTTCTTTGGGGAAGGAAATTTGCTGTCTTTAGCCAGTCTGACCTGCATGTGAGTCCAGAGCCATAACAATGGTCTTGAATGTCCTCACAACTGCCTGGCAAGTCACTCATTTCAAGGGCAGTTAAGGATGGCAATAAATACCAACTCAGCCAGCAGTGCCCACAACAAATTAAGAAAAAACATCCCCACCCTTGTTCTAAACAGTGATAAATATAGACCTAAACTCCTCCATAGAGGTTTACAGCACAAACAGGCCATTCAGCCCAACTTGTCCATGCAGCTTTTTTGACCCCCTTAAGCTAGCCTAAATTGTCCACATTTGGCCCATATCCCTCTATACCCATCTTACCCATTAATTATCAGAATGCTTTTTAAAAGACAATTGTATCCACCTCTCCTTTTATCTTTGTATGTGTGTGTTGCCCTTCTGGATTTCGCCTCCTCACTTTAAACTTGTGCTCTCTAGTTTTAGACTCCCCTTTCTTTGGGGAAAAGATATTGACTATCTAGCTGATCTGTGCCGTTCATTATTTTAAAGACCTCTAAGATCATTCCTGCGTCCTGGGGGAAACGGGTCTCAGCTTCTCCTTATAACTCAAACCATCTGGACTCTTTGTGGTTTAGTATCCTTTCTATAATAGGGTGACCAGTACTATGCACAGTTAGAACCAGCATAGAACCCTACAGTGCAGAAACAGGCCCTTCGGCCCATCGGGTCTGCACCAAACACAATCCCACCCAGACCCTATCCCCATATCCCTACACATTTACCTGCTAATCCCTCTAACCTACACATCCCAGGACACTAAGGGGCAATTTTAACATAGCCAATGAACCTAACCCGCACATCTTTGGACTGTGGGAGGAAACCGGAGCACCTGGAGAAAACCCACGCAGACACGAGGAGAATGTGCAAACTCCACACAAGCAGTGACCCGAGCCGGGAATCGAACCCAGGACCCTTGAGCTGTGAAGCAGCAGTGCTAACCACTGTGCTACCGTGCCGCCCTAGAAGTTGAACTTCTCAACCTTTCCTCAGACCCTTTTATTCAGAAGCTGCTGCGTAAATTATCACTGAATTGCTTCTAATACGAGTGTCCCCTTGAGGGGACCAGACTGTATATAGTACTCCGGTGCAGGGCATCCAGATCCCTCCACTTGACAGGAGTAGAAAAGCAAACCTATTTTCCCAACAAACATTTGCCCACTCACTTAACCTATCACATTGCTTCTCACATAGCAGATGGTCACTTTTTTGGGGGGGACTTTAGCCAACATATACTCATTCCCAATTGCTTTGAGGAAGTGATTTGAGTGAAATGCAGAACTGGAAAAAGTTTTTCTTCAACATCCTGGGTGTTGCCACTGACCAGGAACTGAACTGTCAGCCAATGAAATATTGTGGCTACAAGAGTGAGGGAAAGGCCCTGTCCACTATCTCAGCAAATCAGGAATGTGATGGAATGCTCTCCTCTTGCCTGGATGAGAGGGCATTTGTTGCACCATCCAGGACCAAGCCTGCTTGATTAGTACCCCATCAATCATTTTCAGCATTCACTCCCTCTATCACCAACCCACAGTGGCAATAGTGTGTACCATCTCCAGGATGCACTGCAGCAAGTTACCAAGCCTCCTCAAACCTGTGACTTTTTGCCACCTAGAACAAAGGCAGCAGATACATGGAAACACCAGTAAAGTTCCCTCCCAGTCTACACCATCCTGATTTCAGAATACTACAGTGCAGAAAAGGCCCTTTGGCCCATCAAGCCTGCACTAACACATGAAAAGCCCTGACCTGCCCACCTAATCCCACTTAGCCCATGGCACACCATAACGTTCAAGGCTAAGTACTCATCCAGGTACTTAAAGGATGTGAGGCATCGCACCTCCACCACCATCCCAGGCAGTGCATTCCTGACCCTCACCATCCTCTTGGTAAAGTTGTTCCTCAAATCCTCCCACCCCTCACTTTTAACTTGTCCCCTCATAATTGATCCTTCAACTAAGGGGAACAGCTCCCTATCCATCCTGTCCATACCCCTCAATCTTGAACACTTCAATCAGGTCATCCCTCAGTCTTCTCTGCTCCAATGAAAACAGCCCAAGCCTATCCAATCTCTTTTCATAGCTTAAACATTCCACCCCAGGCAGCATCCTGGTGAATCTCCTCTGCACCCCCTCCAGTATGTTCACATCTCCCCTATAGTGGGGCAGCCAGAACTGTACACAGTACTCCAGCTGTGGCCTCAAGTTGTATACAATTGCACAACTTTTGCTTTTGTAGTCTATATCTCAATTGATAAAGGTGAGAATGTGCCATATGTCTTTTCCATCACCCTATGAAGCTGCTTTCCTGCCTTCGGTCCCTTTGCTCTTGACTTCCCAGTGTCAGACCTTTCATAGTATACTTCCTTGTCAAATTACTTCTTACAAAATGCATCACCTCTCACTTTTCAGTCTTAAATTCCATCTGCTGCTTATCCACCCATTTGACCATCTCATCTATATCTTCCTTTCTATCTATATCTATATCTTTCGTCAGGATTCACCTGACGAAGGGGCTAACCCTGAAAGCTTGTGAGTATATTATCAAATAAATAGGTTGGACTAAAACCTGGTGTTGTCAGACTTTTTACTGTCTCCAGTCACTAAAGCAGCATCTGTCATCACCCTTGTCTCCTACTGCCAGACTGATTATGAATCCACCTTATCAGATCATTCTGTACCCAATGTGCTTTAAGTCTCCCATGTGGGACTTTGCTGAAATCCATGTAAATTACATTAGCTATACTACCCTCACCCAGATACTGATACATGGCCAACATATTCAATCAAATTTGTTAGGTATGACCTCCCTCTGACAAAACCATGCTGATTATCCCTGATCAACCTTGCCTCTCCAAATGGAGATGGATTCCCTCCTTCAGAATCTTCTCCAGTAGTTTCTCAACCACAGATTGGTCTGTAGTTCCATGGCTTGTCTCTACAACCTTTCTTAAATAGCGGGGCCATATGAGCTGTTCTCCAGTCCTCTGGCACCTCCCTGGTAAGAAGTCTCACAACATGACCTCCCTAGTGGCCAGGGAGGAGTTAAAAAATTTGGGTCAGAGCCCCTGCAAATTCCTTCCCTCACCTCAACAGCCTGATTCGTCTGCACCTGAAATTTGTCACTTGAGTTTGCCAGTACCTGATCATTCCCTATGATTTTTCTTGAGTCTGAGTTCCATAAATACCTCCACCTCATGGTGAGCACATGTGAAATATTTATTTAACACTCTACCAAAGTCCTCTGCCTCCACTGACAGATTTCCCCCTGGTAATGGGCCTGAATCTCTCCCTGGTTATCCTCTTCCCCTGTTAATGTACTTATAGATTTTAGGATTTTTACCAGACTTGCAACTACATTGTTCCTTCACTGTTGCTGGATCCAAATTCTGGAACTCCCTGATGGCACTGGGTACATTTGTACGACATGGACTGCAACAGTTGAAGGAAGAAACCCTACAACACCAGCCCCAGTCCAACACCAGCATCTCCACATCATGACAGTTCAAGGAGGGAGCTCACCACCTCCAGGCAATTGGAGAGTAGTACCTGAGTACTGTGTATAGTTCGGTCTCCCCAACCAATGATGCCCACTTCTATGAATTTAAAAAAAAAAAATTGAATATCAGTGACTCAGATGGGTTCTTAAGACAGTCACCATTATATTCTCTCCCTGATTTTTATTTAATTCAGCTGTGGTGGAATTTGAACTCTCATCTCTAGATCACTAATTCTAGTCCAAGTAAGAAATCTTCATCAGAAACAGGCTATTTGGCCCCTTGAGCCTGCTCCACTGTTCAATCCAGTCATGGCTGATCTGATTATGGCTTTAACTCCATTTTCTTGCCTGCAAATATATACAATTACCCAGCCCACTGCTCTCTGTGGGAGAGAATTCCACAGACTGATAGGAGACCCTTTAATTTTTAAACACAGTCGCCAAGTTTGAGATTTCCCCCAAAGGGGAAACATCCCCTTCAGGGTCTTGTTTCAAGAAGATCACTCTTTGTTCAAAACTCCAATGTAAAAGTTCCAGCATCTGGAACTGCATCATTGGGTATGCACGTAAGAAGTTTGACAAATCGGTTGGACTTAAACCTGGTGTTGTCAGATTTCTTACTGTGTTTACCCCAGTCCAACGCTGGCATCTCCACGTCATTGGGTATGGCCAGGCCCAAGAAGTGTAATGTGTGTACCAAAGTTCTGTTGAAATGTCATTTAGTCTTTAGTACTGCTTAAAGATGAACAAACTGGGACAACAACATTTCCTCCCTCCCTCCCCACCTTCAGCGGAGGAGGAAGTAAAGCAGTGCCTTGTGAAGATGAAGCTTCTTAAGGTTTGAAATCCTTTTTGAGATTCCGTACCCCAGAGATCAGTGAAGACCGGGTCACTGGATATATTTGATGCTGAGTTGAACAGACTTTCCAAGTAGAAGGGAGTTGTAGGAAAGTGGAGTTAAGACCCTGATCTTATTGAATAGTGAAGTGTCTCCAAAGGAAGAGGGAATTGACTTCTCCCACTTTGCATTAACACCTTTGGACTTACTAGGTCTGCAACACAACCATGTTATATGGAAAATAAGGAAAAATTCCCAAGTCAGGCAGTATCTGTGGTCAAAAAAGACACAAATAACTATTATGTTGTCATTTGT
Source organism: Prionace glauca (assembly GCA_037974335.1). Lineage (NCBI taxonomy): Eukaryota > Metazoa > Chordata > Chondrichthyes > Carcharhiniformes > Carcharhinidae > Prionace > Prionace glauca. The sequence goes on from CM075756.1 coordinate 13,023,270, forward strand.
GTCCAAACAATTGGAAGAAAACTAACATTCGGGAAGAGTCAGACATTGGGGTAAAAGTCCAACCCCTTCCTGAACAAGATGCCCAATTCTTTCCTGATCAATAAAGATGCCTGTTGCTTTGTAAGTACAAAGTGTAGACCTGTGTGATGTTAAAAGACTTGCCATTCTGTTCTGCCAAGGATGTTTGAGGTGTTGAGGTGGTCTCTGTGGGGTTGCATTACAATAATTTGTAGAAGGCTGCACCTTCTGTGCTCAGTATCAGATGCACTATACCAGTGGGCCAAAGCAGTCTTACAAATGTTGCTCATAACTAACTTATACTACCTGCGTCTATTTTATAAAGCCCTCCTGCTTCTGGCATGCCTTTTTGACCACTTTCCCAGCTGTCCTGTGTGAACACAAGGTCTCCCTGCACTCCTTTTTAGAGTTATCCTTTTTATATTGTAGCCTCTTGCATTTCTCGCGAATGTTTCACTTCATACTGCCCATCTCGTCAAACTATCCAGTGCTTCCTTGTCCCCTCTAGGTCACTCTCTTATCTGTGAATGTTTGTGCTCTGTTTGCCAGTCTAGGTGATTAATATACATGCTCTTACTCTGCAGATGGCTGAGTGTGCTGAAGCAGATGTGAAGAAAGTACTGGGGTTGCTGAATGATCACCTCTCTGGCCGGACATACCTGGTCAGTGAGCACGTCACTCTAGCCGACATCACACTAGTGTGCGCCATGCTGGGACTCTTCAAAGTAAGGATTGCCTGGTGCCCGATCAGTTTCCTGCCTCCTGACTGGTTTTATAATATCCAATGAAGCACAGGTGACCCTCACTGGCACTGTGTTTTACAGCCTCTGTATTTGTTAACAAATGTTCCACTTGCCATTCCTGAGGATAATTGATCTTCTGTTGGTCTAGATGTTTGTTTGAGGTCACTAATACCACAGGGCTTTCAGAATCTGACTTTTTCTTTCAGCCAAATTGAAATTTGACATTTTGGTTCAATAGAATTATAGAATCCCGACTCTGCAGGAGGAGGCCATTCAGCCCTTTTGAGTCCTACCCCAACAACCCCATATATTTATCCTTCAAATCGCTCTGACACTGAGGAGCAACTTCCACTTGACTAACCCACGCCTTTGGACTGTGGGAGGAAACCCATGCAAACATGGGGAGAACGTGCAAATTCTAAAAAGACAGTTACCCAAGCTGGACATTGAACCCAGGTCCCTGGTGCTGAGGCAGCAGTGCTAACCAGTGTGCTGCCCTGCCCTGCCTGTAGGTGGATGATGGATTATTACTTTGGTCACTGAGGGGGGAGGAGGGGGGTAGAAATGCTGTTAGTGTTTTATCTGCCAGATTCTCAAGGGAGCGTGTACTAGTCTGGACTCCAGACCTGACTGTGTTTTTTAATTATCAATCAGACTGTGCAGCTCAAGATTAATGGTGTGATGTTTCAGATCTATACTATGGGTCAGAGCTGAGCTAGAATGTAACTGTTATTGGATGTGGTGAAGTTGGTTCAGATTGTCTGAAGAAAGTGCTTATCTGTAGTCTATCTATTTTGTTTCATCAGGTATCAAATCTGTGATTGCTGTCTGTTTCCTTTGATCTAGAATCTGTGGATGACTTCCAAACTAGTCTCAACCTGATCCTAAATCCTAGTGTTGCCTCTGGTCATAGAACATAGAACATTACAGCGCAGAACAGGCCCTTTGGATCTATTAAACGCCCCCAAACTAGGCGCATTTACAACTGCAGCAGGCAGGGCATTCCAATCCCTCACCACCCTCTGGGTAAAGAACCTACCCCTGACATCCGTCCTATAACTACCCCCCCCCCCCCTAATTTAAAGCCATGCCCCCTCGTGCTAGCTTTCTCCATCCAAGGAAAAAGACTATCACTATCCACCCTATCTAAACCTCTAATCATCTTATATGTTTCAATAAGATCCCCTCTTAGCTGCCTTCTTTCTAGCGAAAACAACCCCAAATCCCTCAGTCTCTCCTCATAGGACCTCCCCCTCCATACCAGGCAACATCCCGGTAAAGCTCCTCTGCACCCTCTCCAAAGCCTCCACATCCCTCCTGTAATGTGGGGACCAGAACTGCACACAGTACTCCAAGTGCGGCCGCACCAGAGTTGTGTACAGTTGCAACATGAAGCTGCGACTCCTAAATTCAACCCCCCTACCAATAAACGCCAAGACACCGTATGCCGCCTTATGTATTTATTATGTCATGTATTTATTGGCCCATTTGTAGGGATGGGGTATAAACCTCAAAAGAGCCATGTGTCCTATTTCTTGGCAGCCGTCTCTAATGTCTTCCCATCCAACTGTTTTCCAGTCCTGAGTTTGTACAAGAACCTCCCAGTCTCAAAACTGCCTCCCCTTGATATAATATGGCTGTCTATAGTTGACCAACACTCTTCCTGATTTGAGTGTCTGCAAAGAGTTAGAATTTCATAGAAACCTACAGTGCAGAAGGAGGCCATTCAGCCTATCAAGTCTGCACCAACCACAATCCCACACAGGCCCTATCTCCATGCATTTACCCTAGCTAATTCCACTGTTTACTAAGGACAATTTACATGGTTAACCCATCTAACATGCTTGTCTTTGGACTGTAGGAGGAAACCAGAGGACCTGGAGGAAACCCATGCAGACTCAAGCCAGGAATTAAACACGGGTCCCTGGCACTGAGGCATCAGTGCTAACCACTGTGCCGCTTCTTTAATTTCCTGCCTTTTCCACCCCAATCCAAATATATCCAGAATTGTAGTAAGAAAGCAGAGTACCTGGCTTCTCCTAATGTTTAATTAGGCTATTTCTTAACATGATTGGCCTTTAAACCTGTCCTGTTTCGACTGTGTGCCTTGTACAAGTAAGTCTGGCATCTTAGTAAGGGCAGCACGGTAGCACAGTGGGTTAGCACTGCTGCTTCACAGCGCCAGGGTCCTGGGTTCGATTCCCGGCTTGGGTCACTCTTGTTTTTAATGAGCGAATTGTGTAGAAACAACTCTGGGAATCAAAGTGGCTAAGATTTGGAGATGATTAAATTTCAACAAATGACCAATTTTTAAATGAAGTTGCTTTCATATTCTTTGATTAGTTGGTGTTCCCTTAAATGGAGCCAGCTAATTGTTTTTTTTTCCTTTTGGACAGTATTGGCTACTGTCGCAGATCAATATTTCCTTCCAATAGTACACGTTTCTGAGCTGTGCTGCGCTATTACCCACTGTCTTGACTGTGTATAGTTTGAAGTCTGTAAAATAACAAAGATGAGGGGCAAAGATAGTCAACATCTTTTCCCAAAGTTAAGGGAGTCTAAAACTAGAAGGGATTGGTTTAAGGTGAGGGGGAGAGATACCAAAAGGTTGAGTGGCAATTTTTCACTTGGGGTGGTATGTCTGCAGCGAGGTGGCAGTAGAGGCAGGTACAATTTGTCTTAAAGCACTATGACAGTTAATGATAAGATGGATATAGAAGGATATGGGCCAAATGCAGGCAATTGGCATTAGCTTAGTGGTTTTAAAAAAAAAAGCAGCATGGACAAGTTGGACCAAAGAACCTGTTTCTATGCTGTAAACATGACTGACCAGCCTGAGACTTAGTAGCTCCAGTATCTCTAGAGATGTACAAGGCACATCAAGCACTCCGTTCTCTCCAATCTGCTCTTGTCACTGCAGTGTCTTGACCAGCTGGAGGTCTGACATCAGTCACCACTTCATCTTGGGTTGTCCCCTGCCCCTTCTGTAGGAAAGAGGCAGGGTGGTGGAGGGAAAGAATAGAGAATTCTCCTGGGTGTTTGGAGAAGGATGGTGTACTTATCCAGGATTTCTGCTCTGAATAGCATTCCCCAGAAGAGGTCCCAGGGTTGCACGCATTCAGGCCCCAAAAGAGAAAATGCTGGAAAATCTCAGATCTGGCACCATCTGTAAAGAGAGGAAAGGGCTGATGTTTCGAGTCCAGTCTGGAAACTCAACATCAGTCTTTTTTTCTCCTTAAAGATGCTGCCAGACCTGCTGAGATTTTCCAGCGTTTTCTTTTTGGTTTCCAATTCCAGCATCTGCAGTAATTTTTTTTTTGTATCATATGCATTCGGATGTCTGGTAAGGAGAGATCGATTTCTATTGTGATGCTGTCTGGAGCTGTCATTGCAAACATAACCCTAATTTGTCTGACTTTGGTTTGTATTGATTAGAGTTGGGGCTCTTGAATAATGCTTTCTCCCAGTTTGTATCCATTTCAGACAGCTGCCCAGTGATGGGATCAACAATTTAATTGTAAAAATTCAGTAACTGCCCCAGGATATTTTATTGGGGGCAATAAAACCTGAATTTTTTCAGTTAACTTCAGTCTTTTCCAAGGTCACCAGTAAATGTGCTTTTTGTTTCTTTAGGTCTTGGATCCCTCTGTGAGGGAGACGTATGGTGATGTAGACCGTTGGTTTACTACATGTCTTAATCAGCCCCCATTCCAGAAAGTACTGGGAGAGGTGAAGCCAGCTGACCTGTATCCAGGTAAGGAGATTGAATAGACTGGGTCTGTACTCGTTGGAGTTTAGAAGGCTGAGAGGGGGGATCTTATAGAGACGTATAAGATAATGAAGGGGATGGATAGGGTAGAGGTAGAGAGATTCTTCCCGCTTAGAAAGGACGACAGGACTAGAGGACACAGCCTCAAGATAGGAGGGGGGGGGGGTGGGAGTGGCAGTTGAGATCAGTTGAGGAGGAACTTCTTCACTCAAAGGGTGATGAATCTCTGGAATTCTCTGCCCGTTGAAGTGGTGGAGGCTACCTCGCTGAATATATTTAAGTCACGGGTAGATAAGTTTCTGATAGGGGAGAAAGTGGGAAACTGGAACTGATCGACTTCAGATCAGCCATGATCTTATTGAATGGTGGAGCAGGCTCAAAGGGCTAGATGGCTTCCTCCCGCTCCTATTTCTCATGTAAGAAACAATGGGCAGGGGCTACAAGATACTGTTTATAATGGGCATGGGAGTTGAGGCACCTTCATGCTGTTATGACCATGGGATAGTGCCCAACTCAACACATTTGGGTTGCATGGTATGAATCCTGATTTGGACAAATCTCCCACAGAAGATAGATGCAGGTCCTCCTGTTTCCAAATGTATATCAAGTACTCCAGTCCCCACCACCTATTTGAGCCCCATTTTTCATTATTGCCACTACACCTTTGTCTCCTACGACTAGCTATTTGTGCTTGTAGCTCACCAAGCTTATTTACCATGTTGTGCACTGTGGAATTTGTCTTTTTGAAGCTTTGAGATCAAGGAGCAAAAATCCAAGGCGTGGGAATATAACTATCTGGGGACTGGATACTGCTCTATCTTGTACTGAAGACGGGTGTTTATTAGCAATAACTAGGTTTTCTAAACTTACTTTCTCTATTGTCACAGGCTTACATGGAGTTACTGTGAAAATCCCTGAGTTGCCACACTCCAGTGCCTGTTTGGGTACACTGAGGGAGAATTTACTATGGCCAATATATCTAACCAGCACATCTCAGACTTCAGTGACCCAAACCAGGAATTGAAATGTAGTCATGGGTGAGGTGCCTGAAGATTGGAGAGTGGCAAATGTGCCTTTGCTTAAAAAGGGCTGCAGGGAAAAGCCTGGGAACTATAGGCCAGTGAGCCTTGTGTTTGTGGTGGGTAGATTGTTGGAAGGTATTTTTGAGAGAGGATCTACAGACATTTGGAGATGCAAGTACTTATTAGGGACAGTCAGCATGGGTTTGAGTGGAAAATCATGTCTCTCAAATTTGGGTTTTTTTTGTTTTTGAAGGGGTAAACAAGAAGGTAGATGAGGGCAGTGCAGTTGATGTTGTCTACATGGACTTTAGCAAGGCCTTTGACAAGGTGCTGCATGGTAGGTTGTTGCATAAAGTTAAATATCACAGGATCCAAGGTGAGGTATCTAAATGGATACAAAATTGGCTTCTTGACAGAAGCCAGAGGATAGTTGTAGAGAATTGTTTTTCAAACTGAAGCGTATGACCAACAGTCATGATCTGGAGCAGTGCGCCTCAGGGGTCAGTGCTGGGTCCATTGTTATTTGTCATATTAATGATTTGGATGAGAATATAGGGGGGTATGGTTAGTAAGCTTACAGATAACACCAAGACTAGTGGCATGGTGGAACATGAGGAAGGTTATCTCCCATTGCAGCAGGATCTTGATCAATTGGGCTGGTGGGCTGACGAATGGCAGATGGAGTTTAATTTAGACAAATGCAAGGTAATGCATTTTGGTAGACTGAACTAGGGCAGGACTTGCTCAATTAATGGTAGGGTGCTGGGGAGAGTTATAGAACAAAGATCTAGGGGTACATGTTCATGGTTCCTTGAAAGTAGAGTCACAGGTGGACAGTGGTGAAGAAGGCATTTGGCTTGGTTTCATCAGTCAGAATATTGAATACAGGAGTTGGAATGTCTTGTTGTACAAGACATTGGTAAGGCCACACTTAAGAATACTGTGTAATTCTAGTCACCCTATTATAGAAAGGATATTATTAAAGTACAAAGAGGGCAGAAAAGATTTACTAGGATGTTACCAGATTGAGTTATAAGGAGAGTCTGAATAGACTGGGACTGTTTTCTCTGGAGCGTAGGAGTGATCTTTAGAGGTCTATAAAATAATGAAGGGCACAGACAAAGTAGATAGTCGATATTGTTTCCCAAAGGTAGGAGAGTCTAAAACTAGAGGACGTAGGTTTAAGATGAGAGGAGAGAGATACAGAAGTGTCCAGAGGGGTAATTTGTTTTCAGAGGATGGTGAGTGTCTGGAACAAGCTGCTCGAGCTGGTAGTAGAGGCAGCTACTATTTTAACTTTAAAAAGCATTTGGATAGTTACATGGGTATAGAGGGATATGGGCTAAATGTGAGTGATTGGAATTAGCTTGGGCTTTTAAAAAAAAAAGCGGCATGGACAAGTTGGGCTGAAGGGCCTGTTTCCATGTTGTAAACCTCTGACTGAGGCAGCAGTGCAAACATCTGTACCACAAGATTAACAAAGCTGTCACTGGCACAAGGTGAAGCGTGTTAACGATTGCATTAAGGACTCAAGTGCAAATAATGGCACCAAGTGAAGGTAGCTGAATGTGTTAATACAAGAGGTTGGTGCTCAATGAAAGCAAAACTGAAAACCAGGGTGGTGGTGGTTGGCAGGGTAGCAGAATCATTGGTTTTTGGGATAAACCAGAGAATCCAAGGGGTCGAGACTTTGTTCTTGTACAATAGAGACTCTGCAAGAACACAGGTCGATTGAACTAGCTGAAGTGTACATTAATGCTTAGAATCATAGAATTCCTACAGTGCAGAAGGAGGCCATTTGGCCCATTGAGTCTGCACTGACCACAATCCCACCCAGCTCCTATCCCTGCAACCCCGTGCATTTACCCTGCTGGTCCCCCAACACCTAAGGTGCAATTTAGCAAGGCCAATCCACCTAACCTACTCATCCTTGGAATGGATTTATTTGAATCGCTCGATCCGGTGAGTGAGTTAGCTGCCTGGATTTCGAGAAGCTGGTATTAACGCAGCTGATATTTGGCTTTAGTTCAGGTGTCCTGTGGTAAGTTGCAGCGTTGAGTTGAGTAGGGAAATCGTGGGTGGCTGGCTGGTTGGATGGATGGGGATGGGACAATGGTGTACATTTCTACAGCAAAACATTTCATCTTTCCACAGCTGCAAAACCACTGGAAGGGCAAGATGTCACCAAAGAAACTGCTCGACCTGAGACTGACTTGGTACCAACTTACGGAGGGAATGGATCCAAAGAAGCAACAGTCAGTCTTGTTGACACCAGAGTGGATAAAGGAGTGTCTGCAGTTGAGGCCCACCCTGTAGGATCTTCAGCAAAGCATGAACCAGTTGGTGCCACAGATGCCCCTCGGAAGAATAGAGTAGCCAGTTTAATCGATGCATCTGAAGCAGAACTCTCTGCCATGTATGCCTCGGTGGACAGCAGAATAGAAGTGGGAAGCTCAGCTGTTGCTTCTGGAGAGGCTGTAACCACAAATGAGGATATGAGAAGTAAAGAGAAGGTTACATCTGACGTTCTGGTGGATCTCTCCATGGAGGCAGTCTGTGTAACTGGTGAACGCAAAGATCAGGGAACAGCTGAAGAGGAGGCAGCAGTGAGAGTCCAAGAGGAAGGAATCTCTGAAGAGACAAAATTGGTTGAAATCTTGAACAAACCTGGTTCTGCAGAGGAAGCTACAGTAGGAAGCACTTCAGAATCCTTGTTGGAGGAAGGTAGATTGAGTAATGCAAGTTTGGTACACAAATCGAAAGAGGAATCTGAACTCTGTACAGCGGAAGCTTCTGAAGAGCAGAGTCCAACTGGAGGAAGCCAGCTTGATGTGCCCCAGTCTGGAACTGAGGCCAGAATGGCAGGTGATTCTGGAAAGGGCTGTTCCAGTGACCTGAATCTAATGGATGATTCTAAACTAGATAGGCTGTCCAAAGAGGAAGCTGCCATAATGAGTGGATCCAAGGATGGATTGGCTACAGAGGAGGCTGTAGGTCAGGCAGATTCATTGAAAGAGGCCAATGTGGTCTTGTCAAGTACACTAGATGCCTCTGCAAAGGATGAAGTATGTAAACAGGAAGCTACAAGTGCAATATGTGCTTCTAAGGTGGATGTACCCACCACTGATGTGGTTGTGCAAGAAACCTCAAAAGCGAGTGCCCACGTTGACCCATCTCTGGCGTGTGGATCAGTTGCAGCAAGTATGGCTGATGCACCCAAAGACTGTGAAACAACTAAAAGTGATGCAATGGATAAATCGCAAGAAGGCAGACTGGAAACCGAGGAACCCGTGAAGGTCTCCAGCGAATATGGTGACGGATGGGCCTCCAAACCAGCTGATCAGTTAAAAACCAAAGATCCTTTTGAACACATGCCAGAAAGGTAAGCTGATGTGTTGTGTGGGAGTCTCTCCTGGTCTGGGTGGTTTGGCCAGTTTTCAAACCCAGTATTGATATTGATCATGGTGGAACAAACATCTCCTGGAAGTTGCAATGACCTGTCACTGTCTGAGGTCATCACTGTCTTGTGACAGCTTTTCCAACTGCACATTACCCTTGCCACAGTCAGTGTAATTGCTCCGGTCCCTTGCACCATTAGCATGGAGTAAACCATTCAGCTCTTCAAGCAATGTCAGACTTCTCTCCTGAACTGTCCTCCACCAATCTAACCTTGCCATCTAACATCCTGTTCCCCACTGGCCACCAGTGGGTGGGGGAACACCACATTCTATTCACTACATATATCGCTCTCTCCAGTCTAACATGCTGCTCCAGACATTTCTTTGTACAAATGTATTTAAATTTCCTTTCAAATTGTGCTTCATGCTCCTGTCTGCCTTGATGGCTTGTGCCTACTTTTAGATCCCTTGCACGGATGTGCCATGCAAATGGGAAGCTATCATTGAAATCTATGTAACTTGAGGGATTGATCCACTATTCTGAGCCTGGTGGCTACTTTATAAGCAGTAAATACTTCGGAAAAGCATTGGTAATACATTGTGGTCAACCTGACCATTTGGGTGCTCACTCAATCCAAACGATGTCTAACTCTTTATGCCCATCAGCTTTTCTCATCCCTACTGTGTTTCCTCATGCCCTGGACTTTTTTTGCAAAGTTGCTTCCAAATGGTGTATTGAGGGAGGATGTACACTGGAGGCTGTGGTGAAATCACTGGACCAGCAATCCAAAAAGTTTTTTAGTCATGTAGGCTGAGATTGACCCAAGCTGGGTTTGGTACTGAGGCAGCAGTGTTAACCACTGCCACCCAAAGGCTTGGGTTGACATTCCAGGGGCACAGATTAAAATCTCAATCACAGCAGCTGGTAGAAGTTCCAATTGTACTTTAGCAGCACGAAATACAATTGGAAAGGAGCTTTAAATTGACTGAAATTCAGATTTATCAATGTAGAAAGGGAAATTTAACAAGTACTCCCCTCAAGTACTCCCAGTTTACATGCGTTACTCAGAATTAAAATCTGAGGTCCATGCTGGTACAAATGAGAACAAGACAATAGCATTTAACGTAAAATGAGCCAAAATATATTTGCTGCAAAATTCAATGTATTGGTTTGTTGCAACAAGATGTTATTAGACACTGTTGAAATGAATTGGCAAAATGGCAGTTGGATTCCTGTGCGAGGTCATCCAGTTTGGACCCCAGAGTAGGATATTTCTAAACTGTAAAGTTAAAGTTTGTTTATTAGTCACAGGCTTACATTAACACTGCAATGAAGTTACTGTGAAAATCCCCTAGTAGCCACACTAATGCCTGTTTGGATACACGCATTAGCACAGCCAATGCACCTGCCCAGCATGTCTTTTGGGCTGTGGGAGGAAACCCACCCAGATACTGGGGGAACTTGCAAACTCCATACAGACAATGATCCAAGCTGGGATTCGAACCTGGGTTCCTGGCACACAGGTTGTAGCACTAATGACTCTGCTGCATAAAGTTTTAAACTTGGGAAACTAAGACACTTTACCATGGCCAGGTAGGCATGGAGAACGTGCAAATTTCACACAGACAGTGACTTGAGGCCAGAATTGAACCTGGGTCATAGGCATAGAGATTTACAGCATGGAAATGGGCCCTTTGGCCCAACTTGTCCATGCTACCCTTTTTTTAAAAATCCCAAAGCTAATCCCAATTGCCTGCATTTGGCCCATATCCTGCTACACAAAGACAAAATTGTACCTGACTCTACCTCTGGCAGCTTGTTCCAGACACGCTCCATCTGTATGAAAAAATTGTCCCTCTGGACACTTTTGTACCTCTCCCTTCACCTTAAACCTATGCTCTCTAGTTTTAGATTCCCCTACCTTTGGGAAAAGATATTGACTATCTACCTTGTCTATGCCCTTTATTATTTTATAACCTCTGTCACCCCTCAGCCTCCTACACTCAGGCAAAAGTTCCAGTCTATTCAGCCTCTCATGATTCAATCCATCCTAGTAAATCTTCTCTGCATTCTAGTTTAACAATATTCTTTCTATAGTAGGGTGACCTGAATTGCAGAGTTTTCCAAGTGTGGCCTTACCAATGTCTTGTACAACTTCAAGACAGTCCAACTCCTGTATTCAATGTTCTGACCAATGAAACCAAACATGCCGAATGCCACCTTCACCACTCTGTCCACATGTGACTCCACTTTCAAGGAGCCATGAATGTGTATCCCAAGATCTTTGTTCTGTAACTTTCCCCAACACCCTACTATTGAACCAGGGCAGGACTTAGTTAATCTGTCAAAATATATTGCCTCGCATTTGTCTAAATTAAACTCCATCTGCCATTCGTCAGCCCACTGGCCCAATTGATTAAGATCCCATTGCAGTTGGAGAGAACTCTCTTCACAGTCCACTATGCCACCAATCTTGATGTCATCTGCAAACTTACTAACCATGCCCTCTATATTCCCATCCAAATCATTAATATAAATGACAAATAACACTGGGCTCAGCACTGATCCCTATAGCATACTGCTGGTCACAGGCCTCCAGTTTGAAAAGCATCTCTGTACAGCCACCTTCTGGCTTCTGTCAAGAAGCCAATTTTGTGTCTATTTAGATACCTCACCCTGGATCCTGTAAGATTTAACCTTATGCAATCATGTACCTTGTCAAAGGCCCTTCTAAAGTTCATGTAGACAACATCAACTGTGCTGCCCTCAAAAAAAACTCAAATTTGTGAGACATGATTTTTCACTCTTAAAGCCATGCTGTCTTTGCATCTCAAAATGCCTGTAGATCCTGTCTCTCAAAATACTTTCCAACAATTGCGCCACCACAGATGTGAGGCGCACTGCCTGTAGTTTCCAGGATGTTCCCTGCAGCCCTTTTTTAAACAAAGGCGTAACATTTGTCACTCCAATTTCTGATGAGATGTTCATTTAGGATCTCGCCCATCTCTTGTGGATCTGCACACAGATGACCTTGTTGATCCTAATGAGGCCCTAATCCCTCCCTTGATGATCTTTTTTTTTGTTCGTTATGTATTTTGTAGAAGCTCTTTGGATTCTCCTTTTTGCCTTATCTGGCACTGGTAGCAGTGCTGATGACTGTGTCGCCAGGTTGCTCCAATAGGAAATAAAGATTTTGGATTTATGTATGAAAATTGCTCCAGGTTTCAAAATAATAATACCAATGATTGCTTTATCTTAAAGGGGTGAAAATGATGTCAGCTGTATAAACTCAGGTTAGACCCTACTTGGATGACTACATTCATGTCTGGACATTGCCTCATGAGTGATATATTGGCTTGAGGTGTCAGTTAACCTGTGATTCTGGGGGTCAGAAGGGTTAAACAGAGGAGAGGCTACCTGAAGCTTTTATTCTTGGCAGAGGATTAATTGTAGGGCGTAGGTAATTGGGGAGCTCAATGAAATCTACTTTTTAAATTCAACCCTTTCCAGGATAAAGGTGGAAGACAGTTTGAGAGCTGGGCTCAGTTTGATGTTAGACATGTGCTGAGTAAGGGTTACAGAACTAAGTGAATAATTGAGATACATGATCTACCTAACTGCAGTCCCAGTGAACAGATTTGGCTCACTGTTTCTATTGATGTCCCTCAGTCACATCTTCAATAATAATTTAATGATTCTCCATGCATCTCCCATTCTTACTAAGTGTTACAAACCTGCAAAGAGAGTAAGCCACTTATGCCTGCTCTGCCCTTCAGTAAGATCAAGATTTAACTGATTGTAACCTTTTTTCACCCCATTTATCAATCTATCTGGCTCTACCTTTTAAATATTCAAATCTGCTTCCACCACTCTTTGAAGGTTTGTTCCACAGACACTCGATCCTCCATCTCAAATGGGTAACCCCATTTAAACAGTGCCTCCAACCCAAGTCCATGAGATGGAGGAATCCATTTCTATCCAAACTCCTCTGGACTGTAACATAAAGATCCAGTCTTCTAATCCCCAATGGATACAAGCCTAGCCTGTCCAACCTTTAAGAACATAGGAACCTTTCCTCATAAGACAGCCACCTATTCCAGGTATTAGACCGTAGAACCATAGATACCCTACAGGCCCTTCGGCTCATCGAGTCTGCACTGACCACAATTCCACCCAGGCTCTTTCCCCACATCCCTACATATTTACCTGCTAATCCCTTTAACCTATGCATCCCTGGACACTAAGGGGCAATTTCTTAGCATAGCCAATCAACCTAACCCCCACATCTTTGGACTGTGGAAGGAAACCCACACAGACACAAGGAGAATGTGCAAACTCCACAGCCAGTGACCCAAACCAGGAATCAACCCCAGGTCCCTGGAGCTGTGAAGCAGCAGTGCTAACCACTGTGTTACCGTGCCTCCCATTAGTTGAGTTTTATCCTTAACTAACAGACTGCAATATATTTACCTATATTCACAATTCTTTAGTAAAATTATAAGGTGAAGGTTTTGATCACAATACTCAATGATAACCAGATCTCCTGACATGAAAGGTCACTGAATGGCCTGATTACTGCAAAGGCATAGATCAAATGGTCTCCTTCTGCCCTGCAGGGATTCTATCAACTCTGCACCAACAACAATCCCACCTGGGCCCTATCTGTAACCCCACATTGACCCTGCTAATCCCCCAAGGGGCAGTTTTAGCATGACCAATCCAGCTAACCTGGAGGAAACCAAAGCCCTGGAGGAAACCCACAGACACAGGAGAAATGTGCACTCAGCTAAGACAGTGAGCTGGGAATCAAACCCAGGTCCCTGGTGCTGAGGCAGCCATGCTAACCACTGTACCACCAAATTCCTAGTGTGTTAATCTTGTTCTGTCTGGATGACATTGTGGACTGTCTAATGTCTGTTCCGTTTACAGGGGTTGTTTAATATTGAACATATTTAACGGCATGAAAATCTTTTCTTTTTAAGTACCTTTGTTCTGGATGAATTCAAGTGGAAATATTCAAATGAGGATATCCGTTCTGTGGCACTTCCCTATCTGTGGGAACATTTTGATGAGAAGGGCTGGTCAGTTTGGTACATGGAGTACAAATACCCTCAAGAACTTGGCCTGGATTTTGTGAGCTCGAATCTAATAACTGGTTAGTAAATACGGAGGAGGAGTAATCTAATGTTTGGAGAATGTTACTGTCATTTTGTGACATGCTTGGAGGTTGCCAATTCTGCTAGGATAGTCAAACTTTCCAGGAATGTCTGCGCAAATGTTAATTAAGAATTGTTCTCAAATAGTACCAGAGTCCTACAAAACATTTGCATGAAATTACTACCTTTTTATTGTAAAAACACTCATTTAATTCTCTCTTGCCTGTTCCTTTTCATATCTTGTATCATCCTCATTCCACACTGCCCCAGAACATTCCCTTCCTGCCTTCCTTTGTTGTCAAGAGCTCAGTAACTGAGGCAAGGTCCAGGTGCCTAGCTCTCCCCACAATCAAACCTTTAACAAACTATTATTGATTACAGTGGCATCCAATGAATCATGGCAAGATCCCCTGCCCAAGAATGGACAAGTAATGAATCACCTAGTCTGGTTGGGAAGGCAAGGCTACAGTAGCAAGAGTAGAGATGGGGCAGTGGGTGATAGAAGGATGTGATGTAACTTCAGCGTGACCAACTGGAACTGGCTGCCCAGTGGTGTTAACTACCTGTTTGACTATATGGGAAGCAGAAGATTGTCCACCTCCATTCTATTGAATAACCTAGCTGGTAGCTTCTTCTTGTCCCCTGGACAAGACTTGGTGGGGGCTCGGGATTAAATCTGTGGTTGAAGCCTAACCCTTTGGAACTTCCATGAAAACTTGGAAATTCAAAGCCCAAGTTGAGAGTTGATGGCTCTCGAGCGTTTCTTTTAGAAACTGGTTGATTTTCACAAACCTTGGGTAACTGTCACGCTGAGGCTAATCACCCAAACCTGTGTGGTTGAATGGATGATAAATACTTGCTGTTTGCACGGTAGCTTTCAGTATTAGAACATAGAACATAGAACATTACAGCGCAGAACAGGCCCTTCGGCCCACGATGTTGCGCCGACCAATTACAAAACAATGACCCACTAGCCTAAACCAATCCCTTTTCATCCATAAACCTATCCACAGATCTCTTAAACGCCCCCAAACTAGGTGCATACACAGCTGCAGCTGGCAGGGCATTCCAGTCCCTCACCAGCCTCTGGGTAAAGAACCTACCCCTGACATCTGTCCTATAACTACCCCCCCTTAATTTAAAGTCGTGCCCCCTCGTGCTAGCTTTCTCCATCCTAGGAAAAAGGCTATCACTATCTACCCTGTCTAAACCTCTAATCATCTTATATGTTTCAATGAGATCCCCTCTTAGCTGCCTTCTTTCCAGCGAAAACAACCCCAAATCTCTCAGTCTCTCCTCATAGGATCTCCCCTCCATACCAGGCAACATCCTGGTAAACCTCCTCTGCACCCTCTCCAAAGCCTCTACATCCTTCCTGTAATGTGGGGACCAGAACTGCACACAAAACTCCAAGTGTGGCCGCACCAGAGTTGTGTACAGTTGCATCATGACGCTGCGATTCCTAAATTCAATCCCCCTACCAATAAACGCCAAGACACCGTATGCCTTCTTAACAACCTTATCTACTTGATTCCCAACTTTCAGGGATCTATGTACACATACACCTAGATCCCTCTGCTCCTCCACACTATTCAAAGTCCTCCCGTTAGCCCTATACTCAACACATCTGTTATTCCTACCGAAATGAATTACCTCACACTTCTCCACATTAAACTCCATCCGCCACCTCTCAGCCCAGCTCTGCAACCTTTCTAAGTCATCCTGCAAACTATGACACCCTTCCTCACAATCTACCACACCTCCGACTTTGGTGTCATCAGCAAAATTACTAATCCACCCAACTATACCCTCATCCAGATCATTAATAAAATTACAAACAGTAGTGGCCCCAAAACAGATCCCTGAGGCACACCACTTGTAACCGAACTCCATGACGAATATTTCCCATCAACCACCACTCTCTGTCTCCTATCTGCTAGCCAATTCCTGATCCAATTACCTAGATCACCCCCAATCCCATACATCTGCATTTTCTGCAGAAGCCTACCATGGTGAACCTTATCAAACGCCTTGCTAAAATCCATATACACCACATCAACTGCCTTACCCCTATCCACCTCTTTGGTCACTTTCTCAAAGAACTCGATAAGGTTAGTAAGGCACGACCTACCCGCTACAAAACCATGCTGACTGTCTCTAATCAACTCATTACTCTCCAAATAACTATAAATCCTGTCTCTCATAATCCTTTCCAAAACCTTACCCACCACAGAAGTAAGACTCACCGGTCTATAATTCCCAGGGAAGTCCCTTCTCCCCTTCTTAAACAATGGGACAACATTTGCTGTCCTCCAATCTTCTGGTACTATACCAGAGACTAACGACGACCTGAAGATCAGAGCCAGAGGCTCCGCAATCACCCCTCTTGCCTCCCAAAGAATCCTAGGGTAAATCCCATCCGGATGAGGGGACTTATCTATTTTCAAACCCTCTAAAATATCCAGCACATCCCCCGTATCAACTGCAATACTATCTATTTTGCACCCCAGTGTCCTCCTCAGCTACATTCATGTCCCCTTGCGTGAACACCGAAGAGAAATATTGGTTCAACGCCTCTCCAATCTCCTCCGGTTCCACACACAACTTCCCTCTACTGTCTGTAACTGGCCCTAATCTTGTCCTAACCAACCTTCTGTTCTTGACATACCTGTAAAACGCCTTGGGGTTCTCCTTAATCCTATCAGCCAAAGTCATCTCATGTCCTCTTTTAGCCCTTCTTAACTCCCTCTTCAACTCCCTCCTAGCCAATCTAAAACTTTCTAATGCACTATCTGAGCCCTCAAGCCTCATCCGAACATAAGTCTCCTTTTTCTTCCTAACCAACGAATCAACTTTTTTGGTGCACCACGGTTCCCTGGGCCTACCAAATCCTCCTTGCCTGACAGGGATATACTTATCACAGACCCGCAATAGCTGCTCCTTGAAAAATCTCCACATCTCGGATGTTCCCAGTCCCTGTAATCTCCCATTCCAACCAATGCTTCCTAATTCTCTCCTAATAGCCTCATAATTACCCTTCCCCCAGCTGAAACTACTGACCCGAGGTTCATGCCTATCCCTTTCCATCACTAAGGTGAATGTAATCGAATTGTGGTCACTATCCCCAAAATGCACACCAACTTCCAAGTCTAGCACCTGGTCTGGCTCATTACCGAGCACCAAATCCAATATAGCCTCACCTCTAGTCGGCCTATCTACATACTGAGTCAAAAAACCTTCCTGCACACTTTGAACAAAAACTGACCCCTCTAACGAGCCAGAGCTATAGCAATTCCAATCAACATGAGTAAAGTTAAAATCCCCCATAACAATTACCCTATTACTTTCACTCCTAACAAGGATCGTCTCCGCAATCCTTTCCTTAACTGTCACTGTCACTGTCACTGTCTGTGTGGAGTTTGCACATTCTCCTCGTGTCGGCGTGGGTTTTCTCCGGGTGCTCCGGTTTCCTCCCACAGTCCAAAGATGTGCGGGTTAGGTTCATTGGCTATGCTAAAAATTGCCCCTTAGTGTCCTGGGATGTGTAGGTTAGAGGGATTAGCAGGTAAATGTGTAGGGATATGGGGATAGGGTCTGGGTGGGATTGTGTTTGGTGCAGACTCGATGGGCCGAAGGGCCTGTTTCTGCACTGTAGGGTTCTATGTTAACCTCTCTAGAACTTTTTGGAGGTCTATAAAAGACTCCCAACAGGGTGACCTCTCCTCTCCTATTTCTAATCTCCGCCCATACTACCTCAACAGACAAGTCCTCATCAAAGTTCCTCTCTGACACTGTGATACAATCCTTGACCAATAATGCTACCCCACCCCCCCTTCTACCTCCTTGTCTACTCCGATTAAAGCATTTGTGAACAGTCCTTTTACGGTTTTTGTGCAATCTGATGCAGGGCTGTTCCAGTGTTTGGATGGGCTGCGGAAGCACAGCTTTGCGAGTGTGATCCTCTTTGGCAGTGATGGTGAACGCTCGATATCAGGAGTTTGGATTCTGCGAGGGCAGCAGCTCATTTCTGAAGTAAGACTGGTTGAGTTTTTAATCTGATTGGTATCCAGGATGTCACTGAGAAGGGGAAAGTGGCCAATAGGAAATATTTTTGGCTAATTTTATACCGTGCTAACTTCTGAAAAAGGGTATGATTCTAGTGCCAACTGCCCTATTTTAATTGTAGCATTCAAAGAATAAAGAAAATTACAACACAGGAACAGGCCCTCTAAGCCTGTGCAGACCATGCTGCTGAAACCCCCTACCTTTCTAGGGATCTCTATTCCCATCCTAGCCATGTATTTGTCAAGACGCCTCTAAGTCACTGTTGTATCAGTTTCCACTATTTCCCCTGGCAGTGGGTTCCAGGCACCCACCACCCTCTTTTATTTTGGTCTCATACATCTCCTTTAAACCTTGCCCCCTGGAAATGGACTCTTCCACCCTGGGATAAAGCTTCTGACTATCCACTCTGTCCCTGCCCCTCAATCTTGTACACTTCTATCAGGTTGCCCTTAACCTCCATTGTTCCAGTGAGAACAAACCCACCTCTCATGGCTAATGCCCTCCGTACGATACTGAAAATTGCGCACACACTCAAACTGTCTACAGGCCCACTGGTCTGAGGCTGCCAATCCACCATTTTAATTGTATAGTTTTCCCCCCCCCTCCAGTTGAGTGAAGAATGGCAAGTGGCCTGCGAGCCGTATTCCTGGAAGAAGTTGGATGTGGACACGGATGAATGCAAGGCCTTGGTTAATGAGTACTTCATGATGGAGGGAGCATTACGACATGTGGGCAAACCCTTCAATCAGGGAAAAATCTTTAAGTGAGAGGACTTGATGATGACTGCATTTGGGATTTCTGTAATCATTTGTGAACCAGTTGACACCACTAACTACCTCAAAGATTGTACTGGCATTGTATAAACCTAGGTACAAAACACTTGAAATTTATTTATCTGTGGGGCGAGGGGAAAATAAAAAGCATTTGAAAACTGACCAATAGCTTGTTCCTTTTGACCAAAGTCAACCATAAGATGAAATCCTCTTGAAGGCTAAATGGTGCCCTAATTTAGCATAGAGGAGAGATGATAAATGGTCTCACTGGACTTAACAGCGGAAAAGGAATATTAACTGCTGGGAACCACTGTACTGTTGTACACTGGTGGATTTGGGCCTGAGAGGGCTGGAACTGTGACCCTGCTCTGTTCCTTGTTTGAGAAACTTAGATTGCCAAGCAAGCTTCCAATTAAAACTTATTTTTGGTAACGGAAGGGAGCCTGTTGCGTATCCCCTCTGGTACAATTAACTAATTCAGGAATTGCAGACAGTGAATTTTTCAGCCGGAAAACTCTGCACTTTTTATAGATTATTCCTTGTGCCGATTTTTTTTCTCTTTCAAAGGAAGTACTTGGGTTTGTGAAGATAGCAGGATGTTTTGGGAGGAGCTCATTGCCCTTTAACCTGCTGGGAGTTTAGTTTGACAATGGGGTGTGAGGAATGAATAGAATTGACAAAAGATACTGGAGCCTTGAGTATTTGGTAAGACTTTAGAAGCCGTTTCTGTATTGTTGTGGGACTTTCTCGGGCTGGCTTAGCTTCTGCTGGATGACTTTGCCTGTGCACCATCCACATGTACCAGGACACAAAGGATCTTGACTAATTTTTCTTTCATTCAGTAACTGTCCGTGTTACAGCCACATATAATTTGGGTAGAAAAGTGGTTAGTGCTGCTGCTTCACAGCGCCAAGGACTTGAGTTCAATTCCCACCTTGGGTCACCGTGAAGTTTGCACATTCTCCCTCGTGTCTGTGTGGGATTCCTCCAGGCACTTTGGTTTCCTTCCACAGGTTAGGCTGATTGGCCATGCTAAATGTCTCCTTTTAAAGACAGCAGAGATGTATTATAATGGGATTACAGCCTGGGTGGGATTGTCAGTGCAAGCTTGATGGGCCAATGGCCTTTTTCTTTTAGAATATAAAAGCAGGGAGGTCTTGCTGCAACTGTACAGGGCATTGGTGAGGCCGCAGCTGGAGTACTGTGTGCAGTTTTGGTCGCTGCACTTGCGCAAGGATATATTGGCCTTGGAGGGAGTGCAGAGAAGGTTCACTGCGCTGATACCGGAGATGAGGGGGTTGGACTATGAAGAGAGACTAGACAGACTAGGTCTGTACTCGTTGGAGTTTAGAAGGATGAGGGGGGATCTTATAGAGATGTATAAGATAATGAAGGGGATGGATAGGGTAGAAGTAGAGAGATTCTTCCCACTTAGACAGGACAGCAGGACTAGAGGGCACAGCCTCAAGATAAGGCAGGGTGGGGGCAGTTTAGAACGAAGTCGAGGAGGAACTTCTTCACTCAAAGGGTGGGAAATCTCAAATTCTCTGCCCATTGAAGTGGTGGAGACTACTTCGCTGAGTATATTTAAAACACGGGTAGATAGGTTTCTGATAGGGGAATTAAGGGTTATGGGGAGAAAGCGGAAAAGTGGAACTGAGCCACTTCAGATCAGCCATGATCATCTTGAATGACAGGGCAGGCTCGAAGGGCCAGATGGCCGACTCCTGCTCCTTATGTTCTCTGCACTGTGGAGATTCTAATGTTTGTTACCAATTTTGAGTTTCCCTCTTGGGCTACTTTTGAACTGTTGATGCTGAATATTCTCTGGGCAGTGAAGGGCGGTGATCATTTACCCAGGCAAGGATGGTTTGTGACTTCATAAAATTATTATAGTGCAGAAGGAGGCCATTTGGCCCAATAACAATCTTATCCAGGCCCTGTTCTTACCTGATGTATTTAACCTATAAATCCCCCAACAATTATGGTCAATTTAGCATGGCCAATCCACCTAGCCTGCACATCTTGCATGTGGGAGGAAACCAGAGCCCCTGGAGGAAACCTGTGCAGACACAGGAGAACATGCAAACTCCACAGTGACCCAAGGTGGGAATTGAACTCGGGTCCCTGGTGCTGCAATGCAGCGGTGCTAACCACTGTCACCCTGTTGGGTATAATTCAGTAAATGTAAAACAGGCCCTTAATTCTACACTTAATTTTTGGCTGTCCCTTTTTAAAGCTTCTAGTGGCATATTTGGAATTAATCCATATTAATCATCATTTGGTAATATTAGAATCTATACTGGTCAACTGTTCCTCTAACCGAAGGCATTATCTGTATCTGTACTGTAGGTATACAATTGGAACAGTTTTATTTACAATTTGATAAGTAGTTTTACTGTTCCAATTTTCTTTTATCCCCACAGTTTTGGTGGTGGAGAGATAGATTTCTCTCCTTGGTGATTGTGGCTTTTGGGAGTGTGTGCAGTAGATACTACACATTGCCACTTGTGGTGTGCATGTTATTTGCTACTAATGAAACGTAGAATCCCCTCCTCCCCTGGGCTCTTTTGTCTTTCGTGCCCGGGCGTGCTGTTTCAGAATTTTTCGAATTGCACATGCGCAGTTCACAGCTCTGATCGTTCTGGCAGCGCTAAGCCTTGCCCACAGCGTGGATAGAACATAGAACATTACAGCGCAGAACAGGCCCTTCGGCCCACGATGTTGCGCCGACCAGTTACAAAACAATGACCCACTAGCCTAAACCAATCCCTTTTCGTCCATAAGCCTATCCACAGATCTCTTAAACGCCCCCAAACTGGGACCACAGCTGGCAAAAAGCACAGAGATTCTGAGCTTTGATCTGTTTTACGTCTGGATCTGGCCCTTGGCCTCCAATTGGTAAAATCAGGCCCCTAGACTTTACTGCAAGGGTTTCTGATATAAAGGAGACAATATCACATTGAGATGGGTTGACTATCAGTAAGGAAAATAAGGTGTGTGGATGAGCCAGTCCAAAGAGACCAGCTGGTCTGGGATGGGATGGAGATCTTGGTAGATGGTGAAAAGATTCTTTTCCTGGCTCCCTCCAAATAGGTCGCAAAATATTTAGCTGTCTTCACACCTGGCTGTAGGTGTTTTGAGTCTTTATGCTGAAGTGTTGTCCAAATGCAGCTTTAAATAAAGCCCAGACTTTTGGGTGGCAGCACTGACACCTCACAACTCTAGGGACCTGGGTTCGATTCCTGGCATGGGTCACTCGAGTTGGCATCTTTTTCCCCTTGTCTGGGAGAAGGCTATGGCAGGTGAGCACCTAAAAACTATCATTATCACGGAAGTGTGTGTTGGGCAAGTTAATGGGGCTAAAAGCAGACAGTATCCTCGGATGCATTCCAACAGGGCCAGGAGACTTGAGAGATGATGGGGGGGAAATAACAAATGCACTAGTGGTAATTTACCAAAATTCACTGGGCTCTGCAGTGATTCCCGCAGATTGGAAAACAGCAAATTTTTTTTTTTAAAAGGAGGGGGACAAAAAAGGTGGGTAACTATGGGCCAGTTGGCTTCTGTACAAACCATAGAACCCTACAGTGCAGAAAGAGGCCCTTCAGCCCATCGAACAC
Organism: Prionace glauca; assembly: GCA_037974335.1. Classification (NCBI taxonomy): domain Eukaryota; kingdom Metazoa; phylum Chordata; class Chondrichthyes; order Carcharhiniformes; family Carcharhinidae; genus Prionace; species Prionace glauca. The sequence continues at coordinate 13,045,838 of CM075756.1, forward strand.
AATCCCACCCAGGCCCCACCCCCCCCATCCCTACATATTATACCCACTAATCTCTCTAACCTATGCATCCCTGGACACTAAGGGCCAATTTCTTGGCATAGCCAATCAACCTAACCCGCACATCTTTGGACTGTGGAGGAAACCAGAGCACCCGGAGGAAACCCACACAGACACGGAGAATGTGCAAACTCCACACAGACAATGACCTGAGCCGGGAATGGAGAAAATAAGAACATAAGAAATAGGAGCAGGAGTAGGCCTGCCCCGCCATTCAATAAGATCATGGCTGATCTGTCATGGCTCAGTTCCACATTCCCGCCCTCTCCCCATAACCCTTAATCCCCTTTCTTATCAAAAACCCATCAACCCGCTTCTTGAAAATATTTAGCGAGGTAGCCTCCACCACTTCAACGGGTAGAGAATTCCAGAGATTCACCACCCTTTGAGTGAAGAAGTTCCTCCTCAACTCTGTTCTAAACCGCCTCCCCTTTATCTTGAGGCTGTGCCCCCTAGTCCTACTGTCTTTTTTGAGCGGGAAGAGTCTCTCCACCTCTATCCTATCCATCCCATTCATCATCTTATACGTCTCAATGAGATCTCCCCTCATTCTTCTAAACTCCAACGAGTACAAGCCTAGTTTATTCAGCCTCTCCTCATAGCTCAACCCCCTCAACTCCGGCATCAGCCTAGTAAACCTCCTCTGCACTCCCTCCAAGGCCAAAATATCTTTGCGCAGGTGCGGCGCCCAAAACTGCGCACAGCACTCCAGCTGCGGCCTCACCAATGCCCTATACAGCTGCAGCAAGACCTCCCTACTTTTATATTCAATCCCCCTCGCTATGAAGGCCAGCATCCCATTCACCTTCCTGACCACCTGCTGCACCTGCAAGCTGGGTTTTTGCGACTCATGCAAAAAAATGCTTGAATCTATCATCAAGGAAGAAATAGCAAGACATGTATATAAATTGTCTATTGGGAAGGTGCAGCATGGGCTCATGAAGGGCAGGTCATGGTTGACTAATTTGGAATTCTTTGTGCACTGTGCGCACATAATGCTTTCAATGGGAAACATCTGGACGTGTATCTGGATTTCCAGAGGCATTTGACAAGGTGCCACACCAAAGGTTGCAGTGTAAGGTAAAAGTGCATAGTGGTATGGGTAATGTATTAGCCTGGATAGAGGATTGGTTAACAAAGCAGAGTGGGGATAAATGGGTATTTCTCAGGTTGGCGATCAGTGACTAGCGAGTCAGGGATCAGCGGGACTGCAGTTTATGATTTACTTAAATGATTTGGAGTTGGAACAAGTAGTGTGTCAGTTTGCAGATGACATAATATAGGTGGCAGAGTAAAGTGTGCAGAAGATGCTGAAAGTCTGCAAAGGGATAGATAGTCTAAATAAGTGGGTGAGGGTCTGGCAGATGGAGTACAGTGGTAAATGTGAGGTCATCTATTTTGGTAAGAATAACTAAGAATGGACTATTATTGAAATGGTTAAATTGCAGCGTGTTGCTGTGCAGAGGGACCTGGGTGTCCTTGTGCAAGAATCACAAGGTGGTGGTTTGCATGTGCAGCAGGTAATTAAGACAAATGGAATTTTGTTCTTCATCGCTAGAGGGATGGAGTTTAAAAACAGTGAGGTTATGTTGCAGCTGTATAAGGCGCTGGTGAGGCCACACCTGGAGTACTGTGTACGGTTTTGGTCTCCTTACTTGAGAGGATACACTGGCACTAGAGGGAATGCAGAGGAGATTCACTAGGGTGATTCTGGAGTTGAGAGGGTTGGCTTATGAGGAGAGACTGAGTAGACTGGGATTATATTCATTGGAATGCAGAAGAATGAGGAGATCTATGAGGAGAAACATAAAATTGAAGGGAATAGATAAGATAGAAGTAGGGAAGTTGTTTCCACTGGTGGGTGAAACTAGAACGAGGGGGCATAGCCTCAATAAGGGGGAGCAGATTTTTGGACTGAGTTGAAGAGGGTTGTGAATTCCCTGCCCAGTGAAGCAGTTGAGGCTACCTCACTGTTTTTAAGGCAAGGATAGATACATTTTTGAACAGTAGAGGAATTAAGGGTTGTGATAAGGTGGTTGAGTGGAGCTGAGTCCATGAAAAGATCAGCCATCATCGCATTGAATGGCAGAGCAGACTCAAGGGGCTGAATGGTCTACTCCTGCTCCTTATGTCTGTGGTGGTTCCTCCCACAATCTGAAAGATATGCAGGTTAGATTGATTGGCCATGCTAAATGGCCCCTTATAGTATCCTGGGATGTATATGTTAGAGGGATTGGCAGGGTAAATTTGGGGATGGGGCTTAGGTGGGATTGTTGTGCAGATTCAATGGGCTGAATGCAGGGTTTCTATAATTCGCCTTGGATGAGAATAGAGATACTCCAAAATCATGACCAGTCTTTGCAGTGTGGAATGGGAGAAGCCATTCCCAGTGTTGGAATGATGGAGTACCAGAGTGCAGATTTGAGGTGATTAGCAAAAGAAGCAATGGTGACATGAGAACTTGGTTAGGATTGGGAATGAACTGCCTGATGTGTTAGAGGCAGATTCGATTAAGACTTTTTCAAGAGAATTGGATAAGCGTCTGAAAAATTTGTAGGGCTGCAGGGAAATAGCACTAGATAAATTGCCCTCAATCAGCATAGGTTTGATGGGCTGAATGGGCTCATGTTGTAACCATTTTAACTCTGGGTCCCTGATGTGCTTGAAATGTTAAATTTTTTTTATTCGTGGGACATGGGTGTCACTAGCTGGCCAGCATTTATTGCCCATCCCTAGTTGAGAGCCAACCACATTGCTATGGTCTGGAGTCACTTGTAGGCCAGGCCAGGTAAAGATGGCAGATTTCCTTCCCTGAAGGACATTAGTGAACCAGATGTGTTTTTCATCAATGGACAATGGTTTAATGGTCATCAGTAGATTCCTAATTCCAGATGTGGCGGGATTCGAACCAGATTTCCAGAGTATTACCTGAGTTTCTAGATTAATAGTCTAATGACAATACCACTAGGCCATTGCCTGCCTCCCCTGGTCTGATATTTCTCTCCATTTTAACTGCCTGTGCTACATGGGGGAAACTTAACTTCTCAATCTTCCTCGTTTTTATTGTGGTTCAACCCATTTAACACTAGGGATCAGTCTTGTGTTTTTCCTGCCTTGTTTTCACCATTTTGAATAATTTTATATCCTGAATAACTTTTTTTTTATGTACAAAAGTGTTTGGAATCCAAGGGCTAACACTGCCTTCCAAGGAGCAAGTGGCTTCTCTGTACAACACCCTGTAATGTAACCACTTGCACTTTTCAAATGGATTATTAACTATGATGCCACAAGTTGGAAGAAGGGTGTGTATTAGAGGTTCATAAGGCAGGCACTTGTTCTTTACTTCCAATCCAAGCTGTTTTCTCACTAATGTATCACTACCGCCTTCTCCTTTCTGATTCATCACATGCTCCTCTGACCTTGATCTGCTCCCTCTAAGAACGATGTGGGTATGCCGGCGTTGGACTGGCGTAAACACAGTAAAAAGTCTGACAACACCAGGTTTTAGTCCAACCGATTTATTTGATAATATTGTCTGTCTGTCTGAGGCCAGAACTCTCCATTCACTTGACAAAGAGGGTAACCTCGAAAGCTTGTGAGAATATTATCAAATAAATCGGTTGGACTAAAACCTGGTGTTGTCAGACTTTTTACCCTCTAAGAACAACAGCTTCCCTGCTGCCATCAGACTTTTGGATGGACCTATCCCTCATTAAGTTGATCTTTCTCTACACCCTAGCTACGACTGTAACACTACATTCTGCACCCTCTCCTTTCCTTTATGTACAGTATGCTTTATATAGTATGCAAGGAACAATACTTTCCACTGTATACTAACACATGAGACAGTAAATCAAATCCATTTAACTCCCCCCACCTCCAACCCCTACTTATGGCCTTTAAATAGAATAGAATCACTATAGTGCAGAAGGATATCATTCAGCCCATCAAGCCTGTACTGACAACAATCCCACAAAACTTGTACATTTTTGAGAAAACCCACACAGACACAGGGAGAACGTGCAAACTCCACACAAACAGACCCAAGGCCAGAGTTTAACTCAGATCCCTAGTGCTGTGAGGCAGCAGCCCTAACCACCATGCCACTCGAAACAAAATGCTGGGAAAACTCTGCTGGTCGAGATCAGATGACTCTGAAGAGGCAGACATTTAAAGGGGTGGGGGCAGAAGGTCAGGGATACATTGGAACTCGGATAAAATGGCAGATTTCCTGGACGGAGGGAGTGGTAATGAAGACCAAAGCCATGTTTATTTCCAGTCCCTTTACCATCTCACATAGCCTCACTACCCATTGTCTCCACTTCAGATGAGGCCATCTCTGGTCACTTTGGATCCATCTCCCAACCCTACTTCTTTCAGTGCCTGTTCCTGGGGTGGGAAATCCTCCCTAAATTCACTTCCAAACGGCAATTTGGAAATCCTGATCATCTTGGCTTTGGTCTTCCGTTTCCAACAATTCTGGTTCAACTACTCCATCACGTTTGTCCCAATTACCACCTAGCCTTGTTCACTCATTGTCTCTTCAACTTTTCCTTGTTTTTCCAGCTTTTCAGGAAGATCTAATTAGTAGAATAGCTTGGGGAGCCAGTAGATCTGGTGTATTTGGATTTTCATAAAGCTTGAAGTCCCACAAGGTTAATGCCCAAAATTGAAACTTCATGAGATGGGGGAGAATATATAGAACATAGAACATTACAGCGCAGAACAGGCCCTTCGGCCCACGATGTTGCGCCGACCAGTTACAAAAACAATCACCCACTAGCCTATACCAATCCCTTTTCGTCCATAAACCTATCTACAGATCTCTTAAATGCCCCCAAACTCGGCGCATTTACAACTGCAATATGGGCATGGATTGAGAATTGATTGCATACAGGAAACAGCAGAAATAAATGGGTAATTTTGGAGTGGAAAACAATGATGGCAAATCTCAGTTATACCCAATATATATCCATGATTTGGATGAAGAAATCAAAATTCATATTTCCAACTTTGTCTATGACACGCAACTAGGTGGGATTGAGTGGTGAGGAGAAAGTAAAGATGTTTCAGTTTGGTTTTGAGTCCTTGTATACATAAGAACATAAGAAATAGGAGCAGGAGTAGGCCATCTAGCCCTTCGAGCCTGCCCCGCCATTCAATAAGATCATGGCTGATCTGTCGTGGCTCAGTTCCACCTTCCCTCCCTCTCCCCATAACCCTTAATCCCCTCTCTTATCAAGAACCCATCAACCCACTTCTTAAAAATATTTAGCGAGGCAGCCTCCACCACTTCAACGGGCAGAGAATTCCAGAGATTCACCACCCTTTGAGTGAAGAAGTTCCTCCTCAACTCTGTTCTAAACCGCCCCCCCCCTTTATCTTGAGGCTGTGCCCCCTAGTCCTACTGTCTTTTTTGAGCGGGAAGAGTCTCTCCACCTCTATCCTATCCATCCCATTCATCATCTTATACGTCTCAATGAGATCTCCCCTCATTCTTCTAAACTCTAACGAGTACAAGCCTAGTTTATTCAGCCTTTCCTCATAGCTCAACCCCCTCAACTCCGGCATCAGCCGAGTAAACCTCCTCTGCACTCCCTCCAAACACTGAAAGCCAACATGCAGCTGCAACAATCAGGAAGGCAAGTGGTATGTTGGCTTTTGCTGCAGAACTTGGGGTACAGGGACAAGGATGTCTTACTGCAGGATTGTAATTGGAGTATTGCTGCTCCAAATGTTTATGGATCAAGTTGGTGTCCAAAAGCTCCCACATTTTCAACTGCAGCATAACGCTGTCCCACCATTTGTTGGTGAACTCACTTTATTCCTATGTATACCGCACTCCTTTCTGCCATGCACCAAATTGCCGAATGACCCTAACTTACTGTCCTTCCATCTGTTACACTTGTCTGTTACCTGCCTTCTCACCTGCCCCTTCCTGATCATGTAGTTTGAGAAGCCTGTCTCTTGACCCTCTCTCTCTCTCTTTAGCTTCATGCTCCAATAGTAAACACCCCTGAACCAACTGCCTACAAGTGATTGACAAAACCAATTTTCTATGCAACAAGCTGGTGGGTTACTGTATCAGATCTTGATACTTGATCTATAGTTAAACCTGGAAAAGACTTGCATGTGAACCTAGTTCATTAATCACCTTGTCTCCTTGCCTGCCTCTTACTGAAGGTACCTTGTTCTGGTAAAAGTAATTGATGTTCAGTCAGTGCCACAACTGAAGGGATTGTTGGAGGTTGTGGCAGGGTTAACTTCAGCCAGCCAATGCCCCGTTTACAAATTAACTGTTTCCAGTAAGTCTCAACTGGTCAGAGCCACAGTTGTAAATGCGCCTAGTTTGGGGGCGTTTAAGAGATCCGTGGATAGGTTTATGGACAAAAAGGGATTGGTTTAGGTTAGTGGGTCATTGTTTTGTAACTGGTCGGCGCAGCATCGTGGGCAGAAAGGCCTGTTCTGCGCTGTTATGTTCTATGTCAGCTGATAGAACTAGAAACCATTTAAACAAAATGCTATATAGTTAGCTCTTGTGTTCTGTCTCTCTCCCTCGATCTCTCTGACTCACGTATCAACTCTTGAAATAATTCTGCAAACAATGGAATGAGTGCAGGCGGCTGCTTATAGGAATGTTGGGGGCATGGAATGGTTACGCACTGAGATGGAATCTCTGGGGGCAGCAGGGCCTGTCAAAACCAGAACACAGACTACAACACCATCAGCAGCAGTGACCATAGGAGAAGCAGAGCAGCAAATACTATAGCAACTGGGAGAGGCGGTCAGTCTGGAGTGTTGTAAGCTGGCCTGGCAGAAGAAACAAATCCATCTCTCTCAACCCTATTTAACGTTAACACTTCAATAAAACACCCTTGATCTTCTGAATCTGAGGGTACGCAACTCTTGCCTATGGCTCCTCACAGTTTAACTCTTCCAGGCCCTGTGACTGTTTAAAATCTTAAAGACATTCATACTCAAGTTAAATTAAGTTGCCAGTTAGATTCTAGGGCTAAAATAATGAACCAAGTTGGTGAGTCAAATGTACAGCATGGAAATGGGCCCTACAGCCCAATTCATCCACCCCAACCAGGTTCCTTAAACTGAAATAGCCCCATTTTGCCCATATCCCTCTAGATCTTTCCTGTCTATGTACCTGTCCTAATCTTGTAATTATACCTGCCTCTACACCATCTCTGGCAGCTCGTTCCATACACACACCATGCTCTGTGTGAAAGGTTGCCCCTCAGGTCCCTTTTAAATCTTCCCCTCTCACCTTAAACCTATGCCCTGGGGAAGAGACCTTAGTTATAACCATCATGATTTTTTAAATCTCCAAGGTACCCTCTCCTCCTCCACTCTGAGGAAAAAGTCTCAGCCTCTCGCCATTCAAACCTTCCAATCCCAGTAATAGCCTTGTAAATCTTTTTTGCACTCTTTTCAGGTTAATTACATCTTTCCTGTAGCAGGGTGACCAGAATTGTACACAGTCCTCAGTGTCTTGTACAGTTGTCCCAGCTCCTGTACTCAGTGTTCTGACTGATTGAAGGTAAAAGTGCCAAACTCTTTTACCACCCTTTCTACCTGTGACGCCACTTTCAAGGAACTATGTACCTGCACCCCTAGGTCTCTCGGTTCAACAGCACTCCCTCGGACCCTGCCACTGACTGTGTAAGTCTTACCCTGGTTCCTGTCTTATCAAAAGGCTACACCTTGCACTTACCTGAATTAAACTCCATTTGCCACTCCTTGGCCCACTGACCCAGTTGATCAAGATCCCGCTGTTGTCTTAGATAACCACCTTCACTGTCCACTGCACCACCAGTTTTGGTGTCATCCACAGACTTACTAACCATTCCTCTTGATGACAATAAGTGGACCCAGCACCGATTCCTGCAGCACATCACTGGTCACAGGTCTCCAGTCTGAAAAACAACCCTCTACCACCAACCTCTGTCTCCTACCAGCAAGCCAATTTTGCATCCAATTGACTCGTTCTCCCTGTATCCCATGTGATCTAATCTTACTGACCGGACTATGCAGTACCTTGTCAAAGGCTTTGCTAAAGAGCATGTAGACAACATCTACCATGCTGCCCTCGACTATTTTGGTCACTCCTTCCAAACAAAAACTCATTAAATTTGTAAAACACTATTTTCCTACACACATAGCAGTATTATCCCTAATCAGTCCTTACCTTTTGTAAATACATATAGATCCTGTCTCTCAGAATCCCTTCCAGTAACTTGCCCATCACTGACATTAGGCTCACTGCTCTGTCGTTCCCTGGCTTTTCCCTGCTGCCTTTTATATTGAACAACAGTTGCCTCCCTGCAGTCTTCACCCGTAGCTGTCAATGATACAAAATCTCCCTCAATTTCTTCCTTAGCTTCCACAATTTCCTGGGATACACTTGCTCAGGTCCTGAGGATTTATCTATCTTTTGTGTTTTCAAACCTCCAGTACCACCTTTTCGGTAATACGAAACTAATAATTAGTGGGTTCTCCAGGAAAACTTAACTCTCAATCCATCGAGCATATACTTTGTGCATGAGAATGTCTTGGTGTTGACAGGATGTTCTTGATGCTCTCAATTCTTTTGCTACCCAACTTTGATATCCTCATACGCATTCATCTCATATCATACTGCTCATTACTGTATCCTTATGTTTGGAAAGTGGTTAAAGTTTTCTTTATCAGTGTCGCAAGTAGGCTTATTTACACTGCAAGGAAGTTATAGCAAAAATTCCCCCAGTTGCCACACTCTGGTACTGGTTTGGGTACACTGAGGGAGAATTTACCATGGTCAGTGCACCTAACCATCACGTCTTTGAACTATGGGAGAACTCAGAGGAAACCCATACAGACATGGGGAGAACGTGCAGACAGTGTCCGAAGCCGGGAGGTCAAACAGAGGTCCCTGGTGCTGTGAGGCAGCGTGCTAACTACAGGATTGATTCTTGAAGTTTTCTAGGATTCGCATTAAATAAATGGCACTGAAACAGGCCATTCGGCCCAACTAGCCCATGCTGTCATTTTTATAACTCACTCAAATCTTCACCTACCTTTCTTTTGTTAGCAACGTCACCCTCTGTTCACTTCTCCCTTCTGTGGGTATCTAGTTTTCCTTCTATTATTCACCACTCCCCATGTGAGCGAGTTCCACATTCTCACTATTCTCTGAGTAAAGAAGTTTATTCTGAATTCCTTATTGGATTTCTCAGTGGGCGTTCTCTCCATCTAAACCTTTCATCAGTTAAGGACCTCAATTTGATCAGCCCTCAGTCTTGTCTCTGAGAGACAAGAGACCCAGCCTGTGCCTATTCATCTCACTGAGCGGCCACAGAGTTCTCTGAGGAGGAAGGGTGATTAGCCAGAGGATGGGGTCCATCTTGGTGCCAATGACATGAACTTTCTCCTCTTTCTGTTGATCAAAGCCTGTCAAGGGACTAGGAGAGGATTGAACAAGCAGAGCCTCAAGGGAGAGTCATCTCACATTAGTTCTGGTGTTATACTGTGGAAAAATGAGAAGGTAGTGTAGATGCAGCACAGTGGTTAGCACTGCCGCCTCACAGCGCAAGGGACCCAGGTTCGATTCCAGCGTTGAGTGACTGTGGGGAGTTTATCTGTGCTCCCTGTGCCTGTGTGGGTGCACTCCCACAGTCCAAAGATGTGTAGGATAGGGGCATTGGCCATGCTAAATTGCCCCTTAGTATCCCAAGATGGCCAAGGTAGATGCACGGAGATGGGTCGGGGGTGGGGGGGGGCGTGGTGGTGGTGGTGTGGGGGAGGGGGGGGGGGGGGGGGAGGTGGGGGGGGGGGGTGGGGTGGGGGTGGGGTGGGGGAGGTGGGGTGTGGGTGGTGGTGGTGGGGGTGTGGGTGTGGGGGTGGGTGGGTGGGTGGTTGGGGGTGGGTGGGGGGGTGCTGGTGGTTGGGGGTGGTTGGGTGGGGGGTGGTGGGGTGGTTGGGGGTGGTTGGGTGGGGGGTGGTGGGGGTGGGGGGTGGTGGGGTGGGGGGGTGGTTGGGGGTGGGGGGGGTGGGGGGGTGGTTGGGGTGGGGGGGGGGTGGGGGGGGTGGGGTGGGGGGGGTGGGGGGGGGTGGGGGTGGGGGGGGGTGGGGGGGTGGTGGGGGTGGGGGGGGGTGTGGGGTGGTTGGGGTGGGGGGGTGGTGGTTGGGGGTGGTGGTGGGGAGGGTGGGCGGGATGGGGGGGCAGTGGGTGGGGGGTGGAGGGTGGAGTCGGCCAGCCTGGATAAGATGCTCGTTTTGGAGAATCAGTGTTCGCTTGATGCGCTGCCTCCTGCACTGTAGAGATTTTATACTTCTATGAGTGTGTAGCAGGTGAACGAATGCAGGAGGGAGGGCTTTAGATTCCTGGGCCACTGGAACTGGTTCTTGGGAGGGATGGGATCTGTAATAAACCAGGCAGGTTGCTCATACAGAGTGAAGACCAGTGTAGTCATTGGGTAGGGCACTGACTAATCAAGGGAAGTCGGCATAATTTTGGTTTTTTTTTAAGGGAATTTGCATTGTCTGACTAACATGATTGAATCTTTTTGAAGAAATAAAATCCACGAGGATTACGTGTTTGATATAGTCTACGTGGATTTTAGCAAGACTTTTGACAACGTGACCAGTTTATCAAAAGTATAAAAGCACTTGAGATCCAAAGGACAATTAGATGCAAAATTGGCTCAATGACAAATATCAGAGTGTTTCTTTTCTTTTGACAGGAAGACTGTTTTGAATGGGATTCTGTAGGGCACTGGCCCATTTTGTGATGTACGTCAGCAATTGAGGTTGAAATGTAAGAGGCATAATGATTAATGAGTAAGAAAGCTATTGACTGCAGGAAAATATCAATTGGCTAGTCTGGTGGGCAGAAAAGTGGTAAATGGATTTGGAGAAATTGAATTTATTTACTAGTCACAAGTAGGCTTACGATAACACTGCAAGGAAGTTACAGTGAAAATCCCCTAGTTGCCACACCCTGGTGCCTGTTCGGGGAGAATTTAGCATGGCCAATGCACCCTAACCAGCATATCTTTCAGACTTTGGGAGAAACTGGGTCACCAGAGGAAACCCACGCAGACACAGTGAGAATATGAGCCTCCCCACAGACAGGAGGAGGCCATTCTGCCCATTGCGCCTGCCCCGAAGAACAGCTTTCCCAGGCCCACCCACCTACTCATGTCCTAGCCCCATCTCCTCTACATAAGAAATAGGAGCAGGAGTCGGCCATCTAGCCCTTCGAGCCTGCCCCGCCATTCAATAAGATCATGGCTGATCTGAAGCGGATCAGTTCCACTTTCCCGCTCTCTCCCCATAACCCTTAATCCCCCTTATTGATCAGAAACCTATCCACCCGTGACTTAAATATATTCACCTCTATACATTTACCACGGCTTAATCACCTAACCTTCACACCTTTGACTCGATGCGAGGGGGTGGGGAGATACACGAGTTAGCAAATTAGGAGAGGGAACTTGTTTAAGATTTAGCCTGCTCTTTAAGAACATGAGAACATAAGAACATAAGAAATAGGAGCAGGAGTAGGCCATCTGGCCCTTCGAGCCTGCCCCACCATTCAATAAGATCATGGCTGATCTGTCGTGGCTCAGTTCCACCTTCCCGCCCTCTCCCCATAACCCTTAATCCCCTCTCTTATCAAAAACCCATCAACCCGCTTCTTAAAAATATTTAGCGAGGCAGCCTCCACCACCTCAACGGGCAGAGAATTCCAGAGATTCACCACCCTTTGAGTGAAGAAGTTCTCCTCAACTCTGTTCTAAACCGCCTCTCCTTTATCTTGAGGCTGTGCCCCTAGTCCTACTGTCTTTTTTGAGCGGGAAGAGTCTCTCCACCTCTATCCTATCCATCCCATTCATCATCTTATACGTCTCAATGAGATCTCCCCTCATTCTTCTAAACTCTAACGAGTACAAGCCTAGTTTATTCAGCCTCTCAACAAACATTGCACCATGGCTGAGACATGTCTCAGTCCAGAGCTGCCTTCTTCGTCATATTCAGCCACTTAACATATCAATCGTTTAGTGTTTTTCTGATAGAGAAAAACCCCAAGATGGAGAAAGTTGTAAAATCCTCTTTTTCTCAGGAATTTTCTGGTAATGTAAATTCATCTAAATATTTATGGCATGCAAGTGGCAATTCTCAACAATGATCAGGCAGAATTAAACAAAAACTCACTTTGGCTAGCCTCCGTAGGCTTATAACACCAGCAAGACCTTTAGCTCGAAACACTGCTCTCACTCTGTGTCCGAAAAAATGCTGAAAATTCACTCTCAACACATTCTCATTCAAAGGTCAATTCTTCTTTTATCGCAGAATGGAGCAGAGCTCGGCACCACTGTCAGGGTGGTTGTGTTTCACCACCGCAGCAGCATCATTTAATAGAAATGAACCCAGGGACATATAGGTAGGACGTGGAATAATTGTTTAAGTTTATTTATTATTGTCCAAGTTAGGCTTACATTAACACTGCAGTGCAGTTAAAATGTGAAGACCCCCTAGTTGCCAGTGCCTGTTTGGGTGGCACAGTGGCTAGCACTGCTGCCTCACAGCACCGGACACCTGGGTTCGATCCCCAGCTTGGATCGCTGTGGAGTTCGTACGTTCTCTCCTGTGTCTGAGTGGGATTCCACCAGGTGCTCCAGTCTCCTTCCACAGATCAAAGATGTGCAGGTTAGGCTGATTGGGCCATGCTAAATGGGTTTTTGATAAGAGAAGGGATTCAGGTTTATGGGGAGAGGGTGGGAAGGTGGAGCTGAGCCACGACAGATCAGCCATGATCTTATTGAATGGCGGGGCAGGCTCGAAGGGCTAGATGGCCTACTCCTGCTCCTATTTCTTATGTTCTTATAAATTGACCCTAGTGTCAGGGCGATGGCAGCATGAATATGTGGGGTTACGGAATAGAGCCTGGGTGGGATTGTGGTGGGTGCAGACTCGATGGGTGAATAGCCTCCTTCTGCACTGCCGGGGCTCAGTGCACCTGACCAGCATGTCATTCCGACGGGGGGAGGAAACTGGAGCGCCAGGAGGAAGCCCGTGCAGAGGTGCAAACTCTGCACAGAGTGATCCAAGCTGGGAATGGATATCGGATCCCTGTGAGGCAGCAGCTCTAACCACTGTGCTGCCCCAATAGGAGTGGAAAGATAATGTAAATGTGTACATATTGAATGTAACAGCATAGAAATATTGCAAGTAGAGAAAGGATATTATTATTAGTGCAAAATGGGTGCAGCAAAGGATGACTGACCTTGTCACCAAAACTGTCTAATGAGCAGAGATTAGGGAAACCAGTCTTGTACTTCTAGAGTTTGGAAGGTGACCTCACTGAAACCTACAAAAAGCTTAAATGGATGGACTGGGTGGACGCAGGCGTACGTTTCCCCGGGCTGGGGAAATAAGGGGGGGGCCGCAGGGTGGCACAGTGGTTAGCACTGCGGCTTCACAGCGCCAGCGACTCGGTTTCAAATCCGGCCTCTGCTCACTGTGTGTGTGTGTGTGTGTGTGTGTGTGTGTGTGTGTGTGTGTGTGTGTGCAGAATTTGCACGTGTCTGTGTGGATTCCTCTGAGTGCTCGTGTTTCCTCCCAGAGTCCGAAGGAATGTTGGTTAGGCTCATTGGTAAATTGACACTAGTGTCAGGGGATTAGCAGGGTAACTATGTTGGTGGATAGTGATAGCCTTTTTCCTCGGATGGAGAAAGCTAGCACGAGGGGGCATGGCTTTAAATTAAGGGGGGGGGTAGTTATAGGACGGATGTCAGGGGTAGGTTCTTTACCCAGAAGGGTGGTGAGGGATTGGAATGCCTTGCCTGCTGCGGTTGTAAATGCGCCTAGTTTGGGGGCGTTTAAGAGATCCGTGGATAGGTTTATGGACGAAAAGGGTTTGGTTTAGGTTAGAGGGTCATTGTTTTTTAACTGGTTGGCGCAACATCGTGGGCCGAAGGGCCTGTTCTGCGCTGTAATGTTCTATGTTCTATGTGGGCTTACAGGAATAAGGCCTGGGTGGGATAGTTATTGGTGCAGATACAAGGGGTTGAATGGCCTTGTTCTGCACTGTAGGGATTCTATACTTGGGACCGAGGTGAAGAGATTTTTCTTTTGCTGGGAGGGGAGGGAGGGAGGTTTGAATCTTTGGAATTCTTTATCCAGAGGGTTATAGAAGATCAGTTATTGAAAAGTTAGAAGTTTATTTATTAGTGTCACAAGTAAGCTTACATTAACAATGCAATGAAGTTACCCTAGTCGCCACACCCCGGTGCCTGTTTGGCTATACTGAGGGAGAATTTAGCACAGCCAATGCACCCTAACCAGCACATGTTTCGGAGTGTGGGAGGAAACCGAAGGAAGCCCGCGCAGACCCGGGCAAAATGTGCAAACTTTGGACAGATAGTGACCCAAGCTGGGAATCGAACCTGGATCCCAGGCGTTGTGGCAGCAGTGCTAACCACTGTGCCACAGTATATTTAAAGCGGAGATTGGTATTTAGAAATCTGTCAATGACACAAAAGGATCTATGGATGGTGTGGGGAGAAAAAGGTGTTGAATTAGATGATTGGGCGGAGCAGGGTCAATGGGCTGAATGGCCTACTGCTGCTCCCATGTTCGTTTATGATCACAAGGTATCCCAAAACACTTTACAACCAATGAAATACTTTTGAAGTGTACTCACAGCTGTAATGGAGGAATCATGGTAGCCAACACAATTGGTTTTGGATGGGCCACATCACAATACCCTGCACAGTTTTGGTCTCCATATCGAAGGAAGGATGTACTTGCGTTGGAGGCAGTGCAGTGGAGGTTTGTTCGGCTGGTCCCTGCGACAAGAGGCTTGTCTTGTGTTGGGAGGCTGAGTAATTTGGGCCTGTATTCTCTGGGAGTTTAGAAGAATGAGAGGTAATCTCATTGAAACATACAGAACGTTGAAAGGGCTTGAAAAGCTCAACACATGAGGTTGTTCCCCCCTTGATTGGGGAATCTAGAATAAGGGTACACAAATCTCAGGATAAGGGGGCCGATGAGAAATATCTACTTCAGAGTTGTAAATCGTTAGAATTGTCTACGGCAGAGGGTTGTTAATGATCCATCGTTGAACATATTTAAGACAGGATATGGGGAGCAGGAAAGTGGAGTCAAGATTTAATTTATTATTGTCACGTGTATTAGTATGCAGTGAAAAGTATTGTTTCTTGCATGCTATACAGACAAAGCATACCACACATAGAGAAGGAAAGGAGAGTGTGCAGGATGTAGCATTACTACATTCATAGCTAAGATGTAGAGGTACATCCATTCAAAAGTCTGATGGCAGCAGGAAAGAAGCTGCTTTTGAGTTGGTTGGTACGTGACCTCAGACTTTTGTATTCCGTTTCCCAACGGACAAAGATGGAAGAGAGAGTGTCCGGGGCGTGTGGGGTCCTTGATTATGCTGGCTGCTTTGCCGAGGCAGCGGGAAGTGTAGACAGAGTCAATGGATGGGAGACTGGTTTGTGTGATGGACTGGGCTTTGCTCTTGACTTTCTGTAGTTTCTTGCAGTTTAGGGCAGTGCAGGAGCCATACTGAGCTGTGATACAACCAGAAAGGATGCTTTCTGTGGTTCATCTGTAAAAGTTTGTAAAAGTTGTAGCTGAGATGCCACATTTCCTTAGTCGTCTGAGAAAGTAGAGGCGTTGGTGAGCTTTCTTAACTGTAGCAGCCACACGGAGGGACCAGGACAGCTTGTTGGTGATCCGATACCTAGAAACATGAAGCTGTCGATCTTTTCTACTTTGTCCCCATTGATGCAGAGAGGGACAAGTTCTTCTTTACGCTTCCTAAAGTCGATGACAATCTCCCCTCGTTTTGCTGGAGATTGGGGGACAAGAGATTAATTACTGTGATTGTATTGAATGGTGGAGCGAGTTTTACAGGGTGGTATGATTTATTCCTCCTCCTGTTTCATATGTCATTAATCTCCCACAAGTAACAGTATGATAATGACCAGGTAACCTCATTTCAGCAATGATAATGATGGGATAAATATTGGTCAGGACACGTCACATAACCGGTGAAAGGTTGGTGGTGTTGTGGATGGTCTGGAAGGATGTCAAAAGTTGCAGCAGGACATAAATAGGATGCAGGACTGGGCGGAGAAGTGGCAGATGGACTTCAACGCGGATAAATGCATAGTCATCCATTTTGGCAGAACCAACGGGATGAACGAGTAGACCATCAAGGGCAGGAGTCTTAGTAGTGTTGAAGAGCAGAAGGATCTTGGGGTCCGGGTCCACAGGACTCTTAAATCGGCCTCGCAGGTGGAGGAGGTGGTCAAGAAGGCGTATGGTGTACTGGCCTTCATTATTCGAGGGATTGAGTTTAGGAATCGGGAGGTAATGCTGCAACTTTATAAGACCCTTGTTAGGCCTCATTTGGAGTACTGTGCGCAGTTCTGGTCGCCTCACTATAGGAAAGACGTAGAAGCTATTGAAAGGGTGCAGAGGAGATTTACAAGGATGTTGCCTGGACTGGGAGGCATGCCTTATGAAGTTAGGTGGAGGGAGCTGGGTCTCTTTTCCCTGGAGAGACGAAGGTTGAGAGGCGACCTGATAGAAGTTTATAAAATGTTGAGAGGAATAGATAGGGTGGACTCTCAGAGGCTATTTCCCCGGGTTGAAATGGTCGCTACGAGAGGACACAGATTTATGGTGCTGGGGAGGGAAGTACAGAGGTGATGTTAGGGGTAAGTTTTTCACTCAGAGGGTGGTGAGTGAATGGAGTCGGCTGCCGTCAGTGGTGGTGGAGGCGAACTTGCTGGGGTCTTTTAAAAGACTTCTGGATGAGTATATGGGGTTTTATGGGATTGGGGGTTATAGATAGGTGTTGATGTGATCGGCGCAACTCGTGGGCCGAAGGGCCTGTTTGTGCTGCAGTGTTCTATGTTCTATGAAATGTGATCAGACACAGCATGCTACAAAATGGGCGGCACGGTAGCACAGTGGTTAGCACTGCTGCTTCACAGCTCCTGGGTTCGATTCCTGGCTCGGGTCACTGTCTGTGTGGAGTTTGCACATTCTCTTCGTGTCTGCGTGGGTTTCCTCCGGGTGCTCCGTTCTCCTCCCACAGTCCAAAGATGTGCGGGTTAGATTGATTGGCCATGCTAAGAAATTCTCCCATAGTATCCAGGGATATGTAGGTTAGAGGGATTAGTGAGTATAATATGTAGGGATATGGGGGTGGGATTGTGGTCGGTGCAGACTCGATGGGCCGATGGGCCTCTTTCTGCACTGTAGGGTTCTACGTTCTAAAATAAAGGACAGATGCAGCCCAAAGAGGTGCTATGGATTTCTCAACAACCCAAACCTTTGACCAATGAGTCAAGAGGATGCCCTGGTTATCGAACAGGAGAAAGCCTGAAGATTCAAGAAGGCATTCGAAGGTTGGTGACTCTGTGCTGAGGGATGCTGCTCAGTGCACCTGAATTGTGCTTGTGAGGAATCCAGAAGAACGGAATCTCGAGAGGCAAGATTGAAAGCTTATGAGGTGGACCATTGTCGCGGCCATCTGAGTGTGAACAACATTTGGAGATAATTCCAAGGAGAGATCATCAAAGATGAAGATTGGAAACCCTTGAGAGAGAAATAAAAGTTCTGGTGAGATTCCTTGACTCACTGGTTGGGTTGTTGTGACATTTATTTGGGTTGCAACTGTCCTTTATTTTGTAGTATGCTGTGTCCCATCACATTTCACCTGTTACTTGACATGTACCTCATCCTTACCCTGAATGTTAGCCTGTGAGATCATAAGGAGCAGGATTAGGCCATTCAGCCCCTCAAGCCTGCTCCACCATTTAATACAATTATGGCTGATCTCATCTCAACCTCAACTCGGCCTTCCTGCCCATTAAGAACATAAGAACATAAGAAATAGGAGCAGGAGTAGGCCATCTGGCCCTTCGAGCCTGCCCCGCCATTCAATAAGATCATGGCTGATCTGTCGTGACTCAGCTCCACCTTCCCGCCTTCTCCCCATAACCCTTAATCCCTTCTCTTATCAAAAACCCATCAACCCGTTTCTTAAAAATATTTAGCGAGGCAGCCTCCACCACTTCAACGGGCAGAGAATTCCAGAGATTCACCACCCTTTGAGTGAAGAAGTTCCTCCTCAACTCTGTTCTAAACCGCCCCCCCTTTATCTTGAGGCTGTGCCCCCTAGTCCTACTGTCTTTTTTGAGCGGGAACAGTCTCTCCACCTCTATCCTATCCATCCCATTCATCATCTTATACGTCTCAATGAGATCTCCCCTCATTCTTCTAAACTCTAACGAGTACAAGCCTCGTTTATTCAACCTCTCCTCATAGCTCAATCCCCTCAACTCCGGTATCAGCCGAGTAAACCTCCTCTGCACTCCCTCCAGGGCCAAAACATCCTTGCGCAGGTGCGGCGCCCAAAACTGCACACAGTACTCCAGCTGCGGCCTCACCAATGCCCTATACAGCTGCAGCAAGACCTCCCTACTTTTATATTCAATCCCCTTCGCTATGAAGGCCAGCATCCCATTTGCCTTCCTGACCACCTGCTGCACCTGCAAGCTGGGTTTTTGCGACTCATGCACAAGGACCCCGAGGTCCCTCTGCACCGTCGCCTGCTGCAGTTTTTCGCCCCGTAAGTAATAGTCCTTCCATTCACCCTCGCCCTTCAAACTCATTACCAATTAAAAATCTGTCCACCTCTCAAATTTACCCAAAGTCCCAGCATCCACT
Source organism: Prionace glauca (assembly GCA_037974335.1). NCBI lineage: Eukaryota > Metazoa > Chordata > Chondrichthyes > Carcharhiniformes > Carcharhinidae > Prionace > Prionace glauca. The sequence continues at coordinate 13,064,657 of CM075756.1, forward strand.
GCGCTGTGGGGCAGTGAGTTCCACAGACTCAACACCCTCAGAGAGAAATAGTCTCACCTCATCTCAGTTTTAGGGTAAGGTATTTAAAACAATGATCCCTTGTTCTAGATTGCTCCACAAGCAGAAACACCCTCTCCATGTCTCCTTTGCCAATCCCCCTCATCATCTTGTACACCTCAATGAGATCATAAAATCCCTACAGTGCAAAAGAAAGCCATTCAGCTCATTGAGCCTACAGCAGCCAATCCCACCCTTGCCCCATTACTCCATGTATTTACCCCACTGGTTCCTCCTGATACCAAGGGGCACTTGAGCATGGCTAATCCATGGTACTCTGGTTTCCTCACAGCACCAGGGACCTGAGTTTGATTCATGCACTAAAACACTGAGGGATCTGGGCGTCCTAATGCATGAATCAAAGAAAATTAGTATGCAGGTACAGCAGGTAATAAGGAAGGCAAATGGAATCTTGGCATTTATTGCTCTAACAATAGAGAATCCTCCTGGCTGAATTTGTTCTCTCACTCAACAATTTCTTCCTTAACCTCATAGAATCTCTACAGTGCAGAGCTAGGCCATTCGGCCCATCGAGTCTGCACTGACCACAATCCCACCCAGGCCTTATCTCCATAACCCTGCATATTTACCCTGTTAATCCCCTGACAATAGAGTCAATTTAGCATGGCCAACCTAACCCGCACATCTTTCAGACTGTGGGAGAGAACCAGAGCACCCGGAGGAAACCCACGCAGACACGGGGAGAATGTGCAAGCTCGACACAAGCCAGGAATTGAACCCAATTCCAAGCCAGGAGTGAAAAGAAGATCTCTTTGATGGTGGCATCATGTTGGAGTTGGCGGAAATGGCGGAGAATGATCCTTTGGACACGGACACTGGTGAGGTGAAAAGTGGGAACAAGGGGGGGCTCTATCATGGTTCCAGGAGAGAGCAGAGAGGTGAGAGCAATAACATGGAAGATGGATCGGACACGGTCGAGAACCCTGTCAACCACAGTGGATGGGAAACCACGATTAAAGAAGACCGAAGACATATGCACTGCCATTTTGGAAAGTGCCATCATCGGAACAGATGTGGCAGAGGCGAAGGAGCTGAGAAAATGGGATGGATTCCTTACAAGATGTGGTTGTGAAGTGCGGTAGTTGAGGTAGTGGGTTTGTAATGGATACTAGTTTATAGCATAAGTAGAGACAGAGAGATGAAGGAAGGAAAGGGAAGTGTCAGAGATGGACCATGTGAAGGTGATAGAGGGATGGAAATTGGAAACAAATCTTTCCAGATCCAGACGAGAGGACGAAGTGCCACCAAAAGAGTCATTGTTATGCTGGTAAAAGAGTTGTGGGAGGGGGTCAGTGATCACCCAGAATGAAATATCAGATCTGTTCTCTCTCCACAGAGCTGCTGAGATTTTCCAGCATTTTTGTGTTTCGGAGAGAGAATCCAACCCTCCCTCCTTGAAATTCAATGGCATAACACAGCTAACTCCCCCACTAGAAACATCTTTGGGTTACTCTTGATTAGAAACTGAACTGGGTCAAACCATATAAACACTGTGCTTACAAGAGTAGGTCAGAGGCTGGGACTCCTGCAGCGAGTAACTCACCTCCTGACTCCCCAAACCATCTACAAGGCACAAGTCAGGGGTGTGATGGAATATTTGTCTGGATGGGTGCTGCTCCAACAACACTCAAGAAGCTCGACACCATCCAGGACAAAGCAGCCCCGCTTGATGGGCACCCCATTCATCACCTTCAATGCTCATTCTCTCCATTACCCACACACAGCAGCAGTAATATGCACTGCCTACAAGATGCACTGCCGCAACTCATCAAGACTCATGCAACAGCACCTTCCAAACCCACAACCTCTGCCATCTAGAAGGACGAGAGCAGTAGACGTATGGGAAGACTCCCACCTGGAAGTTCCTCTCCGTGCCTCTCACCGCCCCAGCTTGGAACTATATCTCCGTTTCTTCACTGCTGCTGGGTCACGGAACAGCGTGGTGGGTGTACCTACACCACATGGACTGCAGTGGGTTAAGAGATAGCTCGTCACCATCTTCTCAAAGACACTGGGGGTTGGGCAAGCCAGAGTTACCCACATCCTATAAATGAATTTTAAAGAACTGAAAGGATAGTCGGTGCCTTCATTTGAGGCTTAACCCATACGGTGGCTGCTGTAGCACTCCCTCAGCGCTGTACAGGAGTAGTGAGAAGTCTCACAGCACCAGGTTAAAGCCCAACAGGTTTATATTTCTTCAGCCAGAGAGTGGTGAATCTGTGGAACCGTTTGCGGCTGTGGAGGCCAGACCATTGAGTGTCTTTAAGACAGAGATAGATGGGTTCTTGATTAATAAGGGGGTCAGGGGGTTGTGGGGAAAAAGCAGGAGAACGGGGATGAGAAAAAAATGAGTCATGATTGAATGGCGGAGCAGACACGATGGGCCGAGTGGCCTAATTCTGCTCTTATATATGGTGTCACAAACTTTCAGAGCACTGCTCCTTCCTCAGGTGAGTGGCTGTGTGCTGTGAGATTTCACACCTCAGTCCAACGCCGGCATCTCCACACCGTGGCTGTACAGGAATGGCAGCCTCGATTTCAAAGTTCATGGAGTGGGGTGTGAGCCCATATCCTCCATCACATCGGAGGTGGCCATTTGACCCACTCAGCTCTGACTCCTCGACTGAATGGCACGGTGGCACAGCAGTTAGCATTGCTGCCTCACAGCGCCAGGGACCCGAGTTCGATTCCTGGCTTGGCTCACTGTTTGTGTGGAGTCTGCACGTTCTTCCATGTTGCCCGCGTGGGTTTCCTCCGGGTGCTCCGGTTTCCTCCCACAGTCTGAAAGACGTGCTGGTTAGGGTGCATTGGCCGTGCTAAATTCTCCCTCAGTGTATCTGAACAGGCACCGGAGTGTGGCACCTAGGAGGTTTTCACAGTAACTTCACTGCAGTGTTAATGTAAGGCAACTTGTGACACTAATAAATACACTTTAAAACATTAAATATCACCCATACATTCCTTTGTTATTTGCTATCCTGGTACCAGCCTGTGATATCTTTCCCTCTCAGAGGGAAAGCCCTGCCCTACACTCTGCCTCTCCTCTTCCTTCTCCACCTTTCTCAGAGCTTGTTGGCCAAGATTCTGTTATCCTCTCAGCTCGGTGGCCCTTTGCCAATCCATTCTAGTGCCTATGCGCTACCAGGGAATGTTCTCTGGTTCAAAAAAAAATTTCCTGTAAAGTTTATAGAATCATAGAATCCTTTAGTGCGTCAAGTCAAGGAGGTTTACCAGGATGTTGCCTGGTATGGAGGGGAGGTCCTATGAGGAGAGGCCGAGGGATTTGGGGTTGTTTTCGCTGGAAAGAAGGCGGCTGCGAGAGGATCTTATTGAAACATATAAGATGATTAGAGGTTTAGATAGGGTGGACAGTGATAGCCTTTTTCCTCGGATGGAGAAATCTAGCACGAGGGGGCATGGCTTTAAATTAAGGGGGGGTAGTTATAGGACGGATGTCAGGGGTAGGTTCTTTACCCAGAGGGTGGTGAGGGATTGGAATGCCCTGCCTGCTGCAGTTGTAAATGCGCCTAGTTTGGGGGTGTTTAAGAGATCCGTGGATAGGTTTATGGACAAAAAGGGATTGGTTTAGGTTAGTGGGTCATTGTTTTTGTAACTGGTCGGCGCAACATCGTGGGCCGAAGGGCCTGTTCTGCGCTGTAATGTTCTATGTTCTATGTTCTAAGTCTGTACCAACCACAATCCCACCCAGGCCCTCCTCCCCTGCATTTACCCTAGCCAGTCCCCCTGACACTAAGGGGCCATTTGGAATGGTCAGTCCACCCAACCTGCACATCTTTGGAAACCCACGCAGGCACGGAGAGAACATGCAGACTCTCCGTAGGCAGTGGCCCAAGCCGGGAATCAAATCCGGGTCCCCGGCGCTCTGAGGCAGCTGTGCTAACCACTGTGCCACCGTGCCGCCCCACTTACTACTGATTTAGTGCAGAAAGGGTTAAGGGACTGAGGAACCATCTGATCTAACTTTAATAAAAATGAAAGGCTTTGCTGTTTTCCTTCAGGGGGCCATCTTCCCACTTCTCTGTGGCATGAGGTTGTGAAATAGTTAATTGGAGTGGGGTTAAATTCAGTCTCCAGGAGCTGCTGGAAGAGTGCGGGCAGTCAGCACCCTGGAAACTGACCAAGCTCCCAGCACAGATTGACATCTGGTACGGCCCCTTCAGCCTGATGTCAGAGCAGCCTGGACCAATAGTCAAGAGGGGAGCCACCCCTCCTGGGAGTGTGCCAGCCGTGCCTCCCTCACTCACACTCAGGGGCTCTGCGCTGCCTGTCTGGCTCTCTGTCTGTTCGACGCAGGGCGTTACAGAGGGCTGCAGCTCCAGCTCACTCCCCTGGCAGTTTCCACTTTCACACAGGGCTCCTGAGGAAGGGATAAAGTGGAGAAGGTAAAATGTCTCTTCCAGTTGCTCACGCTGTAACTTTTCCAGTTGCTTTACTTTCCAACCGTGAAGATTAACCCCGAGAAAGTTCACATTTGCTGTAAAGTTGTCCTTGAGTCCTGAAGCTGGAGCCGGGTTAAGTCTCTGGACTCCTTCCCCCCCGCAGTATTTCTAATTTTACACAAGGGAAAAAGTTTAATTGAGTTCTATTTTACTCCCAGCGCATGGTTAACATTTGTCTTTAAAGTTGTGTGCGAGTCCGCTATTCGTGTTCATGTCACTGTTTATCGCTTACAATCAAAACTGACCCTAAATTCATCCAGTTGTGATTCCCTGACAGGAATAGGATGCTAAATTCACAGATGGTTACGCCCAATTGCCAAGCGCTAAAGTGCTCATTAAGATCTTCAGAATACTTGATGGTTATCAGGAACTTCATCCTGAAAGATGCAAGTGTATATACAGATGTATCTGTATGTATATGTGCGTGTGTGTGTATGTGTCTGTGTCTGTGTGTGTGTGTGCACACATGCATGTGTGTGTGTGTGTTTGCATGTCACTGAGGGAGTGTGGGGGCGGGGAGACGTTGGGTGAAGACAGGAAGGGGCTCTGATAATGTCGATCGGGGTGACTATCCGGCCCCATGATCACTTGGACTTCATCATGGCTTTGTCAGGCAAGTTAGAGATCTCCCATCATGTGTGGAGCACATAGCCCAGTGAGAGTCAGTGTGTGTGGGACCCTTACCCCAGTGAGAGTCAGTGTGTGTGGGACCCGTACCCCAGTGAGGGTCAGTGTGTGTGGGACCCGTACCCCAGTGAGGGTCAGTGTGTGTGGGACCCGTACCCCAGTGAGAGTCAGTGTGTGTGGGACCCTTACCCCAGTGAGAGTCAGTGTGTGTGGGACCCTTACCCCAGTGAGAGTCAGTGTGTGTGGGACCCTTACCCCAGTGAGAGTCAGTGTGTGTGGGACCCTTACCCCAGTGAGAGTCAGTGTGTGTGGAACCTGTACCCCAGTGAGAGTCAGTGTGTGTGGGACCCGTACCCCAGTGAGGGTCAGTGTGTGTGGGACCCGTACCCCAGTGAGAGTCAGTGTGTGTGGGACCCGTACCCCAGTGAGAGTCAGTGTGTGTGGGACCCGTACCCCAGTGAGAGTCAGTGTGTGTGGGACCCGTACCCCAGTGAGAGTCAGTGTGTGTGAGACCCGTACCCCAGTGACAGTCAGTGTGTGTGGGACCCGTACCTCAGTGAGGGTCAGTGTGTGTGGGACCCATACCCCAGTGAGAGTCAGTGTGTGTGGGACCGGTACCCCAGTGAGAGTCAGTGTGTGTGGGACCCGTACCCCAGTGAGGGTCAGTGTGTGTGAGACCCGTACCCCAGTGAGAGTCAGTGTGTGTGGGACCCGTACCCCAGTGAGAGTCAGTGTGTGTAGGACCCGTACCCCAGTGAGAGTCAGTGTGTGTGGGACCCGTACCCCAGTGAGAGTCAGTGTGTGTGGGACCCGTACCCCAGTGAGAGTCAGTGTGTGTGAGACCCGTACCCCAGTGACAGTCAGTGTGTGTGGGACCCGTACTTCAGTGAGGGTCAGTGTGTGTGGGACCCATACCCCAGTGAGAGTCAGTGTGTGTGGGACCCGTACCCCAGTGAGAGTCAGTGTGTGTGGGACCCGTACCCCAGTGAGGGTCAGTCTGTGTGGGACCCGTACCCCAGTGAGAGTCAGTGTGTGTGGGACCCGTACCCCAGTGAGAATCAGTGTGTGTGGGACCCGTACCCCAGTGAGAGTCAGTGTGTGTGAGACCCGTACCCCAGTGACAGTCAGTGTGTGTGGGACCCGTACCTCAGTGAGGGTCAGTGTGTGTGGGACCCATACCCCAGTGAGAGTCAGTGTGTGTGGGACCCGTACCCCAGTGAGAGTCAGTGTGTGTGGGACCCGTACCCCAGTGAGGGTCAGTCTGTGTGGGACCCGTACCCCAGTGAGAGTCAGTGTGTGTGGGACCCGTACCCCAGTGAGAGTCAGTGTGTGTGGGACGCGTACCCCAGTGAGGGTCAGTGTGTGTGGGACCCATACCCCAGTGAGAGTCAGTGTGTGTGGAACCCGTACCCCAGTGAGAGTCAGTGTGTGTGAGACCCGTACCCCAGTGACAGTCAGTGTGTGTGGGACCCGTACCCCAGTGAGGGTCAGTGTGTGTGGGACCCATACCCCAGTGAGAGTCAGTGTGTGTGGGACCCGTACCCCAGTGACAGTCAGTGTGTGTGGGACCCGTACCTCAGTGAGGGTCAGTGTGTGTGGGACCCGTACCCCAGTGAGGGTCAGTGTGTGTGGGACCCATACCCCAGTGAGAGTCAGTGTGTGTGAGACCCGTACCCCAGTGACAGTCAGTGTGTGTGGGACCCGTACCTCAGTGAGGGTCAGTGTGTGTGGGACCCGTACCCCAGTGAGAGTCAGTGTGTGTGGGACCCGTACCCCAGTGAGAGTCAGTGTGTGTGGGACCCGTACCCCAGTGAGGGTCAGTCTGTGTGGGACCCGTACCCCAGTGAGAGTCAGTGTGTGTGGGACCCGTACCCCAGTGAGAGTCAATGTGTGTGGGACCCGTACCCCAGTGAGAGTCAGTGTGTGTGAGACCCGTACCCCAGTGACAGTCAGTGTGTGTGGGACCCGTACCTCAGTGAGGGTCAGTGTGTGTGGGACCCATACCCCAGTGAGAGTCAGTGTGTGTGGGACCCGTACCCCAGTGAGAGTCAGTGTGTGTGGGACCCGTACCCCAGTGAGGGTCAGTCTGTGTGGGACCCGTACCCCAGTGAGAGTCAGTGTGTGTGGGACCCGTACCCCAGTGAGAGTCAGTGTGTGTGGGACGCGTACCCCAGTGAGGGTCAGTGTGTGTGGGACCCATACCCCAGTGAGAGTCAGTGTGTGTGGAACCCGTACCCCAGTGAGAGTCAGTGTGTGTGAGACCCGTACCCCAGTGAGAGTCAGTGTGTGTGGGACCCGTACCCCAGTGAGAGTCAGTGTGTGTGGGACCCGTACCCCAGTGACAGTCAGTGTGTGTGGGACCCGTACCTCAGTGAGGGTCAGTGTGTGTGGGACCCGTACCCCAGTGAGGGTCAGTGTGTGTGGGACCCATACCCCAGTGAGAGTCAGTGTGTGTGGGACCTGTACCCCAGTGAGAGTCAGTGTGTGTGGGACCCGTACCCCAGTGAGAGTCAGTGTGTGTGGGACCCGTACCCCAGTGAGGGTCAGTCTGTGTGGGACCCGTACCCCAGTGAGAGTCAGTGTGTGTGGGACCCGTACCCCAGTGAGGGTCAGTGTGTGTGGGACCCGTACCCCAGTGAGAGTCAGTGCGTGTGGGACCCGTACCCCAGTGAGAGTCAGTGTGTGTGGGACCTGTACCCCAGTGAGAGTCAGTGTGTGTGGGACCTGTATCCCAGCGAGAGTCAGTGTGAGTGGGACCCGTACCCCAGTGAGAGTCAGTGTGTGTGGGACCCGTACCCCAGTGAGAGTCTGTGTGTGGGACCCGTACCCCAGTGAGGGTCAGTGTGTGTGGGACCCGTACCCCAGTGAGAGTCAGTGCGTGTGGGACCCGTACCCCAGTGAGAGTCAGTGTGTGTGGGACCTGTACCCCAGTGAGAGTCAGTGTGTGTGGGACCTGTATCCCAGCGAGAGTCAGTGTGAGTGGGACCCGTACCCCAGTGAGAGTCTGTGCGTGTGGGACCCGTACCCCAGTGAGAGTCAGTGTGTATGGGACCCGTACCCCAGTGAGAGTCAGTGCGTGTGGGACCCGTACCCCAGTGAGAGTCTGTGCGTGTGGGACCCGTACCCCAGTGAGAGTCAGTGTGTATGGGACCCGTACCCCAGTGAGAGTCAGTGTGTGTGGGACCTGTACCCCTGTGAGAGTCAGTGTGTGTGGGACCCGTACCCCAGTGAGAGTCAGTGTGTGTGGGACCCTTACCCCAGTGAGAGTCAGTGTGTGTGGGTCCTGTACCCCAGTGAGAGTCAGTGTGTGTGGGACCCCGTACCCCAGTGAGAGTCAGTGTGTGTGGGACCCTTACCCCAGTGAGAGTCAGTGTGTGTGGGACCTGTACCCCAGTGAGAGTCAGTGTGTGTGGGACCCGTACCCCAGTGAGAGTCATTGTGTGTGTAACCTAAGAAGGTAGATGAGGGCAGTGCAGTTGATGTTGTCTACATGGACTTTAGCAAGGCCTTTGACAAGGTGCTGCATGGTAGGTTGTTGCATAAAGTTAAATCTCACGGGATCCAGGGTGAGGTATCTAAATGGATACACAATTGGCTTCCTAACAGAAGCCAGAGGGTGGTTGTAGAGTTGTTTTTCAAACTGGAGGCCTCAGGGATCAGTGCTGGGTCCATTGTTATATGTAATTTATTTTAATGATTTGGATGAGAATATAGGAGGCATGGTTCATAAGTTTGCAGATGACAAGATGCAGATTGGTGGCATAGTGGGCAGTGAAGAAAGTTATCTCCAATTGCAACGGGATCTTGATCAATTGGGCCAGTGGGCTGACGAATGGCAGATAGAGTTTAATTTAGACAAATACGAGGTGATGGATTTTGGTAGACTGAACCAGGGCAGGACTTACTCAGTTAATGGTAGGGCTTTGGGGAGAGTTACAGAACAAGGAATCTAGGGGTACATGTTCATACGTCTTAAAAGTGGAGTCACAGGTGGACGAATGGTGAAGAAGGCATTCAGCATTCTTGGTTTCATCGGTCAGAACACTGAATGCAGGAGTTGGGACGTCTTGTTAACGTTGTACAAGACGTTGTACAACGTTGTAACGTTGTAAGGCCACACTTGGAATACTGTGTACAATTCTGGGTCACCTTGTTATGGAAAGGATATTATTAACCTAGAAAGAGTGCAGAAAAGATTTACTAGGATGCTACCGGGACTTGATGGATTGAGTTATAAGGAGAGGCTGAAAGACTGGGACTTTTTTCTCTGGAGCGTAGGAGGCTGAGGGGTGATCTTATAAAGGTCTATAAAATAATGAGGGGCACAGACAAGGTAGATAGTATCTTTTCCCCAAAGGTAGGGGAGTCTAGGTTTAGGTTACCTTAGGTTTAAGGTGAGAGGGGAGAGATACAAAAGTGATCAGAGGGGCAATTTTTTCACACTGAGGGTGGTGATTGCCTGGAACGAGCTGCCAGAGGTAGTGGTAGAGGCGGGTAGAATTTTATCTTTTTAAAAGCATTTAAATAGTTACATGGGTACAACGGGTATAGAGGGATATGGGTCAAATGTGGGCAATAGGGATTAGCTTACTGGTTTTAAAAATAAGGGCGGCATGGACAAGTTGGACCGAAGGGATGTTTCCATGCTGTAAACCTCTATGTCTCTGTAATCCTTACCCCAGTGAGAGTCAGTGTGTGTGAGACCCCAGTGAGAGTCAGTGTGTGTGGGACCCGTACCCCAGTGAGAGTCAGTGTGTGTGTGGGACCCATGCCCCAGTGAGAGTCAGTGTGTGTGGGACCCATGCCCCAGTGAGAGTCAGTGTGTGTGGGACCCGTACCCCAGTGAGAGTCAGTGTGTGTGGGACCCGTACCCCAGTGAGAGTCAGTGTGTGTGGGACCCGTACCCCAGTGAGAGTCAGTGTGTGTGGGACCCGTACCCCAGTGAGAGTCAGTGTGTGTGGGACCCGTACCCCAGTGAGAGTCAGTGTGTGTGGGACCCGTACCCCAGTGAGAGTCAGTGTGTGTGGGACCTGTACCCCAGTGAGAGTCAGTGTGTGTGGGACCCGTACCCCAGTGAGAGTCAGTGTGTGTGAGACCCGTACCCCAGTGAGAGTCAGTGTGTGTGAGACCCGTACCCCAGTGAGAGTCAGTGTGTGTGGGACCCGTACCCCAGTGAGAGTCAGTGTGTGTGGGACACGTAGTCCAGTGAGAGTCAGTGTGTGTGGGACCCGTACCCCAGTGAGAGTCAGTGTGTGTGGGACCCGTACCCCAGTGAGAGTCAGTGTGTGAGAGACCCGTACCCCAGTGAGAGTCAGTGTGTGTGAGACCCTTACCCCAGTGAGAGTCAGTATGTGTGGGACCCGTACCCCAGTGAGAGTCAGTGTGTGTGAGACCCGTACCCCAGTGAGAGTCAGTGTGTGTGAGAGACCCGTACCCCAGTGAGAGTCAGTGTGTGTGAGACCCGTACCCCAGTGAGAGTCAGTGTGTGTAGGACCCGTACCCCAGTGAGAGTCAGTGTGTGTGGGACCCGTACCCCAGTGAGAGTCAGTGTGTGTGGGACCCGTACCCCAGTGAGAGTCAGTGTGTGTAGGACCCGTACCCCAGTGAGAGTCAGTGTGTGTGGGACCCGTACCCCAGTGAGAGTCAGTGTGTGTGGGACCCGTACCCCAGTGAGAGTCAATGTGTGTGGGACCCGTACCCCAGTGCTCGGGAGTAGTGTGTCAGACTGGTTGTCGGGATTTGTGAAAAATCTCTAGCTGTGGAGAGTTTGTGAATATTCACCTCTTGTTTATGGTGTGATTTCGCAGCTGTGTTACCGTGCTTGTTATTTATTGAAAATAAAGGATGTGTGAAAAATGACATTAACACACCGAATAGAAAACAAATCACGTAAACCTCACTCTCTAAAAGCAACATAACAACAGGAAATTATTTGGATGAGAATGTAGGAGGCATGGTTAGTAAGTTTGCCGATAACACTAAGATTGGTGGCATAGTGGGCAGTAAAGAAAGTTATCTCGAATTGCAACGGGATTTTGATCAATTGGGCCAGTGGGCTGACAAATGGCAGATGCAGTTTAATTTAGACAAATGCAAGCTGATGCATTTTGGTAGATTGAACCAGAACAGGACTTACTCAGTTGATGGTAGGGCGCTGGGGAGAGTTACAGAACAAAGAGATCTAGGGTTACATGTTCGTAGCTCCTTGAAAATGGAGTCACAGGTGGACAGAGTGGTGAAGAAGGCATTCGGCATGCTTGGTTTCATCGGTCAGAACATTGAATACAGGAATTAGGACGTCTTGTTGAAGTTGTACAAAACATTGGTAAGGCCACACTTGGAATACTGTGTACAGTTCTGGTCACCCTATTATAGAAAGGATATTATTAAACTGGAAAGAGTGCAGAAGAGATTTACTAGGATGCTACCAGGACTTGATGGTTTGAGTTATAAGGAGAGGCTGGATAGACTGGGACTTTTTTCTCCAGAGCGTAAAAGGCAGATGGATGATCTTATAGAGATCTATAAAATAATGAGTGACACAGATCGGTTAGATAGTCAATATCTTTTCCCAAAGGTAGGGGAGTCTAAAACTAGAGGGAACAGGTTTAAGGTGATGGGGGGAGATACAAAAGCATCCAGAGGAGCAATTTTTTCACGCAAACATGGTGAGTGTCTGGAACACGCTGCCAGAGGTAGTAGTAGAGGCAGGTGCAATTTTGTCTTTTAAAAAGCGTTTAGATAGTTACATGGGTAAAATGGGTATTGAAGGATACGGGCCAAATGCTGGGACTAGGCTAGGAGTTTAAAAAAAAAGGATGGCATGGACAAGTTGGCAGAAGGACCTGTTTCCATGCTGTAAATATAACTCTATGAAATGCCAAACAGGCCAGCATTACCCTGAGGTGCAGAGATGGGGTTAACCTTTGACCTTTCATCAGAACGGGAAGGTTTTTGCGATGTTTGCGGATTTGTGTAATTACAGAGGTGGGAGTGAGGAGTTCGGTGACGACACAAAGCCCTGGTCATGGGATCAGTGAAGAAAGTAATGTGTTTCTGTAGGAGGGGTAATTTGGAAATGCAATGTCATTAACTACACTGTCCCATTCTGATGAAAGGTCATTGATCTGAAAGGATAACACTGTCTCTCTCTCTTCCCAGATACGCCCAGGACCGCTGAGTATTTCCAGTTCTTGCCACCAATATCTCCTGTATGCGAAAACTGAGGCAGTATTTCTGATTTGAAGTAGTTAAAAGCCCTGAGCCCTGAGTGTCAGATCGAATGTTGAGGGATTGTCATCGATTGAATGTTGATCTTCATTTAAGGAGGAGACAAAACCGAGGAAAAACGAGGCCAAAGTGGAATTGAGAAAAGAGAATTCCTCATTCTGTCAATATCATTATCCATCCTTAACCCATTGTTAAGAGGCAGCTGGATGGGTTCATGAATAGGGAGGGAATGGAGGGATATGGACCGAGTAAGGGCAGAAGGATTTTTTGAGTTTAGGTAGCATGAGGCAGGGGCTTAGAGGGCTGAAGGGCCTGTTCCTGTGCTGTACTTTTCTTTGTTCATTGCTCAGTGCTGTTGCACACAGATTCACTCATATATATATATACATACACATAGACATACACTCTCATACATATATATATATACACATAGACATACACTCTCATACATATATACATACACATAGACATACACTCTCATACATATATATATACACATAGACATACACTCTCATACATATATACATACACACAGACTCACTCATATATATATACATACACACAGACATACACTCATACATATATTCGTACACACACATGTATATGCATACGTGCACACATACACACACACATTCACACACACACACACTCGCACACATATATACAGTCAATACTGAGTTGTGTGTGACACAGACTGAATATTAGTGCCTCCTCAATCATCAGTCCCTCAAACTGACCCTTTTGGCCGACTCCTGTCTTTAAATATATTGTGGCAGTGACTGTGAGTCAGGCATTGGAAATAAAGAATAGAGAGGAAGGATCTTGGAATGTTTGGGAGAATTCCACATCCCTCTTCCGCAACGTTAAACAGAAGGGGAAGTTGAAGCTGGAATATGACCGGAAGCCAACCATGCCTGAGTGGCGATCAGGAACTGATACCATCTCCTGTGTAAGCGTAGGGAGATTGAATTGTTCTTCCAGAACGAGAGCCCTCCCTGCTCCCCAGCGAAACCTGCCCCTGGGCCAGAAGAATTCCCAGCAAAGCCCTCTCACTAATTCCCCAGTTTTCATTGATATTTTGGACTTCTCCCTTCTTCAGAAGGCGCCGCCAACATTTATTCCCTGGCTGTTCCCTCACCCAAAGCGTCATCTGCCCTTTGACAGTGAGGAAGCTGCTCGACCATGGGAGAATCACAACGGAGCACGGTTCTCTCCTTTCCCACTGCCAGAGATCAGAACCAGTGTCTGTCAGTAAATCCCCAGGCTTACTGGCACCTTTTTGTGTGAACGGAGGCAAGGTGGGCATTGAAATAACGGGGGGGGGGGGGGGGTGGAATTCTCGAGCACAGCCCCAGATGAGATGTAGCAAAACCAGCAAGACTGGGGCAAGGATAAAGGATATGCTTGGTAGCGGCACGGCATATTGGGGCGGCATGGTAGCACAGTGGGTTAGCACTGCTGCTTCACAGCTCCAGGGTCCTGGGTTCAATTCCCGGCTCGGGTCACTGCCTGTGTGGAGTTTGCACATTCTCCTCGTGTCTGCGTGGGTTTTCTCCGGGTGCTCCGGTTTCCTCCCACAGTCCAAAGATGTGCGGGTTAGGTTCATTGGCTATGCTAAAATTGCCCCTTAGTGTCCTGGGATGTGTAGGTTAGAGGGATTAGCAGGTAAAATGTGTAGGGATATGGGGATAGGGTCTGGGTGGGATTGTGTTCGGTGCAGACTCGATGGGCCGAAGGGCCTGTTTCTGCACTGTAGGGTTCTATGGTTGGTTAAGAGTATCGCTGAGAACAATGCAGAGCACACAGGCAGTCTGGTGAATTGCAAATGGACCTTTTATCTTATTCCTTGGACTGTGGCGATCAGTTTTTAAGTTCAAGTTTATTTAGTAATGCCACAAGAAGGCTTACATTAACACTGCAATGAAGTTACTGTGAAAATCCCAGACTCCTGCGCCTGTTCGGGTACACTGAGGGAGAATTTAGCAGGGCCAATGCATCTAACCAGCACGTCTTTCGGACTGTGGGAGGAAACTGGAGCATCCGGAGGAAACCCACACAGACACGGGGAGTACGTGCAGACTCCACACAGACGGAGACCCAAGCCGGGAATTAAACCTGGGCATCTGGCGCTGTGAGGCAGCAGTGCTAACCACTGTGCCACCATGCTGCCCACTGGCAAAGCCAGCATTCATTGCCCACCCCCCCCAATTGCCCTCGAACTGAGTGGCTTGCCAGTGATGTCAGAGGTAAGAGTCACGGGTAGATCAGGCTGGGTAAGGATGGCAGATTTCCCTCTCTGAAGAGCATAAGTGAACCAGTTGGATTTTTACGGCAATCGATTGTTTCACAGTCACCGATACCAAGACTATCTTTCAATCACAGATTTATTATTATCCCCGCTGCTACGGTAGAATTCGACCCCCCCCCCCCCCCCAGAGCATTAGCCTGGGTTACAGGTCCTGTGACATTACCACCAGGCTACCATTTCCCTCTGCGCAACAGGCCCTCTGTGAAGCAGAGGAATGTGGAATGATAATTCTCTAAGGATAGAAACTGGAAGCGGGATAGGCCATTCGGCCCTTCGAGTCTGCTCCGCCATTCAATATGATCGTGACTGATCATCAAATTTAATATCATGATTCCCCCCCCCACCCCCCGTTCCCCCCCTTTAGCCCCAAAAGCTAAATCTAATTTCTTCTTGAAATCACTCAACGTTTTGGCCTCAGCTACATTCTGTGGGAGTGAATTCTACACATTCCCCACCCTCGGGGTGAAGAAATTTCTCCTCAGCTCGGTTCTAAAAGGTTTACCCCTCTTCCTCAAACTATGACCCCTAGTTCTGGACTCCCCTCACCATCGGGAACGTTCTTTCTGCCTAACCCTGTGTGAATTTTATAAGTTTCTATGAGATCCCCTCCCCCCCTTCTAAACTCCAGTGAATATAATCCTAACCCACTTATCTCTCCTCATATGACAGACCTGCCATCCCGGGAATCGGCCTGGTAAACCTTCCCGTACTCCCCTTTAGTGTCCCACACAAGAGAAAAATCCTTCAGATATTCACCCTCGCACGTCCCCTCAAGATCTAATATGCCTCGATAAATCACCTCTCATTCTTCTAAACTCCACTGTATACAGGCCCAACCTGTCCAGCCTTTCTTCATAAGATTAAACCCCCCCATTTTGTTTCAAATAATTGGCCCTAATTGTACGCACTACTCCAGTTGTGGTCTCACCAAGGCCCTCACCTAAGACTTCCCTATTTTCAAATTCCATTCCTCTTACAATAAGTACCAACATTCCATGTCCCATTCTAATCGCTTGCCGTACCTGCATATTAACTTTATGTGATTCATGTACCAGGACGCCCAGATCCCTCTGCACTTCCAAATCCTGCAATCTCTCTCTATTTAAATAGTATACTGCTTTTCTATTCTTCCTGTCAAAGTGGACAAGTTCACATTTTTCTCATATTATAACCCACTTGCCAAATTTGTGCCCACTCATTTAACCTGTCTCGATCCCTTTGCAGAGCCTTTATCTCCTCTTGACAACTTAGTTTCCTACCTACTTTACAGGACCCTTGTCAGGCCTCATTTGGAGTACTGTGCGCAGTTCTGGTCGCCTCACTATAGGAAAGACGTAGAAGCTATTGAAAGGGTGCAGAGGAGATTTACAAGGATGTTGCCTGGACTGGGAGGCATGCCTTATGAAGATAGGTTGAGGGAGCTGGGACTCTTTTCCCTAGAGAGGCGAAGGTTGAGAGGTGACCTGATAGAGGTTTATAAAATGTTGAGAGGAATAGATAGGGTGGACTCTCAGAGGCTATTTCCCCGGGTTGAAATGGTCGCTACGAGAGGACACAGATTTAAGGTGCGGGGAGGGAAGTACAGAGGTGATGTTAGGGGTAAGTTTTTCACTCAGAGGGTGGTGAGTGAATGGAATCGGCTGCCGTCATCGGTGGTGGAGGCGAACTCGCTGGGGTCTTTTAAAAGACTTCGGGATGAGCATATGGGGTTTAATGGGTTGGGGGTTATAGATAGGTCTATAGATTGGTGGGGTTGATGTGATCGGCGCAACTCGAGGGCCAAAGGGCCTGTTTGTGCTGTAATGTTCTATGTTCTATGTTCTATTTTGGTGTCATCAGCAAATTTAGCCACCATACACTTGGTCCTTCATCCAGGTCATTGATACAAGATTGTACAAAATTGAGGACCAAACGCTGTGGTACTCGTTACAGTTCGCCAATCCAAAAAGGACCCATTTATCCCTACCCTCTGTTTCCTGTTGTCCGAGCAATCCTTTGTCCATGCTAATATGTTACCGCCTACACCATGAACTCTTACCTTGTGCTGTAACCTTTGATGTGGTACCTTATCAAATGTGTTCTGGAAATCTAAGTACATCACGTCTACAGGTTCCCCTTTACCCACCTTGAATATCTCCTACAGTGGTACCAAGAATGAGGAACTTCAGTTCTGTAGAGAGACTGGAGAAGCTGGGATTGTCCTTCTTATGTTAACAGGAGCTTAAAAACAATCATGAATATTTTTGAAAAGAGTTCGATTTTTTTTTAAAAGCAGGCCTGAATTCTATTGGGGACAAAGCAGGATTAGGTTTTGATCAGCCTTGATCATAATGAATGGTGGAGCAGGGTCGAAGGGCCAAATGGCCTCCTCCTGCGCCTATCTTCTCTGTTTCTATGAATGTCGTGGTCTCAGTTTGGCCCTCAGTTTTATTGTGATCCCCCTCGGTTGGGTCCCTTGACTACCCGTCCTTCTTCCCCTCTCTCCTCAACCTTTCCGCGACACAGTGTCCAGTGTAGTGTGACTCCCCATTAGCCGACGCTTTGATTCACTGGCCCCACCCATTACTGGAACGTGTCAGATAGCCAAGATTTTATTGTAATAACTTCCAAAATATAATAGGGTAGAGATATTTAGAAAGGAGAGATTTACAGAGCCTTGATCCAGACTTTGTGCATGTGGGGAAAAGGGAGATGGTGGTGTAGTGGTGATGTCTGTGGCCTAGTAATCAAGAGGCTTTATTGCTTTGGGAACACTGGGTTCAAATCCCATCACAACAGCTGGTGGGCTTGTTTGAATATTTTTAAGGGAGAACTGGATGAGTTCTTGATTAACAAGGGGCTGAAAGATTATTGGGGATGGGCGGCAATGTGAGAATGACGTTACAATCAGCCATGATCTAATTGAATAGCGGAGCAGTTTCGAAGAGTGGCTTCCTCCTGCTCATACTTTGTATGTACGTATGTAATTAATTAATTAAAACCTGGAATTAAAAGCTAATCTCAGTAATGGTGACCATGAAACCATTGCCAATTGTTGTAAAAACCCATCTGGTTCACTAATGTCCTTTAGAGAAGGAAATCTGCCGTCCTTACCCTGTCTGGCCCACATGTGACTCTAGAGCCACAGCAATGTTATTGACTCTGAAGTGCCCTCTGAAAGGGCCAAGCAAGAGTCTCAGTTCAAGGGCAATTAGAGATGGGCAACAAAGGTTGCCCCAGCCAGTGATGCCCAAGTCCCTTAAAGGGATAAGAAAAAGTTGACATCACTAAGGGACAAGATATGATAAAGGAAGAGGATATATTCTTTGGGGCATTCTAGAGTCTCCAACGAAGGGAAACATCTTGTATTCATCTACCCTGTCTATTCTTTTAAGTATTTTGTAGGTTTCAGTGAGATCGCCCCTCATTCTTTAGAGAATACAGAGCCAGTTTATATATATATATATATATATAAGGGACAACCATGTGTACACACTGGAGCACAGAACGAGTGAATGACTAAAGGTGAATGTGCTTTTAAAGCATTCTTCCATGGGAAGTGGACAATGCTGGTTAGACTAGTGCTTTTATTGCCCATTCTTTGAGAAGGTGGTGGGGAGCTGCCTTCTTGAACCGCTGCAGGTAGTGTAGGTACTTCCATACAGTTTGGGAGGGAGTTCCAAGATTTTGACGCAGCGACAATGAAGGAACAGTCAGAAAACTGTGTGACTTGGAAGGTAGTTTGCAAGAAGTGGTGTCCCCATGCATTTTGCCAGCTTGTTCTTCCAGGTGGCAGAAGTCGTGGGTTTGGAAGGTGCTGTTGTAGGAGCCTTGGTGAGTTGCTACGGTGCATCTTGTTGAAGGTACACATAACTGCCACTGTGCATCGGTGGTAGAGGGAGTGGATGTTGAAGGTGGTGGATAGGGTGCTAACCAAGTGAATAACTGGATGGGCGATGAGCTCCTTGAGTTTTGCTGGAGCTGCCCTCATCCGGGCAATCACATTCCTGATTTGTGTCTTGGTGGAACAGGTTCTGGGGAGTCAGGAAGTGAGTTACTCTCCGCAGGATTCCCAGCCTCTGACCTGCTGTTGTAGATGTGGTATTTTATGGTTAGTTCATTTTCTTATCAGTTGAAATCCTCGGGATGTTGGGAGTGGGAGTTTCAATGATGGTAATGCCGTTAAATATCAGTTACATTCCCTCTTGTTGGCATTGCCTGCCACTTGTGTGGCATAAATGGTACTAGCCACTTGTCAGTCCAAGCCTGGATATTGTCCAGGTCTATCATGTGAAGCCCCTTCAGAATCCTGTCTTTTTCAATAAGATCTCACTGCAATGTTGGCAATCACATCTCTGCTGCCCCTCATCTGATCAACATTGAGGGACATCCCACCCCTTTCCTTATCAACATCAGCGAGAGCTGGAAAACTACAGTAACTTGAAGGAGAACCACCCAACTCTCTTGTGGTGAACTTGTTGATGCATAGATGTACCCCTTCTTGGCCTGTGTCTGGACTGTGAAAGATGTCATGGGACAAATGCGGGCAAGTGGAACTGGCTTAGTGGTTAAAAACTGGACAAGTTGGGCTGAAGGGCCTGTTTCCGTGCTGTAGACTTCTATGACTCTCAAGTTGTTGGTGACACTGATAACGGTGATCGCTGAGAAGTTTAAACCCCTTGCAGTGATTTCTGAATGGTTAAAGCAATATGACTCATATCTGGGGCCAAAAATCAGTAGCAGGCTGTTGACACAAAGCCTTCTCTTGCTGAGGTGGGAAAGGAACCCTCCCCACTTAAAATCAACAGGACAAAATGTGAGCTTCAGCTTTTAATGTTTTGGGAAGCTGAGCAGATTTGGAAATGTAACCTGAGCCCTAGATTTATGGACCAGCAACATTCGGATTTATATACAGCATATTTACTGTAGTAAAGATTCCACAGCGTTATAAAACAAACTCTTGAGCCACGTATGGAGATAGTTGGACAAAGAAACTTAAAGCCTTGTTAAGGAGACAGATTTTGGGGAGCATCTTAAAAAAGGAGAGAGAGGTAGTGGAGATCAGCGAGATGATTCCTAGGTTTAGGGCCTAGACAACTGAACGCACAAACACCAGTGGTGGAACGGTGAAATTTGGGGCAGGGGTCAAAGCTAAAGAACTGTAAAGTCCTCGTAGGGTTGGAGGAGATTACAGAGAGAGAGGGTGGGTTGAGGCAATGAAGCGAAGAGTGAGTTGAGGCAGTGGAATAAATTAACTCCTCAGAGGCTCACCAGATTCTCTTTATTTACAACTTTATCTCCACCCCTCAGAGTGCTTCAGTTAGAAAGTCAGAGTCCAGTGTGTCAGTAGCCCTGGCATTCCTCACTATAATGTGGAGATGCCGGCGTTGGACTGGGGTAAACACAGTAAGCAGTCTCACAACACCAGCTTAAAGTCCAACAGGTTTATTTGACATAAGAACATAAGAAATAGGAGCAGGAGTAGGCCATCTAGCCCTTCGAGCCTGCCCCGCCATTCAATAAGATCATGGCTGATCTGTCATGGCTCAGCTCCACCTTCCCGCCCTCTCCCCATAACCCTTAATCCCCTCTCTTATCAAAAACCCATCAACCCGTTTCTTAAAAATATTTAGCGAGGTAGCCTCCACCACTTCAACGGGCAGAGAATTCCAGAGATTCACCACCCTTTGAGTGAAGAAGTTCCTCCTCAACTCTGTGCTAAACCGCCTCCCCTTTATCTTGAGGCTGTGCCCCCTAGACCTACTGTCTTTTTTGAGCGGGAAGAGTCTCTCCACCTCTATCCTATCCATCCCATTCATCATCTTATACGTCTCAATGAGATCTCCCCTCATTCGTCTAAACTCTAACGAGTTCAAGCCTAGTTTATTCAGCCTCTCCTCATAGCTCAACCCCCTCAACTCTGGTATCAGCCTAGTAAACCTCCTCTGCACTCCCTCCAGGGCCAAAATATCCTTGCGCAGGTGCGGCAAACTTTAAGAACATAAGAACATAAGAAATAGGAGCAGGAGTAGGCCATCTGGCCCTTCGAGCCTGCCCCGCCATTCAATAAGATCATGGCTGATCTGTCGTGACTCAGCTCCACCTTCCCGCCCTCTCCCCATAACCCTTAATCCCTTCTCTTATCAAAAACCCATCAACCCGTTTCTTAAAAATATTTAGCGAGGCAGCCTCCACCACTTCAACGGGCAGAGAATTCCAGAGATTCACCACCCTTTGAGTGAAGAAGTTCCTCCTCAACTCTGTTCTAAACCGCCCCCCCTTTATCTTGAGGCTGTGCCCCCTAGTCCTACTGTCTTTTTTGAGCGGGAAGAGTCTCTCCACCTCTATCCTATCCATCCCATTCATCATCTTATACGTCTCAATGAGATCTCCCCTCATTCTTCTAAACTCTAACGAGTACAAGCCTAGTTTATTCAGCCTCTCCTCATAGCTCAACCCCCTCAACTCTGGTCTCAGCCTAGTAAACCTCCTCTGCACTCCCTCCAGGGCCAAAATATCCTTGCGCAGGTGCGGCAAACTTTACTGCTGAATAAACCTGTTAGACTTTAACCTGTGGACTTCTTATTGTATTCCTCATTACAGACACAGATGAGACTCCCAGGCAATCATTACCTCTATCAGGGAGCTCATACTCTAAGAGGCCCACCTTATGGGTCTCGTTGGGGTCATTACAGGAGGGATTTGAGGAAATTACAGAGATAGGGTGGATTGAGGCAGCGGAGGGACTCAGGGAGATTGCAAAGAAAAGAATGCTGAGGCGCTGAAAGGATTTGAGGAGTTACAGAGAAAGGGTGGATTGAGGTTGTGGAGGGATTTGCGGAGATGTTCCCAATTGCGGGTTTGCGGTGGAGAGCTTCTCAAAGTGACTGCCCCTTATTTTCAGCACCCACCCCCTTCCCTTTGCACGGGGAGGAGAAGATCCAGCCCACTGTATCCCAACATCCTATAATCCCAACTGAGACAGTTACTGAGAGAGCATCGTGCTGCCCCTGAGTACAGAGCAGGATGTGCTCTTTGATGCCAGACACCTTTCCTGCTTACTGCTCTCCTCAGGAAAGGGATAGATGGCGGAAAGAGGATGTGAGGAACACAACTCCATTTGGAAAGGATTTGGAGGCTGCGTCACTGGCAGGAAGTGGACCTGCCAGTGATGCAGGAAATGGGAGAGTGCCTGCTCACATCTTAGGAACCTCCTGTTAATTTAACCCCTTACTCATCAGAGGAGTCAAACACCCGTCTGGACCTGACTCATGGCACCAACTCACAGAATCAAAGAATTAACCGTTGTACATCCAGGAAGTCTATTCAGCCTATCGTGCCTGCTTGGAAGCTTGTCTAATCAGTTCCACTCCCTACTGTTCCCCCATACATCTGCTAACTTTCTCCTCTTCAAATATTTGTCTAATTTCCCCACTGAAAACTCTAATGAATCTACTTCCAACCCCCTTTGAGGCAGCACCATCCAGACCATGACAACTTCCTCCTCATTTCCTCCTGGCTGTTTATTAATTACCCTAAGCTGAAGGCAAGAGAAGGGGTGGCAAATGAGATTAAAAAGTCTTCATGCAGCGAGTGGTTAGCATCTGAAATATTCTACCCAAGGTTTTTTTGGTGGAGGCAGATTTAATCGGAGTATTTAAATTGATTTGATTTGATTTATTATTGTCACATCTATTGGGATACAGTGAAAAGTATTGTTTCTTGAGCATGCAGACGAAGCATACCGTTCATAGAGAAGGAAATGAGAGAGTGCAGGATGTAGTGTTACAGTCATAGCTAGGGTGTAGAGAAAGATCAGCTTAGTGCGAGGTAGGTCCATTCAAATGTCTGACAGCAGCAGGGAAGAAGCTGTTCTTAAATCAGTTGGTACCGATTTGGTAACAGTCAGTTCAGACTTCTGTATCTTCTTCCCGAGGGAAGAAGGTGGGAGAGAGAATGTCTGGGGTGTGTGGAGTCCTTAATTATTCTGGCTGCTTTTCCCGAAGCAGTGGGAAGTGTAGACAGAGTCATTGGATGGGAGGCTGGTTTGTGTGATGGATGGGGCTACATTCACGACCCTTTGTAGCTCCTTGCGGTCTTGGGCAGAGCAGGAGCCCAGACCAAGCTGTGATACAACCAGAGAGAATGTTTTCTATGCTGCATCTGTAAAAGTTGGTGAGAGTCGTAGCTGACATGCCAAATTTCCTTAGTCTTCTGAGAAATAGAGACATTGAAGGTCTTTCTTAATTATAGTGTCGCATTGGGGGGAACCAGGACAGGTTGTTGGTGATGCGGACACCTAAAACCTTGAAGCTCTCGATCCTTTCTACTTGGTCCCCATTGATATAGACAGGGGCATGTTCTACTTTACACTTCCTGAAGCCGATGACAATCTCCTTCATTTTGTTGACATTGAGGGGGAGATGATTGTTGCCGCACCAGTTCACCAGGTTCTCTATCTCATTCCTGTACTCTGTCTCGTCATTCTTTGAGATCCACCCATTTCGGTGGTGTCGTCAGCAAACTTGACAATCGAATTGAAGGGAATGTGGCCACACAGCTATAGGTGTGGGAATTCCCATGACACTGAACTGTGCTGAATTGAAATGGAATTGGACTTTTTTTTAATAGGTTTACAGGAAGAAGACAGGTAGGGAATGTCTCTATGGAAATTGTTCCTATGAAGAACCACCACTCACTATGTAGGCTCATACTGGAGAGCTGGTCCACTGAGCCTGAAAGGGGAGACTTATTGTTGGGGAAAGTAAATCCAGGAATGGGATGGGTCCTTAGGAAAGTTGGGAAGCAGACACACAAGTGGCATCTGGGGGGTCTTGCAAGAAACATCAAGTAATCGAGACTTTCTCGACACAACCTGACTCTTGTCCATGTTAGGTTGGCAAACAGCGCGCAGAACATGAGCCTACTGCAGAAGCAAGGCTTTTCCATGGAATGCTACACTCAATGCCCTTGGGAATGTCCCTTTCCATGGAACACAAGATGTAGTAACAAGCAGTATATGATGAGGTTCCACACTGATTAGATGACCTGGGAGGTCAGAGAAAGAGACATTTCAGAGATCATGCAAGATTTCATAGACATTTCCAAAGCATTTGAGAGACAGATTTCAGTGTAGCTGTGACTAGTGGGGTACCACAGGGATCTGTGCAAGGACCCCAATCCATTTGTACAAGTTGCCAACTTGTAAATCATTTCAGCTCTGTAGCTGTGGCATGGGGAGAAGATGGTGACTGACACAAGGTGAGCCCCTCCCTCAGAAAGCCAGCAATGGGCAGAAAGTTCTCCCTCTGCACTGTAACCATCCTGAGAGTTTGTAGTTAGTAAAACTGAGCATCTTTGACCCAAATAAAAGGAAAAGCTAA
Organism: Prionace glauca; assembly: GCA_037974335.1. NCBI lineage: Eukaryota > Metazoa > Chordata > Chondrichthyes > Carcharhiniformes > Carcharhinidae > Prionace > Prionace glauca. Next base: position 13,088,722 of record CM075756.1, read on the forward strand.
AACAAGGTAATCACTCTGGTCATAAATAATTAAATCCAATGTTGGCTAGCAACTTTTACACTGGATCCTGCTAGGCCTGTCCAGTCAGAGTTGCCGTAGCGACCATTTCTGATCCTGTCCAGAGTGAGTTGAAAGAGACACCATGGATGGATGGATAGATGTATTGATAGACAGACAGACAATAGACAGAGATGGATAGATAGAGGCAGAGAGACACATAGGTAGATAAACAGATGGATGGATAGATAGAGAGACAGAGATAGACAGAGAGATAGAGAGACAGACAGAAAGAAAGAGACAGATGGATAGAGAGAGAGAGAGGTAGATGGATCGATAGAGAGAGAAATAGGTGGAAAGAGATGCATGGATGGAGAGGTAGAAAGAGACAGATGGATAGAGACAGAGAGAGACACATGGATAGATAGATAGATGGATACAGATGGATAGAGACTCAAAAGGACAGATAAACAGACAGATGAATAGATAGCGAGAGAGACAGAGAGGCAATAAAAACACAATATAAAATATTGGAAGAGTGAGCCATAATGAACAGTTCAGTTACAATGTGTGTGAAATGCTGGTCTCTTTAATATACAGAATGAAAATAAGACTTCTGCTGCTTCCTGCATGTTGTCCATAGCTCATGTGGTGTCAGATTGAGTTTATTAAATGATCAATTATTTACACACCATTTATGAGGCGTGATTTATGAACTTTATTAAGGAGGGGATTCGGATTGATCTTCCAGACTGTCAGGATTGGAAATAAAGTTTGTCAGATTCAGCGGGTTGTGGCCCTGTCACAACCAGACCCAACTCCCTCTTGAAATTGTACAATGCTTTGGCCTCAACTGAATCCACAGGTTCACCACTCTCTGGGTGAAGACATTTCTCCTCATCTCTATCCTGAGTAGTTTACTCCTTATCCTTCGATGGTGACCCCTGGTCCTGGACTCTGGAAGCCTCTCTTTCTCTTCCCCTTGTTTCCTTCTTCTACCTTCGGCAATGAGCATTTTCTCCAAAGACCAGGTTGCCCACTGTGATTGTATGTATAAGAAATAGGAGCAGGAGTCGGCCATCTAGCCCTTCGAGCCTGCCCCGCCATTCAATAAGATCATGGCTGATCTGAAGTGGATCAGTTCCACTTTCCCGCTTTCTCCCCTTAATTCCCCTGTCTATCAGAAACCTATCTACCCGTGACTTAAATATATTCAGCGAGGCAGCCTCCACCACTTCAACGGGCAGAGAATTCCAGAGATTCACCACCCTTTGAGTGAAGAAGTTCCTCCTCAACTCCGTTCTAAACTGCACCCCCCTTATCTTGAGGCTGTGCCCTCTAGTCCTGCTATCCTTTCTAAGCGGGAAGAATCTCTCTACCTCTACCCTATCCATCCCCTTCATTATCTTATACGTCTCTATAAGATCCCCCCTCATCCTTCTAAACTCCAAGAGTACAGACCCAGTCTATTCAATCTCTCTTCATAGTCCAACCCCCTCAACTCTGGTATCAGCGCAGTGAACCTCCTCTGCACTCCCTCCAAGGCCAAAGTATCCTTGCGCAAGTGCGGCGACCAAAACTGCACACAGTACTCCAGCTGCGGCCCTGTACAGTTGCAGCAAGACCTCCCTGCTTTTATATTCAATCCCCCTCGCTATAAAGATCAACATCCCATTCGCCTTCCTGACCACCTGCTGCACCTGAGGGCTGGGTTTTTGCGACTCATGCACAAGGACCCCCAGGTCCCTCTGCACCGTAGCATGCTGCAGTTTTTTGCCCTTTAAATAGTAGTCCCTCCTAGTATTATTTCTGCCAAAGTGAATAACCTCACACTTGCCAACATTGTATTCCATCTGCCAGGTCCTCGCCCACTGGCTCAGCCTTTCCACACCCTCCATACAATGTTCATCACATGGCGGGCGCACAGTGGTTAGCAGTACTGCCTCACAGCAGAGGGAGGCGATAGCTGAGTAGTATTAACAGTAGACTATTAATCCAGAAACTCAGCTAAGGTTCTGGGGCCCTGGGTTCGAATCCCGCCAAAGCAGAGGGTGGAATTTGAATTCAATAAAAAAAAATCTGGAATTAAGAACCTATTGATGACCATGAAACTTTTGTCAATTGTCGAAAATACCCATCCGGTCCTTTAGGGAAGGAAATCTGCCGTCCTTACCTGGTCTGGCCTACATGTGACTCCAGCATCACAGCAATGTGGTTGACTCCCAACTGCCCTCCAAGGGCAATTAGGGATGGGCAATAAGTGCTGGCCCAGCCAGTGATGCCCATATCCCCTGAATGAATAAAAAAAGCAGTGCTAGGGACCTGGGTTCAGTGGGGTGGCACGGTAGCACAGTGGGTTAGCACCGCTGCTTCACAGCTCCAGGGTCCTGGGTTCGATTCCCGGCTCAGGTCACTCTCTGTGTGGAGTTTGCACATTCTCCTCGTGTCTGCATGGGTTTCCTCTGGGTACTCCGGGTTCCTCCCACAGTCCAAAGATGTGTGGGTTAGGTTGATTGACCATGCTAAGAAATTGCCCCAGGGATATGTGGTTAGAGGGATTAGTGGGTAAAATATGTAGGAATATGGAGGTAGGACCTGGGTGGGATTGTGTTCAGTACAGACTTGATGGGCCGAAGGGCCTCATACTGCACTCTAGGGTTCTATGGTTCTATGAGTTCCAGCCTCGGGTCACTATCTGTGTGGAGACTGCACGTTCTCCCCATGTCTGCATGGGTTTCCTCCAGGTGCTCCAGTTTCCTCCCACAATCCGATGATGTGCGGGGTAGGTGGATTGGCTGTTGTAACAGGGGTAGGTACGGGAATAGGGCCTGGGTGGGATTGATGTCAGTGCAGGCTCAATGGGCTGAATGGCCTCTGTGCATTGTAGAGGTTCTATGATTTGACTCCAACATTCTAGCCATGAGTTGGCAAGGCGCCCATCCTTGTGACAGACGGCCTTCCTAAGTTCGAGACTCATTATCCAATCGGATGCCGGCTCTCAGCCCAAACCCGAGAGAAAAGAAAAATCCACTTTCTTAAATGGGAGCCCCCGAGTTTTAGATTCCCCCAGAAGAGGAAGCGTTCTTTCAGCATCCAAACTGTAAATACCCCAGGATGCAGAGCTGTACCCACTTCCAGGTGTGTCTACACCCGTACTCCGGGTGTGACAGTCCCAGGTACCAGAGATACACCCCGTACTCCAGGTGTGGCAGTCCAAGGTACCAGAGATACACCCCGTACTCCAGGTGTGACAGTCCCAGATACCAGAGATACACCCTGTACTCCAGGTGTGGCAGTCCCAGGTACCAGAGATACACCCCGTACTCCAGGTGTGACAGTCTCAGGTACCAGAGATACACCCCGTACTCCAGGTGTGACAGTCCCAGATACCAGAGATACACCCCGTACTCCAGGTGTGACAGTCCCAGATACCAGAGATACACCCCGTACTCCAGGTGTGGCAGTACCAGGTACCAGAGATACACCCTGTACTCCAGGTGTGGCAGTCCCAGGTACCAGAGATACACCCTGTACTCCAGGTGTGACAGTCCCAGGTACCAGAGATACACCCTGTACTCCAGGTGTGGCGGTCCCAGGTACCAGAGATACACCCCATACTCCAGGTGTGACAGTCCCAGGTACCAGAGATACACCCCGTACTCCAGGTGTGGCAGTCCCAGGTACCAGAGATACACCCCGTACTCCAGGTGTGACAGTCCCAGGTACCAGAGATACACCCCGTACTCCAGGTGTGGCAGTCCCAGGTACCAGAGATACACCCTGTACTCCAGGTGTGACAGTCCCAGGTACCAGAGATACACCCTGTACTCCAGGTGTGGCGGTCCCAGGTACCAGAGATACACCCCATACTCCAGGTGTGACAGTCCCAGGTACCAGAGATACACCCCGTACTCCAGGTGTGACAGTCCCAGGTACCAGAGATACACCCCGTACTCCAGGTGTGACAGTCCCAGATACCAGAGATACACCCCGTACTCCAGGTGTGACAGTCCCAGGTACCAGAGATACACCCCGTACTCCAGGTGTGGCAGTCCCAGGTACCAGAGATACACCCTGTACTCCAGGTGTGACAGTCCCAGAAACAGAGATACACCCCGTACTCCAGGTGTGGCAGTCCCAGGTACCAGAGATACACCCCGTACTCCAGGTGTGACAGTCCCAGGTACCAGAGATTCACCCTGTACTCCAGGTGTGGCGGTCCCAGGTACCAGAGATACACCCCGTACTCCAGGTGTGACAGTCCCAGGTACCAGAGATTCACCCTGTACTCCAGGTGTGGCGGTCCCAGGTACCAGAGATTCACCCTGTACTCCAGGTGTGACAGTCCCAGGTACCAGAGATTCACCCTGTACTCCAGGTGTGACAGTCCCAGGTACCAGAGATACACCCCGTACTCCGGGTGTGACAGTCCCATGTACCAGAGATACACCCCGTACTCCGGGTGTGACAGTCCCAGGTACCAGAGATACACCCCGTACTCCAGGTGTGACAGTCCCAGGTACCAGAGATACACCCCGTACTCCAGGTGTGACAGTCCCAGGTACCAGAGATAAACCCCGTACTCCAGGTGTGACAGTCCCAGGTACCAGAGATACACCCCGTACTCCAGGTGTGGCAGTCCCAGGTACCAGAGATACACCCTGTACTCCAGGTGTGACAGTCCCAGAAACAGAGATACACCCCGTACTCCAGGTGTGGCAGTCCCAGGTACCAGAGATACACCCCGTACTCCAGGTGTGACAGTCCCAGGTACCAGAGATTCACCCTGTACTCCAGGTGTGGCGGTCCCAGGTACCAGAGATACACCCCGTACTCCAGGTGTGACAGTCCCAGGTACCAGAGATTCACCCTGTACTCCAGGTGTGGCGGTCCCAGGTACCAGAGATTCACCCTGTACTCCAGGTGTGACAGTCCCAGGTACCAGAGATTCACCCTGTACTCCAGGTGTGACAGTCCCAGGTACCAGAGATACACCCCGTACTCCGGGTGTGACAGTCCCAGATACCAGAGATACACCCCGTACTCCAGGTGTGACAGTCCCAGGTACCAGAGATACACCCCGTACTCCAGGTGTGGCAGTCCCAGGTACCAGAGATACACCCCGTACTCCAGGTGTGGCAATCCCAGGTACCAGACATACACCCCGTACTCCAGGTGTGACAGTCCCATGTTCCCGAGATACACCCCGTACTCCAGGTGTGGCAGTCCCAGGTACCAGAGATACACCCCGTACTCCAGGTGTGACAGTCCCAGATACCAGAGATACACCCCGTACTCCAGGTGTGACAGTCCCAGGTACCAGAGATACACCCCGTACTCCAGGTGTGGCAGTCCCAGGTACCAGAGATACACCCCGTACTCCAGGTGTGGCAATCCCAGGTACCAGACATACACCCCGTACTCCAGGTGTGACAGTCCCATGTTCCCGAGATACACCCCGTACTCCAGGTGTGGCAGTCCCAGGTACCAGAGATACACCCCGTACTCCAGGTGTGACAGTCCCAGATACCAGAGATTCACCCCGTACTCCAGGTGTGGCAGTCCCAGGTACCAGAGATTCACCCCGTACTCCAGGTGTGACAGTCCCAGATACCAGAGATTCACCCCGTACTCCAGGTGTGGCAGTCCCAGGTACCAGAGATTCACCCTGTACTCCAGGTGTGGCTCAGCTTAAATGTCCCGTTTCTGGTATTTTCACTTTCGGAATTCTGTACATGCCATTTGTGAGGCAGCTACTGTGACACATTCCAGGGATGAACAGGAATGTCGGCAGCAATACCCGATCTTATTGTCCGAGGAAGCATAAAGTCCCAAATAACAATGGCTGACCTTTAGCGAGGAGGGAATGTGGGTTTCGAAAGCTGGAGTGTGGGAAAGGAGTGAATATTTCACTCAGCACACAACCCCGGGAGTTGAATAAGGTTCCTTTTCTCAGCTGATTGGCACGCTGAGTGGAATTAAATTCCTCATATTTTTGAGTGGGAGAGAGCAGCACAGCCAGAGCGCTCTGTAAATTCTTTAAGCGTTTTAATTATAAATATTAAAGTGTACAGGGAATGAACAGGAGAATGAGATTAAACCAGAGCAAAAGTAAAATACGGGGCCCATTGCATCTTAACACGCGCCGAGTCCCCTCCGCTTATCAGCCCTATACTCACTGACCCACATTGGCTCCTGGTCACATAGCATCATTATAAAATTCTTATCCTTACTTTTAAATTCCTCCATAGTCTCTCCCCCCTTCCTCTCTAATCACTCCAGCCTATCAACTCGGATATATTTGCCTTCTTCTAATTCTGGCCTCTTGATTTCAATCGCTTCATTGTTGGTGGGCGTTCCTTCAGCTTCCCGGGCCCTAACTCTGAAATCCACACACACACACACACACCCCCCCACCCCCCCGTTCACCCCTCCAATCCCTCTTTCCTTTGAGATTCTCCTAGTTCTTTGACCAAGGCTTTGGTCATTTGCCCTATCACCTACAAAGAACAGCACGGCACGGGAAACAGGCCCTTCGGCCCAACGAGCCCGCGCCGCCATTTTAACGTTATGAGTCCCCTCCTCTACCCGTGACCTTTGTCTACGCCTATTGGGGAAGATTGAGGGGAGACTAATTTAGGGACAATTTGTTACACCAATCAGCCTAAGAGCACGTTTTTGGAGGAAACCGGAGCACCCGGAGAAAACCCACGCAATCACGGGGAGAACGCGCAAACTCCCACAGACACCGGCCCAAATCCATGTGTCTGCACAGCAATCAGTGATAGTCACTGAGCTGTCGTGTTGCCTGTCAGTTGGTCCAGTTTAAGCGTACACTAATGACGTGAAGCACTAGGCAACTCTAGAAGCAACATCCAAGAGCAGCCCTCGCACGACCCACCGCGTGTATGCCCCTCGTTGGTCAACAAGGCGGACCGAATCTTCTGTGAAGTAAAAGAAAAGACATCAATAAACATGCAAAACTTAGACATTTACGGAATCCCCAGAAGCTCAGAAATAAAGCAAGTGAGCCATGAAATATGTTGGATGGTCCATAGGAATCAGTTGATTCCCAGGGACGTCCCAAGGCTCTTGATCTTTATTTAGAACAATCTCCTGTATCCCTCCATCTCTAGTCCGCTCATGTGCCTGTCTAAGTAAGCCTTAAACAACTCCAGCATGCCTGCCTCCACCGCCCTACTTGGCAGTGCATTCCAGGCCCCCACCACCCTCTGCATGAAAAACCTCCCTCTAACATCCAAATTATACCTCACCCCCCTCACCGTAAGCCCGTGGCCCCTCGTAATTATTGCATCCAACCTCGGAAAAAGCTTACCACTGTTCACTCTATCTGTGAATCTCTGGAATTCTCTGCCCGTTGAAGTGGTGGAGGCTGCCTCGCTAAATATTTTTAAGACGCGGGTTGATGGGTTTTTGATAAGCAAGGGGATTAAGGGTTATGGGGAGAGGGCCGGAATGTGGAACTGAGCCACGACAGATCAGCCATGATCTTATTGAATGGCGGGGCAGGCTCGAAGGGCCAGATAGCCTACTCCTGCTCCTATTTCTTATGTTAAGAACATAAGAACATAAGAAATAGGAGCAGGAGTAGGCCATCTGGCCCTTCGAGCCTGCCCTGCCATTCAATAAGATCATGGCTGATCTGTCGTGACTCTGCTCCACCTTCCCGCCCTCTCCCCATAACCCTTAATCCCCTCTCTTATCAAAAACCCATCAACCCGTTTCTTAAAAATATTTAGCGAGGCAGCCTCCACCACTTCAACGGGCAGAGAATTCCAGAGATTCACCACCCTTTGAGTGAAGAAGTTCCTCCTCAACTCTGTTCTAAACCGTCCCCCCTTTATCTTGAGGCTGTGCCCCCTAGTCCTACTGTCTTTTTTGAGCGGGAAGAGTCTCTCCACCTCTATCCTATCCATCCCATTCATCATCTTATATGTCTCAATGAGATCTCCCCTCATTCTTCTAAACTCTAACGAGTACAAGCCTAGTTTATTCAGCCTCTCCTCATAGCTCAATCCCCTCAACTCCGGTATCAGCCTAGTAAACCTCCTCTGCACTCCCTGCAGGGCCAAAATATCCTTGCGCAGGTGCGGCACCCAAAACTGCACACAGTACTCCAGCTGCGGCCTCACCAATGCCCTATACAGCTGCAGCAAGACCTCCCTACTTTTATATTCAATCCCCCTCGCTATGAAGGCCATCTATACTCTTCATAATCTTATACACCTCTATTAGATCTCCCCTCATCCTCTGCCTTTCTAAGGAGAACCGCCCCAATTTGCCCAATCTCTCCTCATAGCTCAGTCCTTCCATACCTGATACGACTGGGCTGGTGTTTTGCACTCGAACATTCCATGATTCAGTGTACATGAGGAGACATTACTGTGTCAGGCGGATGCCATTTTGCACCATTCAGTTTCTGAAGTTTTTTGACTTTAGCCCTCTTTGGGGTGGGGGGTGCTTCTGGTGTGGGAGGATGCCAAGATGTTTGAAGGTGTTCACCATCACTGGGGCACTGGCCATCACCTTGTGGCCCACCCGCTGAGGAGAAAAGCAGCAAGACTCCATCCCATTTTCTCTGTTCCTTCATCTCCGTCCCAGTGATGCTATTTTCCAAAATAACACTACTGGTATGTCTCCCTCCTTCCTTAATCCTGGTTTTCCACTCATTGTGGTTTGATTTGATTTTACAGTGTATTAACATACAGTGAAAAGTATTGTTCCTTGCGTGCTATACAGACAAAACATACCATTCATAGAGAAGGAAACAAGAGAGTGCAGAATGCAGTGTTACAGTCATAGCGAGGGTGTAGACAAAGATCAACTTAATGCGAGGTAGGTCCATTCAAAAGTCTGACGGCAGCAGGGAAGAAGCTGTTCTTGAGTCGGTTGGTACGTGACCTCAGACTTTTGTATCTTTTTCCCGATGGAAGAAGGTGGAAGAGAGAATGTCCGGGGTGTGTGGGGTTCTAGATTATCCCGGCTGTTTTGCCGAGGCAGTGGGAAGTGTAGACAGAGTCAATGGGTGGGAGGCTGGTTTGTGTAAGGCTTGACAAGGCTCTCAACTGTGTCCGGCCCATTTCCCACGCCATTGTTCCCACCCCCTCCTCTCCCTCCCAGACCAGGATAAGTCCCCCTTGTCCTCACATTCTTCATATTCAAAGGATCATCCTCTGCCATTCTTGCCAACTCCAGCATGAAGCCACTACTCAACATATCTTCCTTGTCAGCATTTCACAGGGAACATTCCCTCTGGGATGCCCTGGTCCATTCCTCCATCACCCCCAACATCTCACCACCTTCCCACAGCGTCTTCCCATGGAGTCGCAGGAGGTGTACCATCCCCCCACAGGGATACGCTGTTTATCTTTGTTCTGCCATTAACACATTCTGATCTCTCAATATGCCGCTATTAGCACCCTTCTTAACCATGATCACCACTGTTTGCAATCTCTTTGGCTTTTTGTCCATGATATCTCTCCCTAGCCTCCACCTATCACTGGCCCTCTACCCAGAGCCTACTGCTCCAATCACCCCTCCACACAACAGTATTAATCTCATCCTATTTCCAGTTCTCGTGACAAAGGGTCATCCAGGCTCAAAAAGTTGGCTCTATTCTCTCTCCACAGATGCTGACAGACCCGCTGAGATTTTCCAGCACTTTCTGTTTTCTGTTGCAGCATTGCGTTTCTGGTTTTGTCTTCAAACCTCGGCCAGTAAAGGAAAGCATCGCACATACCTCACCCACCTGCCCTGCCACCTTTCCCTTACGTGGCTCAGTGCAAATAAACCACATTATAGGGTCAGTGACAGGCATGCGGCCCATCCGGGTTCTGAGTGCAGCCCCCCCCACCGGACATTTTGTTGACAGTTCCCAGGCGCGGGGTTGCCACATTCCGCTGGTTTCCACCCGTGTTTTATTTCCTGTCGGTGTGACTGACACGATTCGGACGTAAATCAGGAACGAGTGAAGTGAGGTGCGTGCTGATTACCCACACTGAGCGTGAGAGCCACGTGCTCCCCCTGACACTTCCCAAAGTGTCAATATTTCTCTTGCTCATACCAACTGAAGTTAATTAAGTTTCATTAAGAAATGAATAATTAAGCATTTTCTATAACTCATTATGAAATATTCAGCGTGTGTTAAATGTATTTAATCTTATTCATGGACCCACGGTGAGTGAACAAGCCCAATTTCAATCTTGCAGCCCCCTGAGATGAAGGAGGGCCTCGTGTGTGGCCCACTCACCAGCCTAGGTTGCCCTTCGCTGTTATTACAGAATTCATACAGTGCAGAAGAGGCCATTCGGCCCATCAAGTCTGCACGGACTCTCTGACAGAACATCTTACCCAGGCTTTATCCCTGCAACCCCACATTCTTAACCCCTCTTATCCCCCTTTAAGGGGTAATTTAGCACGGCCAATCAATCTAACCTGCACATCTTTGGACTGTTTATACTGTACAATACACTGCTTCTGTGTTTTCTATGTACTTTTGAATGGACCTACCTTGCATTAAGTCGATCTTTCTCTACACTATGACTGTGACACTACATTCTGCACTCTCTCGTTTCCTTCCCTATGAACGGTATGCTTAGTCTCTAGCGCACAAGAAGCAATACTTTTCACTGTATACTTATACGTGTGACAGTAATAAATCAAATCAGATATATTGTTTTTATAAACGTGTATTTTAAACAGTTGCATTTTTGAACTATCTTTGCCGTTGTTCTGTACAGGGCCTTGGCAAGCCCACACCTGGAGTATTGTGTGTAGTTTTGGTCTCATTATCTCAGAAAGGACATACTTGGCATAGAGAGAGCGCACCGAAGGTTCACCAAACTGATCCCTGGGATGACGGGATTGTCACGTGAGGAGAGATTGGGTGGATTGGGCCTGTATTCACTGGAGTGTAAAAGAAAGAGAGGATCTCAGTGAGACATATAAAATTCTGACAGGGCTGCACACACTGGATACAGAGGTGTTTTATCCTCTGGTTGGTGGGTTCTAGAACAAGGGGTCACAGCCTCAGGACATGGAGTAGGCCATGGGTTCACTCAGAGGGTGGTGAACCTGCGGAATTCTCTCCCACAGAAAGCTGCAGAGGCCACATCACTGAATATATTTAAGAAGGAAATAGATTTCTAGGTTATAAAGGTTATGGGAGAGTGCTGGAGTATGATGTTGAGATAGAGGATGAGCCATGGTTATATTAAATGGGGCTAACCCCGAAAGCTTGTGAGTATATTATCAAATAAATCGGTTGGACTAAAACCTGGTGTTGTCAGACTTTTTACTGTGTTTACGCCAGTCCAACGCCGGCATACCTACATCATGTATATTAAATGGCACAGCAGGCTCAAAAGGCAGAATAGATTATAGAACGCTACAGTACAAACAGGCCCTACGGCCCACAAGTTACGCTGATCCTATCCCTACCTACCAGGCCTATCTATAACCCTCAATCCCATTAAACCCCATATACTCATCCAGAAGTCTTTTAAAAGACCCCAGCGAGTTCGCCTCCACCACCGATGACGGCAGCCGATTCCAATCACTCACCACCCTCTGAGTGAAAAACTTACCCCTAACATCTCCTCTGTACTTCCCTCCCCGCACCTTAAATCTGTGTCCTCTCGTAGCGACCATTCCAGCCCTGGGAAATAGCCTCTGAGAATCCACCCTATCTATACCTCTCAACATTTTATATCAGGTCACCTCTCATCCTTCGTCTCTCCAGGGAGAAAAGGCCAAGCTCCCTCAACCTATCCTCATGAGGCTGCCTCCCAATCTAGGCAACATCCTTGTAAATCTCCTCTGGCTCCTATTTTCTATTTTTCTACCCAGCAGTGCCCACTTCTTCATCGTGTGGTCAGCACAATCGGATTAAATTCAGAATTGAGTCACTCCCCTCATCTAAAACCTCCTCCCTCAGGATCACCCGAAATATGAAGAATTCCCGTGACAGGTCCAGCTGTCTAAACTCACCTCTTGTTCTTGCTGAGCTACACACACCTCCGCATCGTCAAACACGTTAATGATGACATTTTCAATTACTTCTCCAAAGCCCTCTCCCACTCACCTTTGCGACTTCTTGCTGGTTTGCCTCCTGAACACATCAGGATTGTCGCCACTGTTGGCTGTTTACCTCGGAACAGAAGGGATCGGCAGAGTCTGGGAAAAGCACAGGTCTTTCAAAGAGCTGGCAGAGGGGATACTGGGCCGAACGGCCTTTCTTTTTATTAATTCGTGGCAACAGAGACATCGCTGGCTGGGCCAGCATCCATTGCCCATCCCTAGTTGCCTGGTTGGAGGGCAGTTGAGAGTCAACCACATTGCTGTGGCTCTGGAGTCACATGTAGGCCAGACCGGGGTAAGGAAGGCAGATTTCCTCCCCTAAAGGACATTAGTGACCCAGATGGGCTTTTCCAACAATGGTTTCATGATCAGCAGGAGATTATTAATTCCAGATGTTTTTTATTGAATTCAGTTCCACCATCTGTCGTGGCGGGATTCGAACCCGGGTCCCCTGGATTAATTGTCTCGCGATAATACCATCGTCTCCCCTATCTTAGCAGGCAGGATATTTCTAAGATATTTCATTGACTTTAATGGGCTTTGGGAGTTCCCAAGGTTGTGAAAGGCAGTTGTGTGAATTATAGAATCCCTAGGGTGCCCATTTGGGCCGATCCTCATAATCCCGTACATTGGCCATGGCCAGTCCGCATAACCTGCACGTCTTTACACTGTGAGAGGAAACCGGAATAGACACGGGGAGAACGTGCAAACTCCACACGGACACGGGGAGAACATGCAAACTCCGCAGGGACACGGGGAGAACGCGCAAACTCCACACGGACACGGGGAGAACATGCAAACTCCGCAGGGACACGGGGAGAACGTGCAAACTCCACACGGACACGGGGAGAACATGCAAACTCCACAGGGACACGGGGAGAACGCGCAAACTCCACACGGACACGGGGAGAACGTGCAAACTCCACACGGACACGGGGAGAACGTGCAAACTCCGCAGGGACACGGGGAGAACGCGCAAACTCCACACGGACACGGGGAGAACGTGCAAACTCCACACGGACACGGGGAGAATGTGCAAACTCCACACGGACACGGGGAGAATGTGCAAACTCCACACGGACACGGGGAGAACGTGCAAACTCCACACGGACACGGGGAGAATGTGCAAACTCCACACGGACACGGGGAGAACGTGCAAACTCCACACGGACACGGGGAGAACGTGCAAACTCCACACGGACACGGGGAGAACGTGCAAACTCCACACGGACACGGGGAGAATGTGCAAACTCCACACGGACACGGGGAGAACGTGCAAACTCCACACGGACACGGGGAGAACGTGCAAACTCTACACGGACACAGGAAGAACGTGCAAACACCACACGGACAGTGACCCATGGCTGGAATCAAACCCAGATCCCTGGCGCTGGGGATGCGGTGGCACCATAATGTTGATATTACCGCATTAACAATCCAGAAATCTGCACTAATGCTCCAGGGATTTGAGTTCAAATTTGATTAATTAAAGCACCTGGAACCAAATATTAGTCTTATTAATGATAACGCCAAATTGCCCTTAAACACCCACTTGGCTGACTGGGGAGGAAAGCTGCTGCCCTTATCTACAACGTGACTCCAGACCCACGGCAATGTGGCTGATTCTTAACAGTCTCCTGAAATGGCCGAGAGAGGGGCATTGCCACAGAAATGTTGGCAAGAGCATTTCGAGGAAAGTAAATGTGGCCTTGCCAGCAATGCTCAAAACCCAAGAAGGAATGAAGCAAATATGAGGACACAGTATTCGAGATGTGGTCTGTATAACTGAAACCTCACATCAATTGAAAGGCAGCGCGGTAGCACAGTGGTTAGCGCTGTTGCCTCACAGCTCCAGGAACCTGGGTTTGATTCCTGGCTTGGCTCACTGTCTGTGTGGATTCTGCACATTCTCCCCATGTCTTCATGGGTTTCCTCCGGGTGCTCCAGTTCCCTCCCACCCTCTAAAGATGTGCAGGTTAAGTAGATTGGTCATGGTGAGTTGCCCCATAGTGTCCAGGATGCGTAGGGTTGGAGGGATTATTGGGATAAATATGTGGATTGCAGGAGTAGGCCCTGGGTGAGATTGTAGATAGGCCGAATGGCCTCCTTCTGTACTGTCGGGATTCTGTGATCCTTTACCCTTCCATACAAGGTGAGTAGCTACTCACCTGATGAAGGAGTGGCACTCTGAAACCTTCCAACATGAGTAAATGAGCCAGACATCAAGCCAACTGACAAGCTTAAACTGGATTTCAGTGTAATTCTTGGCACCATCAGGATTGTTCAGTTAGTGCTGCTCACTTGCAGAATCACAGTTAATGTTGGTCACTGAATTTTCAGACCCTCTGCACGGTTTTCCAGCTGGGGAGTTGGCTCATCATTGACCGCTGGTGGGAATTTCCAATCCCGCCAATGTCCGCGGCATTTTACGTGGCTCGTCTTTCCTGCTTCCGGGGAAATCGCTGCGGTTAGGGGGGGGGGGGCGGGGGGGGGGGAGCCACCTTCGGCGCGATCGGAGTTTCCCGTCGGTGGGAAGGGCCGGAAAATTCCACAGCGGGGCAGGGGGATAAGGAAAACTTGACCTAGGACTGAGATGAGGAGAAATTTCTTCACTCAAAGGGTTGCAAATCCCTGGAATTCCCGATCCCAGAGGGTTGTAGATGCTCCATGGTTGAATACATTGGAGGCTAGGATAAACGGATTTTTTGGTCTTTCAGGGAAATGGGGAGTGGGTGGGAAAGTAGGAGCAGAATTAAGCCACTCGGCCCATCGAGTCTGCACCGCCATTCAATCCTAGCTGATATTTTCCTCATCCCCATTCTTCTGCCTTCTCCCCATAATCCCTGACCCCTTTATTAATCAAGAACCTCATTCCAGTCAAACCCTTTGTTATGCTGTTGGGTTGGGTGGTCCAATCTTTTTCTTTATTCAGTCGTGGGACGCAGACGTTGCTGGACATTTATTGAGAGTGAACCACATTGCTGTGGTTCTGGAGTCACATGTAGGCCAGACCGGGGTAAGGAACCTGCTCTTATTCCTTGTGTTCCAGTGTTTTTAATCTTGTGTGCTTTAAGGAGAGGAACCTCAGCTTCTCCACACATCCTCTGCACCCTCTCAGGGATCTTGACATTCTCCCTAAAGTGTGAACCATAGAACCATAGAACCCTACAGTGCAGAAACAGGCCCTTCAGCCCATCGAGTCTGCACCGAACACAATCCCACCCAGACCCTATCCCCATATCCCTGCTAATCCCTCTAACCTACACATCCCAGGGTACTAAGGGGCAATTTTAGCATAGCCAATGAACCTAACCCGCACATCTTTGGATTGTGGGAGGAAACCGGAGCACCCGGAGAAAACCCACGCAGACACGAGGAGAATGAGCAAACTCCACACAGGCAGTGACCTGAGCCGGGAATCGAACCCAGGACCCTGGAGCTGTGAAGCAGCAGTGCTAACCACTGTGCTACCGTGCCGCCCGGTACTGAGATGTCCACAGAATTGAACAGCACATTGCAGCTGATACCTAACCATAAGACCTTAAGACATAGGAGCAGGATTAAGCCACTCGGCCCATCGAGTCTGCACCGCCATTCAATCCTAGCTGATATTTTCCTCATCCCCATTCTTCTGCCTTCTCCCCATAATCCCTGACCCCCTTATTAATCAAGAACCTCATCTCAGTCAAAGAAGACATTCAGAATTGAGTATCTTAAAGACACTCAATGATCTGGCCTAACTTCCTTACTTTTATATTCTGTGCTTCTGTTTGTAAAACAAAATTCACCTGCTTTCTCAGCACCCTCTCCACCCAGTGATCATATCATTGGATTAATAATCAAGAGGAGCAGATTACTG
Organism: Prionace glauca; assembly: GCA_037974335.1. Classification (NCBI taxonomy): domain Eukaryota; kingdom Metazoa; phylum Chordata; class Chondrichthyes; order Carcharhiniformes; family Carcharhinidae; genus Prionace; species Prionace glauca. The sequence continues at coordinate 13,104,677 of CM075756.1, forward strand.
CTGTCAGGACACGGGTTCAAATCGCACCGTGGGGCTGGTGGAATTTCAAATACATTAATAAAATCTGGAATTGAAAACTGGCCTCAATAATGGGGACCATGGAACTATCATTGATTGTTGGAAAAACCTTTCTGGTTCACTAATGTCCCATAGGGAAGGAAATCTGCCATCCTTATCTGGTCTGGCCTACATGTGACTCCAGAGCCAATGTGGTTCATTCTTAAATACCCCCTGACATGGTCCCTCAGCCATTCAGTTCAAGGGCAGTTAACCATCTGGAACAAAGGCTTGAAAAGTTTAAAGTTTATTTATTAGTGTCACAAGTTGGCTTACATTAACACTGCAATGAAGTTACAGTGAAAATCCCCTAGTCGCCACACTCGGCTGCACTGTTTGGGTACACTGAGGGAGAATTTAGCACGGCCAATCCACGTAACCAGCACATTTTTCAGACTGTGGGAGGAAACTGGAGTATGTGGCCTTTCCAATGATGTCTTCGCCTCATGAAAGAATAAATCAAGAAGCACAAAAGGTCAGATCAAAATGCACGTTGGTCTCAGTATCAACCCTGTGAAACAGTGTTGTACACTTCCCTCAGAAAAACCATCATTCACCACAACTCTTTGCCCCTTAGCAACACTGCCATTATCCCTCAACCCTTCAGTTTTGCTCATTGTACATGTCCCTGTGGTGTATTGGTTCCTATTGGTCCCAGGTTTAGACAGGGTAGATAGTGATAGCCTTTTTCCTAGGATGGAGAAAGCTAGCATGAGGGGGCACGACTTTAAATTAAAGGGGGGTAGTTATAGGACTGATGTCAGGGGTAGGTTCTTTACCCAGAGGGTGGTGAGGGACTGGAATGCCCTGCCAGCTGCAGTTGTAAATGCGCCTAGTTTGGGGGCGTTTAAGAGATCTGTGGATAGGTTTATGGACGAAAAGGGATTGGTTTAGGCTAGTGGGTCATTGTTTTGTAACTGGTCGGCGCAACATCGTGGGCCGAAGGGCCTGTTCTGCGCTGTAATGTTCTATGTTCTATGTTTGAGATGTGCATGTCTGAGTGGTAGAGGTGTACATGTCCATGTGTTGGAGATGTACGTGTCCCTGTAGTGAAAGAATACACATTCTTGATGTGTGCGTGTCCCTGTTGTGAAAGTGTACGTGCCCCTGTGGTGAAGGTATACTTTAGTGGAAGTGTACATGTCCCAGGTGGCACAGTGGAGCTGCCTCAGCGCACCAGGGATCCAGGTTCAGTTCCGGTTTGGGATGACATTTTATGTGGAGTTTGCATGTTCTCCCCATGCCCACTTGGGCTTCTTCCAGATACTTCAGCTTCCTCCCACAGTCCAAAGGTTAGCTGGACTGACCGTCGATTTTACCATCAAGTTGTGCCCGTTTTCGGGCAAGAAAACTTGGTAAAGTCAGGTGTGAGGTGGGTAGTGTGATCCGTGCCTCCCTCCGTGCCGGTTCCCCCATTACCAAGGCCCGAAAATAGCCGCAGTGGCCATTTAAATACATTTGCATGCATACGGGGGGTGGGGGGGGGGGGAGCGGTCAGCAATGTTGTGGGGGTGGAGCAATGCCTGTGGGGGCCAGGGTGGAGACGTTATCCGGCCCAGGAGGGATGTGGCAAGGGAGACGCATTCTACCTTTTCTGCACCTGCGCAATTGGAGGCTCCGATCGTAGCTGTTGGATTTCGGGCGTGTTAACACCTCCCCCCCTCCCCTCCCCCGTCACATACCCCCACCCCCATGCTTCTGCAGCGCAGTTCGGACTCACCGATACTGTTTTAGGCAGAGTGCATGCGGGGGCCAAAACACTCCCAGATTCAAGCACTTAGAATCAAAATGATAAAATAGGAGCCTTAGTTTCCAAGGATGTGTAGGTTGGGTGGATTAGCCAGGGTCACGGGAGGAGGGCGGGAACTCAGGTAAAATACTCCGTCGGAGAGTCGATGCAGACTCGCTGGGTCGAATGGCCTTGTCTGCACTGTAGGGATTCTATGATAGTTTGCCCCAGTAGTAAGTGTGTACGTGTCGCTGTGGTCAAGAACACATGTCCTCATGGTGGAACTGTGCAGAGCCCTGCTTTGGAGCTGTAGAGAGCTCTATAGTGGAGCTGTAGGGAGCTCTACGGTGGAGCTGTAGCTCTGTGATGGAGCTGTAGGGAGCTCTGCAGTGGAGCTGTAGGGAGCTCTGCGGTGGAGCTGTAGGGAGCTCTGCGGTGGAGCTGTAGGGAGCTCTGCGGTGGAGCTGTAGGGAGCTCTGCGGTGGAGCTGTAGGGAGCTCTGTGGTGGAGCTGTAGCTCTGTGGTGGAGCTGTAGGGACCTCTGCGGTGGAGCTGTAGGGAGGTGGAGCTATAGGGAGCTCTGTGGTGGAGCTGTAGCTCTGTGGTGGAGCTATAGCTCTGTGGTGGAGCTGTAGGGAGCCCTGCGGTGGAGCTGTAGGGAGCTCTGCGGTGGAGCTGTAGGGAGCTCTGTGGTGGAGCTGTAGCTCTCTGGTGGAGCTGTAGGGAGCTCTGTGGTGAAGCTGTAGGGAGCTCTGTGGTGGAGCTGTAGCTCTGTGGTGGAGCTGTAGGGAGCTCTGCGGTGGAGCTGTAGGGAGGTGGAGCTGTAGGGAGCTCTGTGGTGGAGCTGTAGCTCTGTGGTGGAGCTGTAGCTCTGTGGTGGAGCTGTAGCTCTGTGGTGGAGCTGTAGGGAGCTCTGTGGTGGAGCTGTAGGGAGCTCTGTGGTGGAGCTGTAGCTCTGTGGTGGAGCTGTAGGGAGCTCTGCAGTGGAGCTGTAGGGAGCTCTGTGGTGGAGCTGTAGCTCTGTGGTGGAGCTGTAGGGAGCTCTGTGGTGGAGCTGTAGGGAGGTGGAGCTGTAGGGAGCTCTGTGGTGGAGCTGTAGGGAGCTCTGTGGTAGAGCTGTAGGGAGCCCTGCGGTGGAGCTGTAGCTCTGTGGTGGAGCTGTAGGGAGCCCTGCGGTGGAGCTGTAGCTCTGTGGTGGAGCTGTAGGGAGCTCTGTGGTGGAGCTGTAGCTCTGTGGTGGAGCTGTAGGGAGCCCTGCGGTGGAGCTGTAGCTCTGTGATGGAGCTGTAACTCTGCGGTGGAGCTGTTAGCTGTGCGGTGTAGACGACCCTGTGGCGGAGTTGCTTTGAGCCCTCTTGTAGAGATACACCAGGGTCTCTGGTCATCCTGCACCTTGTGGCAGAGTCTGTGACATATTTGCATCATTGCAATTGAAGAATCGAGTCGAACATGGAGATAATAATGAAACAAGGCTCTGGAATGATGGAGGACAGTCAGCAGCTCGATGCTGGGCTGTGGGCAGCTGTTAGCAGACAATCCAAAAAACTCAAAAAATACCATAAATTGCAAGTGGGCAGCAGAGTTTCCTGCAGTGAATCGCTGCTTTGTGTTGGAACCTTTCTGTTGGAGTGCGAGTCTTAAATAGTAAGATATTTATGAAGAGTTGAATCTGTGCTTGTTACTAATTCAGGCACTAAACTCTCTTGGGCTAACTCAGCCCCTCTGGGACTTGGTGAGACGGACTGAAAGCTGCTGATGTTAGCATTGTGGAATCTGATGAGTGTTTGGTTCAAGCTCGCTGTGCTATTGTTTACATAGGAACGGCCATGATGGGGACGTGACATTAGAAAATGACAGATGGTTCCTGTGGGAAAGAGCTGCTTGGTGCAGCTTAGGGGATAGGCACTGGCTCTGGAGGTTCAGGCATTGCCCTGGGAGGGACAGACACTGGCATGGGACCGAGAGACACTGGCATGGGACTGAGAGACACTGGCATGGGACTGAGAGACGCTGGCATGGGACTGAGAGATGCTGGCATGAGAGGTTCAGGCCTTGCCCTAGGAGAGGCAGGTGCTGGCATGGGACCAAGAGACGTTGGCATGGGAGGTTCAGGCATTGCCCTGGGAGAAGTAGGTGCTGGCATGGGATTGAGAGATACTGGCATGAAACTGCGAGACACTGGCTTTGGAAGTTCAGACATTGCCCTAGGAAGAACAGACACTGGCATTGAACTGGCACAGGAAGGACAGGCCCTGAAATGAGACAGAGCCAGAACATACTGGGCAATTGGACATTAGAATGGCTTAAAAAGGGAAAGTAGGGAAAATTAAAGGAAGAAGTGAAAGAAGGAGATATTTTAAAGTCTCCTTCCATTGCAGCATCCCGGTGGGTCAGAGTTGACTTGCCATCCAATCATTACCCTTTTCTCCCGTTGTATAAGTTGTTGCGTTTGTTTGAAATTTGGTGTTCTTGAGTTTGTCCTGATGAGTGCAAGGTGAAAAACTTTGGCAGTGTGCCTCTTTTTCAGCAATATTCAAATTTTGCCTTACCAAGTGTGTTTGGAGTATTTGAACCATTGGTGTTTGACCACTGGTGAGAGGTTAGTGAGTGAATGCAGCCGAAAGAGATCAAGAGAGCTGGAAGATAAGGCCACTTCATGCAGTCCAATGGCTCGGGGGGGGGGGGAAGAAACTGAAAATGTTGGTTTTTATCAGAGATAGACTAGGCTATAATATTAGACTTTTGTGCCCAGTTCTAGTCTCTATTCTAGGAAAACAATATGGAGAACTGATGAACTAGGAGTAGGAGGAGATCACTTGAGACTGCTTTGCCATTCAGTAAGATCATGGCTGGTCTGATTGTAACCTCAACCCCACATTCCTACCCACCCCCAATAACCTTTCACCACCCTCCCCCCCTCCACCTTGTTGATCAATAATTTATCTAACAAAGAACAAAGAACAAAGAACAACACAGCACGGGAAACAGGCCCTTCGGCCCAACGAGCCCGCGCCGCCATCCCATGGTCAGTGACCTATTCATGATTTTAGTCTATGCCTAATGTGCGAGGATCAGGGAGGTCCAATATAGGGACAATTTGTTACCCAATCAATCAGCCTAAAAGCACATTTTTGGGATGTGGGAGGAAACCGGAGCACCCGGAGGAAACCCACGCAACCACGGGGAGAACGCGCAAACTCCCACGGACACAGGCCCAAATCCATGTGTCCGCACAGCAACAGAGATAGTCTCTGAGCTGTCATGATGCCCTCGAGATGGTCCAGTTTACGCACACCAACGACATGAAGCAGTAGGCAACTCCCGAAGCAATATCCAAGAGCAGCCCACCACAACCTGCCGCCCGCATGCCCCTTGCTGGACTTAAGTGCCTATGGATAAAAATTTCATTATTAAAGACTCTATATCCCTGAGGCTAAAACTGAACCCCAAGCCTGCAATGTTTAGTAAGGCCTGCCATATCCCCCTATATGTAGACCGCTCATGTGGCTGTCCAAGTGACTCTTAAACAACCCTAGCGTGCCTGCTTCCACCACCTTACTCGGCAGTGCATGCCACATCCCCACTACCCTTTGTGTGAAAAACTGCCCTCTAATATTAGTCTTATATCTAGCCCCCCTCACCCTAAGCCCGTGACCCCTCGTTCTATCCATTTCTAATAGCGGAAAAAGCTTACCACCATTTACTCTATCTATCCCCTTCATAATCTTATAAACCTCTATTAGATCTAGTTCTGTCTAAAAATATTCAAGGCTCTGGACAGAATTTTCCTGCCCAGCCCACCACGGGAATTGTGGCGCTCAGGACACGGGCCATGTAAAGGTCCGTTCGCCTCGGCTGGGATGTTCAGGTCCTGAGGCGAGCGCAAAAATCCCATCCTCTGCTTCCACCGCCTTTTGAGGCAGAGATTTCCAAAGACACTCACCATCCTCCGAGATATAAGAACATAGAACATAGAACATTACAGCGCAGAACAGGCCCTTCGGCCCACGATGTTGCGCCGACCAGTTACAAAACAATAACCCACTAGCCTAAACCAATCCCTTTTCATCCATAAACCTATCCACAGATCTTTTAAACGCCCCCAAACTAGGTGCATTTACAACTGCAGCTGGCAGGGCATTCCAGTCCCTCACCACCCTCTGGGTAAAGAACCTACCCCTGACATCTGTCCTATAACTACCCCCCCTTAATTTAAAATCGTGCCCCCTCGTGCTAGCTTTCTCCATCCTAGGAAAAAGGCTATCACTATCTACCCTCTCTAAACCTCTAATCATCTTATATGTTTCAATGAGATCCCCTCTTAGCCGCCTTCTTTCCAACGAAAACAACCCCAAATCTCTCAATCTCTCCTCATAGCATCTCCCCTCCATACCAGGCAACATCCTGGTAAACCTCCTCTGCACCCTCTCCAAAGCCTCTACATCCTTCCTGTAATGTGGGGACCAGAACTGCACACAAAACTCCAAATGCGGCCGCACCAGAGATGTGTACAGTTGCATCAAGAAGTTCTCCTCATCTCTGTCTTGTGATTCCCCTGGACTCTGGGGAAGGGCCTGAGAACAGAACTGAGAGATAGTGATAGCCTTTTTCCTAGGATGGAGAAAGCTAGCACGAGGGGGCACGATTTTAAATTAAGGGGGGGGTAGTTATAGGACAGATGTCAGGGGTAGGTTCTTTACCCAGAGGGTGGTGAGGGACTGGAATGCCCTGCCAGCTGCAGTTGTAAATGCACCTAGTTTGGGGGCGTTTAAGAGATCTGTGGATAGGTTTATGGATGAAAAGGGATTGGTTTAGGCTAGTGGGTCATTGTTTTGTAACTGGTCGGCGCAACATCGTGGGCCGAAGGGCCTGTTCTGCGCTGTAATGTTCTATGTTCTATGATTCCAGCTGATGAAAGGTTAAACAGGCTGATGCTCTCTTCTCTAACAAAGGGAGAACTGAGGGGAAGGGGGGTCATCAAAATTTTGAAGGGATTTGATTGGGAGGAAGCGCAGAAGACGTCTCCAATAAGAAAGAAACTAATGCCTATGAACAATAATAATTTATTATAAAATCAAACCTGGGCAGCAGGCTAGCACGGTGGTTAGCACTGCTGCCTCACCGCGTCAGGGGCCCAGGTTTGATTCCAGCTTTGGGTGACTGTCTGTGTGGAGTTTGCACATTTTTCGTGTCTGTGTGGGTTTCCACCGAGTCCGGGACCCAGGCTGAGGTATCTAAATGGATACAAAATTGGCTTCTTGACAGAGGCCGGAGGGTGGTTTTTCAAACTGGAGGCCTGTGACCAGCACTGTGCCTCAGGGATCAGTGCTGGGTCCACTGTTATGTGTCCTTTATCTTAATGACTTGGATGAGAATATAGGAGGCATGGTTTGTAAGTTTGCAGATGACACCAAGATTGGTGGCATAGTGGACAGTGAAGAAAGGTACCTCCAATTGCAATGGGATCTTGATCAGTTGGAATCATAGAAACCCTACAGTGCAGAAAGAGGCCATTCGGCCCATCGAGTCTGCACCGACTACAATCCCACCCAGGCCCTATCCCCATATTCCTGCATATTATACCCACTAATTCCCTGCGTATCCCAGGACACTAAGGGGCAATTTTTTAGCATGGCCAATTAATCTAACCTGCACATCTTTGGACTGTGGGAGGAAACCGGAGCACCCGGACGAAACCCACGCAGACACGAGGAGAATGTGCAGACTCCACACAGACAGTGACCCGAGCCGGGAATCGAACCCAGGTCCCTGGAGCTGTGAAGCAGCAGTGCTAACCACTGTGCTACCGTGCTGCCCTGTGGACCAGTGGGCTGACGAATGGCAGATGGAGTTTAATTTAGATAAATGCGAGGTGATGCATTTTGGTAGATTGAACCAGGGCAGGACTTACTCAGTTGATGGTAGGGCGCTGGGGAGAGTTACAGAACAAAGAGATCTCGGGGTACAGGTTCATAGCTCCTTGAAAGTGGAGTCACAGGTGGATAGAGTGGTGAAGAAGGCATTCGGCATGCTTGGTTTCATCAGTCAGAACATTGAATACAGGAGTTAGGACGTCTTGTTGAGATTGTACAAGACATTGGTAAGGCCACACTTGGAATACTGTGCACAGTTCTGGTCACCCTATTATAGAAAAGATATTATTAAACTAGAAAGAGTGCAAAAAAGATTTACTAAGGCGCTACTGGGACTTGACTGAGTTATAAGGAGAGGCTGGATAGATTGGGACTTTTTTCTCTGGAGCGTAGGAGTTGACCTTACAGAGGCCTATAAAATAATGAGGGGCATAGATCAGCTAGATAGTCAATATCTTTTCCCAAAGGTAGGGGAGTCTAAAACTAGAGGGCGTAGGTTTAAGGTGAGAGGGGAGAGATACAAAAGGGTCCAGAGGGGCAATTGTTTTCACAGAGAGGGTACATAGAACCCTACAGTGCAGAAACAGGCCCTTCGGCCCATCGAGTCTGCACCGAACACAATCCCACCCAGACCCTATCCCCATATCCCTACACATTTACCTGCCAATCCCTCTAACCTACACATCCCAGGACACTAAGGGGCAATTTTAGCATAGCCAATGAACCTAACCGCACATCTTTGGACTGTGGGAGGAAACCGGAGCACCCGGAGAAAACCCAAGCAGACACGAGGAGAATGTGCAAACTCCACACAGGCAGTGACCCGAGCCGGGAATCGAACCCAGGACCCTGGAGCTGTGAAGCAGCAGTGCTAACCACTGTGCTACCGTGCCGTGTCTGGAACAAGCTGCCCGAGGTAGTAGTGGAGGCGGGTACAATTTTGTCTTTTAAAAAACATTTAGATAGTTACATGGATAAGATGGGTATAGAGGGATATGGGCCAAATGCTGGCAGTGAGGATTAGCTTAGGGATTTAAAAAAAGGGCAGTATGATCAAGTTGGGCCGAAGGGCCTGTTTCCATGCTGTAAACCTCTATGACTCTATTCCCCGGTTTCCTCCCACAGCCCAAAGATGTGTAGGTTAGGTGGATTGGCAATGATAAATTGCTCCTTAGCATTGATGATCCCCCTAACCTGCACATCTTTGGACAGTAAGGGGCAATTTAATATGGACAGTCTTCTTGATTTGATTTGATTTATTATTATCACGTATTAAAATCAGTGAAAAGTATTGTTTTCTGTGCACTATACAGACAAAGCAGCGTACCATTCATAGAGAAGGAAGCGGGAGAGTGTAGAATGTAGTGTTACAGTCACAGCGAGGGTGCAGAGAATGATCAATTTAATGCAAGGAAGGCCCATTCAAAAGTCTGACAGCAGCAGGGAAGAAGCTGTTCTTGAGTCCGTTGATAAGTGTCCTCAGACTTTTGTATCTTTTTCCCCACGGGAGAAGGTGGAAGAGAGAATGTGCGGGGTGTGTGGGGTCCTTAATTATGCTGGCTGCTTTTCCCAAGGCAGCGGGAAGTGTAGGCAGAGTCAATGGATGGGAGGCTGGTTTGCGTGATGGATTGGGCTACATTCACGACCTTTTGTAGTTCCTTGCGGACTTGGGCAGAGCAGGACTTCAGACCGAGCTGTGATATATCCCGGAAAGAATGCTTTCTGTGGTGACTGACATGCCAAATTTCCTTAGTCTTCTGAGAAATTAGAGGTATTGGTGGACTTTCTTAACTATAGTGTCGGCATGGGTAGGTGGGAACCAGGACAGGCTGTGATCTGGATACCTAAAGACTTGAAGCTCTCGACCATTTCTACTTTGTCCCCATTGATATAGACAGGGGCATGTTCTCCTTTACACTTCCTGAAGTCGATGACAATCTGCTTTGTTGACCACCTAACCTGTACATCTTTGGACACTAAGGGGCAATTTAACATGGTCAATCCACCTAACCTGTACACTTGGACACTAAGGGGCAATTTAACATGGTCAATCCACCTAACCTGCACATCTTTGGACACTAAGGGGCAATTTAACATGGCCAATCCACCTAACCTGTACATCTTTGGACACTAAGGGGCAATTTAGCATGGCCAATCCACCTAACCTGTACATCTTTGGACACTAAGGGGCAATTTAACATGGTCAATCCACCTAACCTGCACATCTGACACGAAGGGGCAATTTAGTACGGCCAATCCACCTAACCTACACATCTTTGGACACTAAAGGGGCAATTTAACATGGCCAATCCACCTAACCTGCACATCTTTGGACACTAAGGGGCAATTTAGCATGGCCAATCCACCTAACCTGTACATCTTTGGACACTAAGGGGCAATTTAGCATGGCCAATCCACCTAACCTGTACATCTTTGGACACTAAGGGGCAATTTAACATGGCCAATCCACCTAACCTACACATCTTTGGATTGATGGGTAGTGGGTGTGCATGACTTAGGACATGGGCAGCAGAGCTTTGGATGAGCTATAGTTTGAATCTGGTCCTTTGCCAGCTTTACGTAGGAGAAACTATCATCTCTGCCCAGTGCCTGAAAGATTAACACGGCATGAATAGACCTCAAGGCTAAGATCCTGTTTTCTGACAGATTTTCTTTATCAGCTGCTTCGGAAATCCCAGATCCAGTTTTTCTTTGAAGAAACATCCAGTCAAAACTTTTTGTCTTGCACTCATCAGGACAGGTGCAAGAATGCCAAATTTCAAAGAGAGCTACAATTTGCACAGCATTAAAAAGGTTTGCAGATCGGTTGGCAAGTCAGCTCTGATTAGAAGCAATGGGGAGATGGGGGAGGTGATGGCTTAGAGTGGTGTTATCGCCAGAATATTAATCCAGAAACTTAGCTAACATTCTGGGCACCCGGGTTTGAATCCCACCACAGCAGATGGTAGAATTTGAATCCAATAAAAAAAATCTGTAATTCAGAATCTACTGATGACCGTGAAACCATTGTCGATAGTTGGAAAAACCCATCTGGTTCACTAATGTCCTTTAGGGAAGGAAATCTGCCGTCCTTACCCGGTCTGGCCTACATGTGACTCCAGAACCACAGTAATATGGTTGACTCTCAACTAGGAATGGGCAATAAATGCAGGCCAGCCAGCGACACCGATGTCCCACCAACGTTTAAAGAAAATATTGCTATGGCGAATGCACCAGGGAACTATTTCCCCATGGCAATATGGGGGAAGATGGAGGTGTACTGGGAATTACCAGTTGCTGGATTAGTAATTCAGAGACCCTAATGCTCAGGGTTCACAGGTTCAAATCCCACTACGGCAACTGGTGGAATTTTAATTCAATGAATAAAAGAATCCGGAATATAAAGCTAGTCTCAGTAATGGTGACCATGAAACTATCATCACTTGTTCCATCTGGTTCACTAATGTCCTTTAGGGAAGGAAATCTGCCTTCCATACCCGGTCTGGCTGACACATGACTCCAGACCCACAGCAAAGTGGTTGACTCTTGACTGCCCACTGAAATGGACAAGTGAGAAACCCAGTTCAAGGGCAGTTAGGGATGGGCAATGAATGCTAGACTTGCCAGGAATAAAGAAAATCTCTGCAGCATCACTGATTGAGGGGCAGCAGCGAAGGATGCAAGGAGGGCAAGAGGATACAGCCATGTTAGAGTGAGAGGATACTGATATGGCGGTGCCAGGCGTGCTGGGCACAGTGCGAGGAGGGGTGGATAACTCCAGCAGCAGTGTGTGCACTAGGAAGCTGCTGTGAGGTCAGAGGTGGCCTGACCACCCCACAGGGAGGTCATTCCAGTGCTTGTAAACTCAGGGCCCTGTTAATGTCTGACTGTATGGGCTCTCTATTGGTAATCTCTGACTGTATGGGTCTGTATTGGTAATCTCTGACAGTATGGCTCTGTATTGGTAATCTCTGACTGTATGGGTCTGTATTGGTAATCTCTGACTGTATGGACTCTCTATTGGTGATCTCTGACTGTATGGACTCTCTATTGGTAATCTCTGACTGTATGGGTCTGCATTGGTAACCTCTGACTGTATGGGCTCTGTATTGGTAACCTCTGACTGTATGGGCTCTGTATTGGTAACCTCTGACTGTATGGACTCTCTATTGATAATCTCTGTCTGTATGGACTCTGTATTGGTAATCTCTGACTGTATGGGTCTGTACTGGTAATCTCTGACTGTATGGACTCTCTATTGATAATCTCTGTCTGTATGGACTCTGTATTGGTAATCTCTGACTGTATGGGTCTGTATTGGTAATCTCTGACTGTATGGGTCTGTATTGGTAATCTCTGACTGTACGGACTCTCTATTGGTAATCTCTGTCTGTATGGACTCTGTATTGGTAATCTCTGACTGTATGGACTCTCTATTGGCAATCTCTGACTGTATGTACTCTCTATTGGTAATCTCTGACTGTATGGGTCTGTATTGGTAACCTCTGACTGTATGGACTCTCTATTGATAATCTCTGACTGTATGTACTCTGTATTGGTAATCTCTGACTGTATGGGCTCTCTATTGGTGATCTCTGACTGTATGGACTCTCTATTGGTAATCTCTGACTGTATGGGTCTGTATTGGTAATCTCTGACTGTATGGACTCTCTATTGATAATCTCTGACTGTATGGACTCTGTATTGGTAATCTCTGACTGTATGGGCTCTGTATTGGTAATCTCTGACTGTATGGGCTCTCTATTGGTGATCTCTGACTGTATGGATTCTCTATTGGTAATCTCTGACTGTATGGACTCTCTATTGGTAATCTCTGACTGTATGGGTCTGTATTGGTAATCTCTGACTGTATGGACTCTCTATTGGTAATCTCTGACTGTATGGGCTCTGTATTGGTAATCTCTGACTGTATGGACTCTCTATTGGTAATCTCTGACTGTATGGGTCTGTATTGGTAATCTCTGACTGTATGGACTCTCTATTGGTAATCTCTGACTGTATGGACTCTCATTGGTGATCTCTGACTGTATGGGCTCTGTATTGGTAATCTCTGACTGTATGGGCTCTGTATTGGTAATCTCTGACTGTATGGGCTCTGTATTGGTAATCTCTGACTGTATGGGCTCTGTATTGGTAATTTCTGACTGTATGGACTCTCTATTGGTAATCTCTGACTGTATGGGCTCTGTATTGGTAATCTCTGACTGTATGGCTCTGTATTGGTAATCTCTGACTATATGGGCTCTGTATTGGTAATCTCTGACTGTATGGACTCTCTATTGGTAATCTCTGACTGTATGGGCTCTGTATTGGTAATCTCTGACTGTATGGGCTCTGTATTGGTAATCTCTGACTGTATGGGCTCTGTATTGGTAATCTCTGACTGTATGGGCTCTGTATTGGTAATCTCTGACTGTATGGGCTCTGTATTGGTAATCTCTGACTGTATGGACTCTCTATTGGTAATCTCTGACTGTATGGGCTCTGTATTGGTAATCTCTGACTGTATGGACTCTCTATTGGTAATCTCTGACGTATGGGTCTGTATTGGTAATCTGACTGTAGGGACTCTCTATTGGTAATCTCTGACTGTATGGGCTCTGTATTGGTAATCTCTGACTGTATGGGCTCTGTATTGGTAATCTCTGACTGTATGGGCTCTGTATTGGTAATCTCTGACTGTATGGGCTCTGTATTGGTAATCTCTGACTGTATGGACTCTCTATTGGTAATCTCTGACTGTATGGACTCTCTATTGGTAATCTCTGACTGTATGGACTCTTTATTGGTAATCTCTGACTGTATGGGTCTATATTGGTAATCTCTGACTGTATGGGCTCTGTATTGGTAATCTCTGACTGTATGGGCTCTGTATTGGTAATCTCTGACTGTATGGGTCTGTATTGGTAATCTCTGATTGTATGGGCTCTGTATTGGTAATCTGACTGTAGGGACTCTCTATTGGTAATCTCTGACTGTATGGGCTCTGTATTGGTAATCTCTGACTGTATGGGCTCTGTATTGGTAATCTCTGACTGTATGGGCTCTGTATTGGTAATCTCTGACTGTATGGGCTCTGTATTGGTAATCTCTGACTGTATGGACTCTCTATTGGTAATCTCTGACTGTATGGACTCTCTATTGGTAATCTCTGACTGTATGGACTCTTTATTGGTAATCTCTGACTGTATGGGTCTATATTGGTAATCTCTGACTGTATGGGCTCTGTATTGGTAATCTCTGACTGTATGGGCTCTGTATTGGTAATCTCTGACTGTATGGGTCTGTATTGGTAATCTCTGACTGTATGGGTCTGTATTGGTAATCTCTGACTGTATGGACTCTCTATTGGTAATCTCTGACTGTATGGGTCTGTATTGGTAATCTCTGACTGTATGGACTCTATATTGGTAATCTCTGACTGTATGGGCTCTGTATTGGTAATCTCTGACTGTATGGACTCTCTATTGGTAATCTCTGACTGTATGGGTCTGTATTGGTAATCTCTGACTGTATGGGCTCTCTATTGGTGATCTCTGACTGTATGGGTCTGTATTGGTAATCTCTGACTGTATGTACTCTCTATTGGTAATCTCTGACTGTATGGGTCTGTATTGGTAATCTCTGACTGTATGTACTCTCTATTGGTAATCTCTGACTGTATGGACTCTCTATTGGTAATCTCTGACTGTATGGGTCTGTATTGGTAATCTCTGACTGTATGGACTCTGTATTGGTAATCTCTGACTGTATGGACTCTGTATTGGTAATCTCTGACTGTATGGGCCCTGTATTGATAGCACCAAGAAGTATATCTAATTTCTTCTTGAAATCACATAATGTTTTGGTCTCAGCTACATTCTGTGTGAGTGATTTCCACACATTCACCACCCTCTGGATGGAGAAATGTCTCCTCACCTCAGTTCTAAAAGGGTTTACCCCTCATCCTCAAACTATGACCCCTAGTCTTGGGCTCCCGCACCATTGGGAATGTTTTTTCTGAATCCACCCTGTCTAACCCTGTGTGAATTTTATAAGTTTCTATGGACTCTGTGTATTGATAATCTCTATATGGACTCTGGAATCAGTAAGAGTCCATATTGTCAGAATATGAACACACTCGTTTCACCCGGTATCATGTGCTTGATGTGTTCATTTGTAGGTCTCCTGTGAACATCAGAAGATGGTCAACCTTCCACTTCTTGAGGAGACCCTCCTGTGAGTATTGAATGTAAATAAATTCACACCAATCGATCTTTCACCAACACATTTTCTCAATCAGTTATATGTCCTTTAATTGTATTTTTTATTTTGGCAAATTTCTCGTTTTACTCGTAAAGGTGCAACCGAACAGACGTATAGTCACTCACACTCACACACACACACACTCACACTCACACACACACACTCACACTCACACTCACACATACACACACTCACACTCACACACACTCAAACTCACACTCACACTCACACTCACACACACTCACACACACACACACTCACACACACACACACTCACACACACACTCACACTCACACACACACACACTCACACTCACACACACTCACACACACTCACACTCACACTCAAACTCACACACACTCACACTCACACACACACTCACACAGACACACACACACACACCCATACCTTCACACACTCACACACACACACACTCTCACACATACACTCACACACACACACACACACACACAGACACACTCACACACACACACCCCCATACCCGCGAGCACACACACACACACACTCACACACACACACACCCCCATACCCGCACACACACTCACACACACACACTCACACACACACACACACACACACACACACACACCCATACCCGCACACACACACACACACTCACACACACACACACCCCCATACCCGCACACACACACACACACACACACACACACACACCCATACCCGCACACACACACACACACACACACACACACCCATACCCGCACACACACACACTCACACACACACTCACACACACACACACCCATACCCTCACACACACACAGACACTCACCTATACCCTCACACACACACACACACACCTCATACCCTCACACACACACACACACACACCCATACCCTCACACACACACTCACACACACACACACCCCCATACCCGCACACACACACTCACACACACACACACACCCATACCCTCACACACACACAGACACTCACCCATGCCCTCACACACACACACACACACATACCCTCACACACACAGACACTCACCTATACACTCACACACACACACACACACACACACACACACATACCCTCACACACACACACACGCTCACCCATACCCTCACGCTCACTCAGACACAGAAATTCACTGTCATGTGCACTCTCACTCACTCACACATCTGACACATACACACACACACTCTCACCCACACCCTCACACTCGGAAACACGGCGAGTAACTCACCTCCTGACTGCCCACAGCCTGTCCAACATCTACAAGGCACAAGTCAGGAGTATGATGAAATACTCCCTATCTTTAATGGGCAGCACAGTGAGGTCACTGCAGCCACACAGCACCAGGGATCCAGGTTCAATTCCCAGCTTGGGTCACCGTCTGTGCTGAGTCTGCACATTCTCCCATGTCTGCATGGGTTTCTTCCAGGGTGCTCCAGTTTCCTCCCACAGTCCAAAAGGCATGCTGGTTAGGTGTATCGGCCACGCTAAATTCTCCCTCGGTGTACCCGATCAGGTGCTGGAGTGTGGCGACGAGGGGATTTTCACAGTAACTTCATTGCAGTGTTAATGTAAGCCGACTTGTGACACAAATAAATAAAAGTGCAGTTCCAATAACGCTCAAGAAGCTTCACATCATCCAGGATAAAGCAGCCTGTTAGATTGGTACCACGTCTACAAATATCCATTCCATCCACCACCGATGCTCATTAGCAGCAGTGTGTCCCATCTACACGATGCACCGCAGCAATTCGGGTGGGAATTTCCAGATTTTAGACCAGCGTGGCAGGAAATTCCGCCCATAGATTCCAAACAGTGCAGAAAAGACCATTTGGCCCAACGGGTCTGCACTGACTCTCTGACAGAGTCTTACCCAGGCCCTCTGCCCTGCCCTATTCCCGTAACCCTTCACATTTCCAATAGCTAATCCAACTAATCTACACATCTTGGGAGGAAAGGGAGCACCCGGAGGAAACCCACTCCCCGTATCCCTGAGAATCACCAACCCACTCCCCGTATCCCTGAGAATCACCAACCCACTCCCCGTATCCCTGAATATCACCAACCCACTCCCCGTATACCTGAGAATCACCAACCCACTCCCCGTATCCCTGAAAATCACCAACCCACTCCCCGTATCCCTGAGAATCACCAACCCACTCCCCGTATCCCTGAGAATCACCAACACATTCCCCGTATCCCTGAGAATCACCAACACACTCCCCGTATCCCTGAGAATCACCAACCCACTCCCCGTATCCCTGAGAATCACCAACCCACTCCCCGTATCCCTGAGAATCACCACACACTCCCCGTATCCCTCAGACTCACCAACACACTCCCCGTATCCCTGAGAATCACCAACCCACTCCCCGTATCCCTGAGAATCACCAACCCACTCCCCGTATCCCTGAGAATCACCAACACACTCCCCGTATCCCTGAGACTCACCAACCCACTCCCCGTATCCCTGAGAATCACCAACCCACTCCCCGTATCCCTGAGAATCACCAACCCACTCCCCGTATCCCTGAGAATCACCAACACACTCCCCGTATCCCTGAGAATCATCAACCCACTCCCCGTATCCCTGAGAATCACCAACCCACTCCCCGTATCCCTGAGAATCACCAACACACTCCCCGTATCCCTGAGACTCACCAACCCACTCCCCGTATCCCTAAGAATCACCAACCCACTCCCCGTATCCCTGAGACTCACCAACCCACTCCCCGTATCCCTGAGAATCACCAACCCACTCCCCATATCTCTGAGAATCACCAACACACTCCCCGTATCCCTGAGAATCATCAACCCACTCCCCGTATCCCTGAGAATCACCAACCCACTCCCCGTATCCCTGAGAATCACCAACACACTCCCCGTATCCCTGAGACTCACCAACCCACTCCCCGTATCCCTGAGAATCACCAACCCACTCCCCGTATCCCTGAGACTCACCAACCCACTCCCCGTATCCCTGAGATTCACCAACACATTCCCCGTATCCCTGAGAATCACCAACCCACTCCCCGTATCCCTGAGAATCACCGACCCACTCCCCGTATCCCTGAGAATCACCAACCCACTCCCCGTATCCCTGAGAATCACCAACCCACTCCCCGTATCCCTGAGAATCACCAACCCACTCCCCGTATCCCTGAGATTCACCAACACATTCCCCGTATCCCTGAGAATCACCAACCCACTCCCCGTATCCCTGAGAATCACCAACCCACTCCCCGTATCCCTGAGAATCACCAACCCACTCCCCGTATCCCTGAGAATCACCAACCCACTCCCCGTATCCCTGAGAATCACCAACCCACTCCCCGTATCCCTGAGACTCACCAACCCACTCCCCGTATCCCTGAGAATCACCAACCCACTCCCCATATCTCTGAGAATCACCAACACACTCCCCGTATCCCTGAGACTCACCAACCCACTCCCCGTATCCCTGAGAATCACCAACCCACTCCCTGTTTCCCTGAGAATCACCAACCCACTCCCCGTATCCCTGAGAATCACCAACACATTCCCCGTATCCCTCAGACTCACCAACCCACTCCCCGTATCCCTGAGAATCACCAACACACTCCCCGTATCCCTGAGAATCACCAACACACTCCCCGTATCCCTGAGAATCACCAACACACTCCCTGTATCCCTGAGACTCACCAACACATTCCCCGTATCCCTGAGAATCACCAACCCACTCCCCGTATCCCTGAGAATCACCAACCCACTCCCCGTATCCCTGAGAATCACCAACCCACTCCCCGTATCCCTGAGACTCACCAACCCACTCCCCGTATCCCTGAGAATCACCAACCCACTCCCCGTATCCCTGAGACTCACCAACACACTCCCCGTATCCCTGAGAATCACCAACACACTCCCCGTATCCCTGAGAATCACCAACCCACTCCCCGTATCCCTGAGAATCACCAACACACTCCCCATATCCCTGAGAATCACCAACCCACTCCCCGTATCCCTGAGAATCACCAACCCACTCCCCGTATACCTGAGAATCACCAACCCACTCCCCGTATCCCTGAAAATCACCAACACACTCCCCGTATCCCTGAGAATCACCAACCCACTCCCCGTATCCCTGAGAATCACCAACACACTCCCCGTATCCCTGAGACTCACCAACCCACTCCCCGTATCCCTGAGACTCACCAACCCACTCCCTGTATCCCTGAGACTCACCAACACACTCCCCGTATCCCTGAGAATCATCAACACACTCCCCGTATCCCTGAGAATCACCAACCCACTCCCCGTATCCCTGAGAATCACCAACCCACTCCCCGTATCCCTGAGACTCACCAACACACTCCCTGTATCCCTGAGACTCACCAACACACTCCCCGTATCCCTGAGAATCACCAACACACTCCCCGTATCCCTGAGAATCACCAACCCACTCCCCGTATCCCTGAGAATCACCAACCCACTCCCCGTATCCCTGAGACTCACCAACCCACTCCCCGTATCCCTGAGACTCACCAACACACTCCCCGTATCCCTGAGAATCACCAACCCACTCCCTGTATCCCTGAGAATCACCAACCCACTCCCCGTATCCCTGAGAATAACCAACCCACTCCCCGTATCCCTGAGAATCACCATCACACTCCCCGTATCCCTGAGAATCACCAACCCACTCCCCGTATCCCTGAGAATCACCAACACATTCCCCGTATCCCTGAGAATCACCAACCCACTCCCCGTATCCCTGAGACTCACCAACCCACTCCCCGTATCCCTGAGAATCACCAACCCACTCCCCGTATCCCTGAGAATCACCAACACATTCCCCGTATCCCTGAGAATCACCAACACACTCCCCGTATCCCTGAGAATCACCAACCCACTCCCCGAATCCCTGAGAATCACCAACCCACTCTCCGTATCCCTGAGAATCACCAACCCACTCCCCGTATCCCTGAGAATCACCAACACACTCCCCGTATCCCTGAGACTCACCAACACACTCCCCGTATCCCTGAGAATCACCAACCCACTCCCTGTATCCCTGAGAATCACCAACCCACTCCCCGTATCCCTGAGACTCACCAACCCACTCCCCGTATCCCTGAGAATCACCAACCCACTCCCCGTATCCCTGAGAATCACCAACACACTCCCCGTATCCCTGAGAATCACCAACCCACTCCCCATGTCCCTGAGAATCACCAACACACTCCCCGTATCCCTGAGAATCACCAACACACTCCCCGTATCCCTGTGACTCACTAACACACTCCCCGTGTCCCTGAGACTCACCAACACATTCCCCGTATCCCTCAATGCCATTGACACGCCTCCTTCCCAAATTCTTCAATCCCACTGACCCTGCTTCTGCCAAAAAAATCAGAGCTCCCATCTGCCAATTTCCTCAAATCCCTCAATCCCAACTTCTCCCCACTTTACCACCCACCTTCTCAGCAAACCTCCCCGGATAAGAAGCTGTGTTATCTGGGATGATATCAGGGAGCATTGCTTCACCCGAAAGGCAGAGAAAAAGTGGGGAGGCAGGATGTCCACTGGAAATGTCAAAACTTTAATGGAACTTTGTTCGGTAAGCGTCTGGAGAGAAACGGAACCCCAGCAAGAAATCGGGATTAAGGTGCGGATCAGCCATGAGAGTGGTGCAGGTTGAGGGGCTGAATGGCCTCCTCCTCTTGTGATCCTTCCTCAAGTCCACCCACTCACCGTGAGGCTTTTAGAGTCATTAAGGTTTACAGCATGGAAACAGGCCCTTCAGCCCAACTTGTCCATGCTGTCCTTTTGTTTTAAACCCCTAAGCTAGTCCCATATCCCTCTATACCCATTGTACCCATGTAACTGTGTAAATGCTTTTTAAAAGACAAAATCGTACCCACTTGTACTACTGACAGCTCGTTCCAGACACTCACCACCCTCTGTGTGAAAAAATTGCCCCTCTGGACCCTTTTGTGTCTCTCCCCTCTCACCTTAAACCTCTGCCCTCGAGTTTTAGACTCCCCTACCTTTGGGAAAAGATATTGACTATCTCACTGATCTGTGCCCTTCATTATTTTATAGACCTCTATAAGATCACCCCTCAGCCTCCTACGCTCCAGAGAAAAAAGTCCCAGTCTATCCAGCCTCTTCTTATAACTCAATCCATCAAGTCCCGGTAGCATCCTAGTAAATCTTTTCTGCACTCTTTCTAGATTAATAATATCCTTTCCATAATAGGATGACCAGAACAATACACAGTATTCCAAATGTGGCCCTTACCAATGTCTTGTACAACTTCAACAAGATGTCCCAACTCCTGTATTCAATGTTCTGAGCGATGAAACCAAGGATGCCGAATGCCTTCTTCACCACTCTGTCCACCTGTGACTCCACTTTCAAGGAGTATGAGCATGTACCAGTTATTTTGGGAATGACCTGTACGGGGGGAATCTTCCCGACCCGCCTACCACAGGAATCGCAGCGGGCGGTGGGACAGACCGTGCAAAGGTCCGTTGACTTTGGGTGGGATTTTCCGGTTTTGGGGCGAGCACGCCTGGGATATCCCGCCTGAGGTTAATGGAGATTTCCCTTGTCGGACCCTCGCCCCCTCCGACTCGGTGGTGGGTGAGCTGTAAGAGTTTTGGTTTAGGCGGCTGGAGGATTAAATTCTGAGGAGCTTTTCTGATTTGTAGATTCGAAGGGAGCTTCTGCACCAGGAGGTAGAGAGCATTGTGCAACCCAACAAGAATTCTCCCAGCGAGTCAACGCCTGTCTGAAACCAGCATGGAGTCTGTGCCTCAGAGTGGAGTGACCGAGGTAATAGAACATAGAACACTACAGCACAAACAGGCCCTTCGGCCCACAAGCTGCACCGATCATTTCTATACCTACTAAGCCATAGACCTATCTACAATCCCCAATCCCATTAGATCCCATGTACTCATCCAGAAGTCTTTTAAAAGACCCCAGCGAGTTAGGGTCTTTTAAACCACTGACGGCAGCCGATTCCATTCACTCACCACCCTCTGAGTGAAAAACTTATCCCTGACATCTCCTCTGTACCTGCTCCCCAGCACCTTAAACCTGTGTCCTCTCGTAGCGACCATTTCAGCCCTGGGAAATAACCTCTGAGAATCCACCCTATCTATATCTCTCAACATCTTATAAACCTCTATCAGGTCACCTCTCAACCTTCGTCTCTCCAGGGAGAAGAGTCCCAGCTCCCTCAACCTATCCTCATAAAGCCTGCAGCAGTAATCTTGAGTGTCCCACCTCCCTCAGAATCCTGATGTTAAACGCAGCTCACACCCCAATAGATATTAAATCACTCAGTT
Organism: Prionace glauca; assembly: GCA_037974335.1. Lineage (NCBI taxonomy): Eukaryota > Metazoa > Chordata > Chondrichthyes > Carcharhiniformes > Carcharhinidae > Prionace > Prionace glauca. Next base: position 13,126,938 of record CM075756.1, read on the forward strand.
TGCTGCTTCTGAAACACTGGCAATTGTTCACATTCTGCTCGGAAATCAGACGATTCGATGCTTTGTCTGTGTAACAATGTCTGCACCGACAGAGAATAACTTTATTAGCAACACACACAGGCTTCAGCAACCTCACAATGGTGGGTGCGAGGGAGATAGAGGAGTGAGGGAGATAGGGGAGTGAAGGAGATAGGGGAGTGAGGGAGATAGGGGAATGAGGGAGATAGGGGAGTGAGGGACATATGGGAGTGAGGGAGATAGGGAGTGAGGGAGATTGGGGAGTGAGGGAGATTGGGGAGTGAGGGAGATGAGGGGAGTGAGGGGGATAGGGGAGATAGGGGAGGAGGGAGATGGTGGGAGCGAGGGAGATGGGGGAGACAGGGCAGTGAGGGCGATAGGGGAGTCAGAGCAATAGGGGAGTGAGGGAGAAAGTGGAGTAAGGGAAGTAGGGGAGTGAGGGAGACAGGGGGTGAAGGAGACAGGGGAGCAAGGGAGATGGGAGTGAGGACAATAGGGGAGTGAAGGAGACAGGGGAATGAGGGCTTTAGGCGTGTGAGGGCAATAGGAGACTGAGGGAGATAGCGGATTGAGGGAGATAAAGAAATGAGGTAGATGATGGGATATCACTGACGGGGAGTATATTGTTCAGCCCTCGCTGATGTGGAGAAGGTGGAAGAGCTGCCATGTGTGAGGTGAAGGTATTTCCATGGTGCTGTTAGTTTGGGAGTTGCAGGACTCTGATCCAGCAGTGTTAAAGGAAGGGGGGTATATTTGCCTATTGGGTTGACCTGAAGGTTGTTGGTATCTCCATCGGCCCACTGGACCCCATCGCAAGAGAACTTCAATGTTCTTGCGTGCTTTTCAAAATTCCTTTATCCTTTTGATGATCTGTCTTTCCCGACTCTGTCTCTGATCCTGAACCCTCTCATTTATAATATTTCATCCCTGAATAATCCAACCCATTCCCCTCCCAGTGCCATTCATCGCCAACCAGTCCGAGCCTACACCTACCCCTCCAGGATATTGAGGGAGAGAACACACAGGTCTGATACATCTAGGTTTGACCAGGAGACACGAGGAGGGAAGCATCGCACATGTCCACATATAATCTGTGTCTCCTTCCCCTCATCAGGAGGTCAAGATGTCAGAGATGGTGGAATTAATTATGGAGACGACAGCAGAGGTCGGGGCGACAGGATTTCGTGTGGCTGGTGGAGGGAAGGAAGGAATCTTTGTCAAGGAAGTGCTGAAGGAGTCAAAAGCTGCAAAAGCCCTGAATCTGAAGGAGGGTAAGCTGTGTTTTAGACTGGGTCAGGGCAGGGAAGGCACATCCAGATTGTAACTGTGCACAAAACATTGGGTGAATAAATTCCTTTGGCTTTCACACCACCTGTGGGCACTACCTGAGATGCTGAGTCACACACTGTCCTTTCACACACTGGGACTGAACAACAATCATTGTATAGCTAACTACATTAAGTAACATACATTGACCTGACTGATCATGCTGGTCTGACTACTATACTAATTATATTATATACTAATTGTATCAGGTAGCCTACATTGAGTTGGTTAATCATGCTGCTCTCAGCACATCTCACATTTTGAACCTTCTTTAGCATACCCATCTTAATTACAACGTTCAATACAAGTTCTCATACATGAGTACAAATTCTCTTACATATCCCCCCTTTGAGACTATCTTCTAGTCTCATCCCAATTCCCAAAAGCTAACTTAGGTAGTCCCTTTGCTTGATCCTGTTCACATACACATATTTTTATCATACTTACAAGCAATGTGGGGGAGCCAAATATTTTGGTCAGGGATCAATGTCCCTATTCTATCTTTATCATGGCCTGTCTATCAAAGTCCTGATTCTTAGGTTGCTCCCCCAGATTGCCTGCTGCTAACAGTTATCAGCCAAAAACCTTCCCACTCTTGTCTAGGAAAGGGAAAAAGACTGATCACTGTGTACAAATAGGTCTCAATAGGCAAGGTGTTGCTGTTGGCATAAGGCGATCTTCCACTTAATATTGCTATTTCACAGAATGACAAGTTTCAATTTCGATCAGGGTCATTGTGGATTCATCCAGCAGGGGCAGGTCAATGTCTCCCCATTCCTTTGTTTCTCCTCCTGAAAGTGGGTTGCTTGTTACTTGTGTCACCATCTGTCGCACTGCCAGTCTGGCAAGGAGGGATCACAGTGTACTGCCTTCTACTTGCAGAGCCGTGGGAGAAACTTTGGTGACTTCAAACGGTCCTTCTCTTCTTGGTTCGTTCCAATGCCTCCGAAACTTTCTGATGTATACTCGATCTCCAGGTTTGATCTGGTGTTCCACTGCGGGACTCTCCTCCTCCTTGGCTTTTTCCTGTTCAAATATAGTTCTATGTATAACTGTTAGTTGTTGAATATACTCTCTCGTGTCCTGATCTAAGCACTCCAGCGTGGGGCCCCCTGATCCCCTAATCTTTGGTACAAGCATTACTCTTCCTGTCATCATTTCATGTGGGCTTAAATGCGTAATTCTGTTTTCCTGACTCCTGTATTGCATTAGAGCCAATGGCAAAGCATCTATCCAGTTTTTCCCTGTTTCACTGCAAATTTTGCTTATCTTAGCCTTAAGGGTCTCATTTGCTCTCTCCACCATTCCTTGGGACTGAATCCTGTCATTCCCAAGAATGTCATCATCTGCCCCACTGTCTGTGGTTTTGGAACTTTTAATACCGCTTCTAACTGCTGTAAAGCTATCCTCTGATATTTCCCTTCCAAGATATTCTATCTTTTTCTGACACAGCTGCAGCTTTTTTCTGGATACTGGATGTGCTCTCAGGCTAATCAGTTTTTACCAAATTGACACTATCTTCCCTGAATCTGACTGAGTAGGGTTCCATTCATAGATATGCAGGGTAGAATAGGTGTAGGGTGATGTGGCGGCGCGGGCTCGTTGGGCCGAAGGGCCTGTTTCCCGTGCTGGTTTGTTCTTCGTGTCCCCCTTCCGCTAGTCTTTCTAATAGTTTTAGACTATCTTTCCTGCATTGTTCTCTTGTTTCTGTGCATAATAATAAATCATCCACATATTGTATCAATGTTCCTTCCAACTGTATCTCCTCTAAATCTGCTGTCAACACCTGATTGAATACATGTGGGGAATGCTTAAATCCTTGGGGCATCCTATTGTATGTGTATTGTTTCCCTTCAAACGTAAATGCAAAGAGATACTGGCTTGCTTGAGCTAGCGGCACGCTAAAAAATGCTGAACATACGTCTACTACAGTAAACCATCTACTTTCAGGTGGTATATTAGTCAACAGGGTGTAAGGGTTTGGAACCTCTACTGGCATATCTTCCACTACCTCGTTAACTGCCCTCAGGTCATGCACCAGTCTCCATTTTTCCCCATCCGCCTTTTTCACTGGTAGTAGTGGTGTATTGCACCTGCTCCGGGTTTCCTTTAATACCCCTGCTTCTATCAGTCCCCTGATTGTTCCTCTAATTCCTTCAATTGCTTCTACCTTAATCGGATATTGTGGCCTATAAGGTCCCTGTCGTCGTGTCTTTAATCTGACCTCCACTGGATTAGCGTTTTTGACCCTTCCCACATCAGTGTCCTGTCTGGACCACAGCTCCTGTGGGAGGGAATTCAAATCTCTTTCTAAGCCTTCTCTCCACTCCTGTTCTCGCTCCTCAGTTTTTGCCTCTATTTTTACCTGTTTTGGTTTCCCGAGCATCTTAACATCCAAGATTATTTTTATCATTTGTCCATTAGTGGATATCCAAATATCTAATTGTCTGAACAAATTCTAATTCCTGTGCTCTCAGCACCATTGGTCCTCGGTCTTTTGATCTGTATCCCGGATACAGAGAACTATTTGTTAACTCATTCATCCCTAACGACCGTGAGGGCCGCTCCCTCTGGTCCAATTAAAATACTTCCTGACTTTATTTCCTGTTCTTGTCCTGCCTCCTTTCCCCACTTCTCCTGTGTCTCGGGTTTCTGTTCTTCATCAAATATTATTGTACTGTGCAATTCCGTTCTTGGCCACTCGGCTTGTGGAATCCAAGTGTCGAGAAGCTTTCCCCAAACTTCCCATACCTGCTTTTTAACTTGCTCCTCTATATCTCCCAACCAATACACATTAACCCCTTCCTTTCCTGGTATTCCAAGTGGATGCATTCCCGTCAAATCAATTCCTTGTTCTGTGCATTCTAACTTCAGTCCTAGACCTAGGATTGCATCCCTTCCCAGCAAATTTAATGGCGTTTTATCGCATATTAATACGGGTACATAGGTAGTTTTGTTTCCAATGGTAACAGGTACCAGCGTCGTCATCTGAGTTAACGTTACTTTCCCCAAGAACCCCACAGTTTTCACAAACTGGTTTGACATTGGTAGGTGATCTGCATACTTTGCCTGTATGCACGTGCACGTAGCGCCGGTGTCTATCATCATGGGGACCTCAACCCCTCCTACTCTAACACTCACTACGGGTTCTTGGTCAGCTGTATCCGTTATCTGTACGTACTGTCCTACCATTTCGGGGTTCTCTGGGCCTCCCTATAGAGAACCTTGATGGTTCCCTGGTCCTTGGAACATTAGGGGGTCGCTCCATCCCCCCAACACTAGCTGCCTTTCCTCGTCTTCACTACTGTCCTCTGCCTCCGCCTCTTCCTCCGTTTTTTCCTTTTCTCATTCCTTCTCTGGGGACTTCCATTCCCATTTCTCTCCATACTTCCATTCGTCCCCCCATTTCTGCGTTCCCCAACATCTTTCCTCTACATCCCTTCCTTTCCTTTTACTCTCCTTCGTTCTAATTTCTCTCCCCTCTTCTTCAAACAGCGTTAATATTTCTAGCTCTTTTTCTCGCTTCTCCTTCCTTTTTCTCGACTTATCCTTAATTTTGTAGTTCTTCAACATTCCCTTCTGATCCTTACACCTCTCTATGTACCACGTGCCTTCTTCCGGCCACTGTGTGTTTGTCTTACTTGTTCTTTTAGCCCACTTTTTAGAAATATGTGCTATATCTCCTCTAAGGGCTGGGAATTTATTCCCTCGTATCTCCACTGGTGTTTTAGCCTTACTTGCCATTATCTGTATTCTCGAATCACTGCTGTAATTTTTATCACTTAATTCGTCAGAGTTTGGTATTATAGTTATCACCCGGTGTATTACCTTTCCGTGCTCAGTCCCCTGTTCACTTTTTCCTTGTGTTTCCCTTGCCAGTATCTGTAACTCTAACCGGGGTCTCAATATCCACTTCCCCGTGGCACCCTTCCCTGGCACTATCATTCTTTATCTGGCTAAAGGGTAGCAGGTTTTCACTTGCTCGTCTATGTATATAAAAACCCTATACCGGTCAGATCCCTTTACTAGTTTTCCTAAGGTTTCTAATTTTATTTTGTTTATCCAATTCCTGTCTGCTATTCCTTCCCAGTTTACATATGGCCACTCATTTTTTAACCTCATCCAAATTAACTATATGCGTAAATCCTCTCAATCTAGTGTCTTTTTCATTTTTATACCGCTCCCTAACTCCTCCTCCAACTTCCTTTGCGAATCTTCCTTTTAAAATTGTTGTGCTCGCTCCGCTACTCAGGGACTGTGTCAGTGCAGTCTCTCCAAGTTTGAATATTTTGAATATGTCCCGAATCCCTCATTGATCATCACTCCCACCTTACTATCTCATGCTACTCTACTCAGATCGATCTTTTACTGTCTCTTATTACCCTTTAACTACCTCCCTCTCTTCTGCCGATTTGTGCTTCCGTGGTTCTAACTACTGTATTAGATAGGAGAATAATCTCTCTCATAGACCTCTTCCCCTCTCGGTTGACGTCCTTTACCCGAGGTCCTGGGTAGGTTTGGACTGGCAGGCCTTCCTACACTTACTCTCCTTGGGCAAGTCGTAGCCCGGAACCCCGCTCCAAACCTAGTTGCATCGATTCGCGTTCGGTTCTTTTTGCATCTCGCTTTTTACCCATTCACAGACAATACTGTATTCGCAGCGCGCTTTGCATGCAAAACTCTACCCTTCAGATCAGAGTCAGCCTCTCAAAGTGTTTTGCTCAATTTAATTTTACCTATGCAGGATGTCTTTTGGGTTGGGGAGATCCAGGACCAGCAGAGAGCCAGGTGCGCCGGGCCTCGAGATCCCTTTTCTGACAACAAGGATTTACATACAATATAAGTCTGCTTACCTTGCTGTCAGAATGCCAGCTTTGGGATGTCCAGCCCCGGTCGGACCACCGTCTCCGCCACTCCTTCCAGATGCTATTTTCTGGGTGATCTCGCACCAACCCTGCTCGCAGCACCAATTTTCTGGTGGTTCCCCAAGACGACAACTTATTTAACCCGATTGAAACAGAGAGTCTGAGTTGTAATCCTCCAAGCAGTAGACTTTATTTTCCAGCACAAGAGAATAAAGCCGGGATGTCCGGAACATTCCAAAGAACCATCTGCTTTACAGTCTTTTTATACACATCACAACATAATCACATTAAGGGAGTGACTGAACAACATTCATTGTATAGCTAACTACATTAAGTAACATACATTGACCTGACTGATCATGCTGGTCTGACTACTATACTAATTATATTATATACTAATTGTATCAGGTAGCCTACATTGAGTTGGTTAATCATGCTGCTCTCAGCACATCTCACATTTTGAACCTCCTTTAGCATACCCATCTTAATTACAACGTTCAATACAAGTTCTCATACATGAGTACAAATTCTCTTACATCACACACTGTCCTTTCACACTCTGGGACACTGGGTCACACACTGTCCCTTTTGCACTCTGGGACACTGGGTCACACACTGTCCTTTCACGCTCTGGGACACTGGGTCACACACTGTCCTTTCACTCTCTGGGACACTGGGTCACACACTGTCCTTTCACATTCTGGGACACTGGGTCACACACTGTCCTTTCACTCTCTGGGACACTGGGTCACACACTGTCCTTTCACTCTCTGGGACACTGGGTCACACACTGTCCTTTCACTCTCTGGGACAGTGGGTCACACACTGTCCTTTCACATTCTGGGACACTGGGTCACACACTGTCCTTTCACTCTCTGGGACACTGGGTCACACACTCCCTTTGACACTCTGGGACACTGGGTCACACACTGTCCTTTCACTCTCTGGGACAGTGGGTCACACACTGTCCTTTCATACTCTGGGACACTGGGTCACACACTGTCCTTTCACACTCTGGGACACTGGGTCACACACTGTCCTTTCACACTCTGGGGCAGTGAGATTGTCCCTCCTTCCCGATGGCTAACAGTGGATTGTCCGCATGTTTCCCCTCCTGTCTCAGTGACGGTTGTGTGTGGATGTGTCTGCAGGGGACCAGCTCCTCAGTGCTAAGGTCTACTTTGACAATGCCAAATATGAGGATGTGATGAAGATTCTTCAGAGCGCAGAGCCGTACAAAGTTGCCTTCTGCCTGAAGCGGACTGTGCCCAGTGCTGATGTGGCTATTTCAGCAGAGACTGGGAGCCTTGAACTGAAAGGACCAGAAGCCAAAAAGACTAAACTGGTAAGATTTTCAAACAAAAGTCCTGGATTATTCTGGAATCTTCTTCACCAAGTGGAAACTTTCTATAAACAAGGCGGGTTTTACTTTTACAGTAGCACGGGAAACAGCAAAGCCATTGCTTGCTCTGTACACAAACTGCTTTCCATTTCAATGGAAAATTATTCTCGTGGAAAGGGCAGCCCTCCCCCCCCCCCCCCCCCCCCCCACAGTGGGTTAGCACTGCCACCTCACCGTGCCAGGGACCTGGGTTCAATTCCCCTCATCGGGTGACTGTCCGCGTGGAGTTTGCACATTCTCCCCGTGTCTGCGTGGGTTTCCTCCGGGTGCTCCGGTTTCCTCCCACACTCCAAACTGCGGAATCGGTTGATTGGCCATGCTAAATTGCTCCTTAGTGTCAGAAAGATTAGCAGGGTAAATACATGGGGCTACGGGGATAGGAGCTGGATGGGGTTGTTGTCAGTGCAGATGGGCTGAATGGCCTCCTTCTGCACCGTAGGGATTCTACGAGTCTAAAACTGGAAGCAGCAAATCCATTGCTTGATTTGTCCACATTGTCAATCGAGATATATAATTTAGCCTTAAAAATATTCCATGGCCCAACCTCCACTCCTCTCTGGAAAAGTGAAATATATAGACCCAGAAACAATAAGGTCAGTGGGTAACTGTATTCCAGAAAGATGGAAACAAAATGCTGGAATCTGAAACAATGACTGAAAATGCTGGAAAATCTCAGCGGGTCTGACACCACCTATGGAGAGAGGATACAGCCAATGTTTTGACTCAGGATGACCCTCCTCTGAGAATCATCCTCTGATGAAGGGTCATCCAGACTGGAAACGTTGGCTTTATTCTCCCTCCACAGATGGTGTCAGACCCGCTGAGGTTTTCCAGCATTTTCTATTTCGTAACTAAATTCCAGCCTGTCCAGTTTTGATTAAGACCAAAACTGATAAGATCGCTAACCTTGAATTTGAATGAGTTAAAAACTTGCGATTGTACGAATCAAAGACAGCCAGAGATTGTTTATTAATTTACTTTTGAAGATTGATTATAGTGAGGGCTCGGAATGGACGTGAGCTAGTCAGCTCCTTGCGAGGGGCTGAATGGCCTCCTCCTGTGCCAAGTGCCTTCTTCCAGTAGGGGATATGCTGGGTGGAGACCACATTGGATGTTGGTCAGGAACAGCTAACCTGGGGAGACGATGGCCCAGTGGTATTATCGCTTGACAATTGATCCAGAAACTCAATTAATGTCCTGGGGACCCGGGTTCAAATCCCGCCATGGAAGATGGTGGAATTTGAATTCAATAAGTTAAGAATCTACTGTTGACCATGAAACCATTGAAACCCACCTGGTTCATTAATGTCATGGAGGGAAGGAAATCTGCCGTCCTTACCAGGTCTGGCCTACATGGAGGGCAGCAAATGGGTTAGCTGCCTCACAGCGTCAGGAACCCGGGTTCGATTCCTGGCTTAGGTCACTATGTGTGTGCAGAGTTTGCACATTCTCCCCGTGTCAGTGTGGGTTTCATCTGGGTGCTCTGGGTTCCTCCCGCAGTCCAAAGATGTGTGGGTTAGGCCATGCTAAATTGCCCCTTAGTGTCAGGGGGACTAGCTAGGGTAAATGCATGGGGTTACGGTGATAGGGCCTGGGTGGGACTGTGATTGGTGTTGACTCGATGGGCCGAATGGTCTCCTTCTGCACTGTAGGAGTCTAGATGACCCCAGAGCCACAGCAATGTGGTTGACTCTCAACTGCCCTGTGTAATGGCTGAGTAAGATACTCAGTTCAAGGGCAATAAATTACAGCCCAGCTAGCGACACCCACGTCCCACAAATTAATAAAAAAGAGATTTTGAACTGAAACTCGCGTACTGTAGTTAAGGAGAGCAAGGACTAATATCCGTGTCTTTTGTTCAGAGTGTCAAGAGCATGTCACCCATCAAGAAAACCAAGAAGCTAGTGAAGGGGAAGGTCCTCAGTAGGGACGAGGCGGGTGTGGAGCTGGATGTGCCGGTAGACGTGGAGTTTGCCTTCCCCAAGTTCTCCACCTTTAAGAAGCTGACCATCACTTCCCCCAAGGACACAGCGGCTTCGAAAGGTGCGGGCAGGGTCACACACCCGGAGGTGGAAGCTGAACTCTCCTTGGGAGAGGAACACGCAAAAGACAAGAAGAAGAAGCTCAAGTTCCCGGGGCTGCGGGGGTGGGAGTCTGGGAAGGCCAAGGTGGGCGTCGAGCTGAAACCCCCTGAGCCAAAAGGCACCGTCACGGCTAAAGGAGCTGGAGCGAACGCTGGCGCCAAGGAGCCGACTCCCGATAAGCTGCCGAAAGCCAAGAAAGAGAAAGTAGATGTCCCCATTTCTAAAGCTAAAACGGAACTCACGGTGTCCGGTGGAGCTGAAGGGGGGGCAGCCGAAGGCAAGCTGGCCCTCGGCATCCCAGCGAAAGCCCCTAAGGTGGAAATAGACATCGGCCTACCAAAAGCTGAACCGGACGTCAAAGGCCCGGCAGCGGAAGGCGACCTGAATGCCAAAGGCTTCAAGCTGAAGATGCTGTCGTTTGGCCAGGCAGCCGAGGTAACGGGCCCAAAGGTCAAAGTGGAAAGTCAAGAAGCTGTGGGTGAGGTGGAGGGCCCAGAGGGCAAACTGAAGATGCCCCAAATCTCGATACCCAGCATTGACATCTCCGTGCCAAAAATGAAAGAAAGTGAAGAAGTGGCTGTGGCTCGGCGAGGCGTTGAAATTGCCGTTGGTAGTTACAGGACAGAAGGTTTGGAGGGAAAAGTTAAAGAACTTGCCCAGAAAATCACAACAATTGATATTTCTGCCCCCAAGGTGTCGGATTTTGAAATCAGCCTGCCAAAGGGTAAGGCTGACGTTTCAGGCGGGGGACTGGATGGGAAAGCCCCCGATGTCCGAGCTGCCAAGGTTGAGGGAGAAATCCAAAAATCCAAGGGTGGCATCGAAGGACCTGAGGTCAAACTGAAGGTGCCCAAAGTGTCCCTCCCAGAGTTCAGCATCTCCACCAAGGGCAAAGAAGACCAGGAAATCAAAGGCGAAGGTCCAGACGCCAAAGGCTCAATGCTGAAGATGCCAAAATTTGAGGTCTCTCTACCCAAAATGAAACTAGGAGAAGCTGAGGGTGCTGGCTCCCCACCAAAGACTGAAGCCCGAGTACAGGTCTCCAAAGCCAAAGTGGACATCAAGGGCCCCCAGCTGGAAGGACCCGAAGCAAAGATGAAATTGCCCTCGGTGAAAATGCCAACTATTGACATTACAGCGCCCAAGGTAACAATTCCAGATGTTCAGCTTCCTTCTCGGAAAGTAGAGGTTTCTTCCCCAGGGGTTGAGCTGAAAACTTCACAGGTCAGCGTTGGTGCGCCAAGGGCTGATGGTCAGAAACCAGACGTGACGTCCGAGGGATTCGATCTGCAGCTGAAGATGCCCAAGGTGTCACTGGCGATGTTTGACATCTCAGCCAGCGGCAAGGAGGCCGAGGCAAAACTGGAGGCAGACGGTGAAGATGCCAAGTTCAAAGGGATAAAGATCCCCAAATTTGAAGTGTCTCTACCCAAAATCAAACAGGCGGAAGGCGAGGCAGAGCTCGCCGCTGAAGCCGATGTGAGTGGCCCTGGCCTCGGCATCATGGGAAAGCTGCCATCCGTCAAAATGCCCACCATTGACATCTCGGCGCCCGAGATAAAGATCCCTGATGTCCACCTTCCAGTGGGTAAGGCGGAGGTCCCACCACCGGCCGTCGAAGGTGGCATCAAGATTCCCAAAGTCAGCATCGGAGCGCCAAAGGTTGGCAGCCAGCCTTCCGAAGTGAGCCCAGAGGCACTCATTCTGCAGCTAAAGATGCCCAAAGTGGCGCTGCCAACGTTTGGTACGTCAGCCAGCGGCAAGGAAGCAGCAGGGGAAGTCCGCGGCCCCGAGGTGGGTACTAAGGGGAAACTGCCATCGGTTAGAATGCCAACGCTTGACATCTCAGCGCCCGAGATAAAACTACCAGAGATGGACGTTAACATCTGTCACCCCAAAGAGAAAGCAGAAGTTGGCGACGTCAGAGGGGAGGACAAGGGTCTTCGTGCCAGCGTGAAATCGCCAAGGGCTGGTGGAGAGGAACAGAGGGCTGGGGTTACCCTGACAGGCCCTGATGTCACCCTCCAAATGCCAAAGGTATCACTTCCAAAGTTTGATATCTCGATGAAGAGTAAAGAGGCTGGGGCAGACGTTGATGTGAGAGCAGGGAAAGGAGTGGAAGCTGAGGGCGTGGATGGGAAAGCAAAGCTTAAAATGCCCCAGTTTGAAGTAGCTCTTCCAAAGCTGAAAGTGGGCGAAGTGGACCTGTCCGTCCCAACGACTGAGGCCGACATCAAAACCGGTAAACGGGACGCCAAGGGGAAGGCCGGTGAGGATGAGGACGAGAGCTCAAAACTGAAACTGAAAATGCCCTCGATGAAAATGCCCACGATCGATATTCCCGCCCTTCAGACTGAGTTCCTGGACATCGATATCAGCCTTCCCTCGATTAAATCGACTTCCGCCGCTGAAGGTGATGCCAAGATTGAGAGCGGTGGCCGTCCAGTCAGCGTCGAAGGGCCTGATGCCAAGGTCAAGATGCCCAAAATCTCACTGCCAAAATTTGGCTCCAAGAGTAAGGAGGGAGAGGGCAATGGGGCAAAGGTTGACGGAAAGACGCCCTCTCCAGCAGCAAAGGGCAAAGTTCAGGGGAAGGCCCTCGACGTCGATGCAGATACAGATGTTGACGATCCAAAACTGAAAGGGAAAGAAGGCAAGCTCAAGATGCCCAAGTTCAAAATGCCAACATTTGGAACCTCCAAGAAGTACGAGGAAGGGATTGACATCTCTCTTCCCAGCCCTGACATCGGTAAACACGTTCCGAAAGGGCCAGAACTTAAAGCGGAGAGCCCCGAGGGCAAAGGAAAAGCAACCTTTATGAAATCCACCAAATTTGGGATTTCAGCGTTTAAAAGCAAGTCTCTGGAAGCCGAAGGGAGCCTTCCTTCAGGCACCCATCCAGCAAAGGGCAAAGCGGAGGCCAAGGACCCTGGTGCTGGCACGAGAAAGACGGACGTCAGCACCAAGGCCGGTCGGACCACTGAAGGGCCTGACATCCAACTCAAGATGCCGTCTTTTGCAATGCCCACCGTCGGGATATTCGGGCCAAAAGGAGAAGCGGACCTGGACGCGGAGGCCAAAACCAAATCCGGAACGTTAGACTCCGAAGGTTCCGGCAGCAAGTTGAAAATGCCAAGTATACAGATGCCTTCGATTGAAATTTCGGTGCCTCAGGTAAAGCCGGCAGACACCGAGGGACTGCTACCCAGGACAGAAGTGGACGTCTCGGAAGTTGAACTGAAAAGCTACGGGGGAGAATTAAAGATTCCAAAAGCGAAGGGGAAACCGGGAGTGCCCGACCCGGAGGAGAAACACAAACTCCCCTCGGTGAAAATGCCATCAGTCGACATTTCGGTCCCCAAAGTGAAGGCTCCAGACGTTGACCTCAGTTTCCCCGTTCCCAAGGTCGACACCTCGATACAGAGGGCTACTTTGTTAAGCTCTGAACCCCAAGAGCTGGAGCTCAAGCTGAAGATGCCCAAGTTTGGCTTGCTGGGGTCAAAGGAAAAGGAGGCTGAGGTCTCGGCATCTGCGGAGGATGCAGAAGGCAAAGGGGTGACGTTCAAAGGAAAAATGCCGAAAGTGGACATTTCTCTACCCAAAGTTAAACACTCTGAAGTTGACATCGAGATGGATGCCTCTCTACTTGAGGCCGAGGGGCCAGATACAGAAGGAAAATTTAAATTGCCCACATTTTCTCTGCCAAAGTTCTCACCACCAAAGATCACGGCTCCAGACATCAACCTTGATATCACTTTGTCCAAAGACAGGAAGGTGGCTCGTGATGCTGCAGGCCCCAGAGTGGAGCCTCACCCTGCGGGAGGCGAATTCAAAATAAAGATGCCTCAGGTTTCTTTGCCCGGTTTCGGCACCTCCCCAGCCGAGGCAAAGGACGTTGAGCTGGACGCCGGTCTCCCGACGGACAAATCGAAGGCAAAATCGAAAGCCGAGATTAAAGGCCCTCAGGTGGAGCTGGAGCGCCCGGGGGAGAAAATCAAAGGGGGCAAAATCAAAATGCCCAAATTCCAGATCAGCACAAAGGAGAAAGCCAAAGGGGAGGAAGCTGAAACCAAGGAGGAAACAGAGGGAGGGAAACTGAAACTGAGGCTCCCAAAATTTGGGACTTCGCCCAAAACCACCGAGATGGAGGCCGGTCTGGAGCTGGAGGACGGGAAGGGCAAAGCATCCAAATCCAAAATGTCCGTGCTTGGAATTTCACTGGGGAAAGGCCACAAGGGGGAGCTGGATCCCAGCGCGGGTGTGTCTGGGCCGGTCGAGGGAGACCTCGAGGCAAATGGTAGCAACAAGTCAGAGAAGTTCAAGATTAAGATGCCGTTGGTCACCATCCCCACACCAAAAGTGGGCGTTGATATCGATAGCAGTTGGCCCATAGGGAAGGCCACCTCCACTGACCGGGAAGCCAGAGTTGACGTGAAAGGGACAAAGGGAGCGCAGGTCAAAGGTGAGCTCCAGGCCCCAGACGCGAGCGTGGACAGTTCTGAATCTTGGTTCAAAATGCCTAAACTTACGATGCCTGATTTTAACATCTCCGAGAGTGGCGGGAAAGATGGCAGAGCGACGGTGGAAACAAAGGCGAAGGTGTCAGAAACAAGCGTCCGAAGGTTCAAAACTGAGGTAGATGTCCAGGGTCCAGAGGTGGACGTGGATGGCAAGTTCCAGATGTTCATGGCAAAGATGCCCAAAGTTGAGATTGACTTGCCCAAAGACGACACATTTGGGGAGGGAAAAGTTGAGGTCAAAGCAGGTGTAGATGTTCAACAGGCTGGCACAATTTCAGAAGAAATCTCCTCAACGGGGTTCTTTAAGATGCCCACTGTTGAAATTTCAACGCCCAAGATTGGAGAGTCATCAGTTGGCATGGAGGGAGGTGGCGCCGAAATGGACCTGCGCGCACTGGAGGGCAGGGGGGGGTTTCAGGAGGCCGAGGCCGACATCCTTCAGCTGAAGATGCCCAAGATCGAGCTTCCCTCATTCGGCTCGACGGAGCCGAAGGACAAAAGTCAAGAGCCATCTGGAGATCGGAGCAGCACAGGGGCTACTGCGGGCAGTTCGGTGTCCAAGGCTAAAACAGAGGTTAAAGGTCCGCGGGTGAGCATCAAAGGCCTACAGGTTGAATCCGACGCAGCGGGAGCGGAGCTGGATGGTTCAGAGGGCAAGCTGAGCAAACTCAAAGAGAAAATGTCAAAGTTTGGCGTGGAGCTGCCGAAAGTCTCAGCGCAGGAGGAGACCAAGGGCGAAGGCACGGCCAAGGGTAGGGATGGCAGTTATACCTCACTCAAGGCCGACATTGAACTGACGGGACCTGAGGCGACACTGAAGACCGACAAATCTGGAAAGCAGCTGTTTGGCTTTCCAAAGACATCATCGCCCAAGGACAAGGGTCACAGCAAACCAGCAAAGGCCGGCGCCGGAACTCCGCCGCAGGCCGATAGTTCCGAGGCCAAACTGAAAACCTCCAAGGTGAAGATGCCCAGCTTTGGGATCTCCTGGTCGAAAAGTAAAACCTCAGAGCTTAATGGGAGTTTAGAGGCAGAAACATCCGCCAGGAAAGGAGAGGATGGGGAGACTCGCCGGAGAAAGGCAGGAGCCGAGGGGAGTGACGACGCGGGCAGCTTGGAGGGAAAATCAAAAGTGAAACTAAAGCTGCCAAAGGTTAAGATTCCCACAGTTGACGTCTCCCTGAGTGGGCCTGGTCCGCCTGCCGCTGTGAAGCCAGGTGACGCCTTGGGGCTCCACCTCAATGGCGAGAGCGGGAGCCAGGGAGTGATGGGCAAAATCAAGCTTCCGAAAGTGGAGTTCTCCTCACCTTACCAGAAGGCCAATGGCGGCGGCGACAACGAGCAGAGCCTCCAGCTGGTCAAGGCCGAGATGTCGCTGTCGAGAGATGACGCGGTTCCCCAGCCCGGCCCCGGCCAGTCTCCGCCGCCGCCCCGGGTTAACGGGGGGGCGGTCAGAGGCGGGAAGGTCAAGGGGCCCAAAATAACCTTGTCGGGTTTCGGAAAGAAAGGCCACCGAAGGCCGCGAGAGGACGAGGAGGCAGAGGCCTCGAAGCCGGTGAGCTCGAGCGCCCGGACCGAGCTGGCGCTGCTGGAGTCCGGAGGTGACGCCGGGCAAGCCGGCCAGTCAAAAAAGGCGGGCAAGTTGAAGGGGACGTACTCCGCTCACAGCGCCACCCCAGCCCTGGCTGACCCCGGCAGGGAACACAAACCGAAGGGGGGCGCCGGCGGGGAGGGGGAGGGGCCGGAAGTCAAGCCAGCCAGGTTCAAAATCCCCAAGTTCTCTCTGGGCCCCAAGTCTAAAGGGGTGCTGGAGCTCAGCTCAGCCGAGTATCACAACAACGTCGTCTCGGAGCTGCAGCTGGAAGACGCGGAGTCTGCCACCCGCCACTTCAAATTCCAGGTGCCCCGGATCGGCTTCACAACCGTCTACCAGGAGGAGAGGGTGGCGGAAGGCCAAGGCTCCCTGACCCTGACCCGGCCCCGGGGGCAGGGAACAGGCGAACACCGAAACTCCGACCGATAAGCCGACCAGCATTTAAAGTGAGGGACGCGGGGCGGTGATAACTCCGTCCCCGGCACCACTTCCCCGAATGGACCTTTCGTGTTGTACAGATCTCCCTCAACTCGGACCGTTCCCGGCCAGTTCACAGCGCTTTGGTGCACAGGCGGACAACAACCACTGGGACCACGGTCATGGCTTAAACAAGACACCGGCCCGGAGCTTCCCGGGGCTTCGAAGCGAGGTTTAAAGCTGCCCCCGATTCACCGCACGTGAGTCCTAACGCCAGACGGTGCACAGAATGTAACTCGTGTCAAACCTTCCCCCGTGACTAACACTCACCAACACATTCCACACTCACCCCTAATCTGCTCACCTCGCCTCAGAACTGGCGACCTTACCAAAGCGTCGTGGCCCTGACGGATTAATTACAAAGCCCAGGGCCCGGGCTCACAGCTTGTACTCACAGGCGTTTAGTAATCCCGACAGGACGATACTTGAGGGGGAAAATGATTAAACGGGAGGAATCCCTTCGGGTGAAGGAGTCTCAGGGTGAACGTGAGGCCGAGAGAGTGAATTCAGCCCGGGAGGGGAGGGGAGGGGAGGGGGTGGTTTACAACATGAATGGACCCCATAGGGTGAGTGGGGGTGAATGAATTCCGACAGGGGGAAAACCTGCCCCGTTTTGTTTGTCTGTGAGTCCATTCGAGATGTCCTGGTTATCGTCTTACGGGGATCTGTGGCCACTCTAATTATACTGATGCTTCATTTTTATTAAACACCAGGGCTTTGCAGAGCAGCGAGGATGAGATGTCAAATGGAAGGCGGCTGCCTGGGATGGCTAACTGACTGTGTACAGTGTGTGTATTTGTGTGTGTCTGTGTGTGTGTGTGTGAGCGAGTGTGTGTGTATACGTGTGTGTGTGTATGTGAGTGTGTGTCTGTGTGTGTGAGCGAGTGTGTGTGTGAGCGAGTGTGTGTATATGTGTGTGTGTGAACGAGTGTGTGTGAGCGAGCGTGTGTGTGTGAGCGAGCGTGTGTGTGTGAGCGAGCGTGTGTGTGAGCGAGCGTGTGTATATGTGTGTGTGTGAACGAGTGTGTGTGAGCGTGTGTGTGTGAGCGAGCGTGTGTGTGTGAGCGAGCGTGTGTGTGTGAGCGAGTGTGTGTATATGTGTGTGTGTGAACGAGTGTGTGTGAGCGTGTGTGTGTGTGTGAGCGTGTGTGTGTGAGCGAGCGTGTGTGTGTGAGCGAGCGTGTGTGTGTGAGCGAGCGTGTGTGTGTGAGCGAGTGTGTGTGTGTGAGCGAGTGTGTGTATATGTGTGTGTGTGAACGAGTGTGAGCGAGCGTGTGTGTGTGAGCGAGCGTGTGTGTGTGAGCGTGTGTGTGTGAGCGAGCGTGTGTGTGTGAGCGAGCGTGTGTGTGAGCGAGCGTGTGTGTGAGCGAGCGTGAGTGTGTGTATACGTGAGTGTGTGTGAGCGAGTGTGTGAGCGAGTGTGTGTGAGCGCGAGCGAGTGTGTGTGTGAGCGAGCGTGTGTGTGTGTGTGTGAGCGAGTGTGTGTGTGTGTGAGCGAGCGTGTGTGTGTGTGAGCGAGCGTGTGTGTGTGAGCGAGTGTGTGTGTGTGTGAGCGAGCGTGTGTGTGTGTGTGAGCGAGCGTGTGTGTGTGTGAGCGAGCGTGTGTGTGTGTGTGTGTGAGCGAGTGTGTGTGTGTTCTAGCAGTATTATACCCGTACAGAGTTACTTGTGTCAACGTGTTAAAGGCAGGCTATAGAGAGGTGTCAAAACTCAAAGATTACACACTCCCATCCTTGGAACAGAGGATTTGGAGGATTATTAGGCATTCTTATAGAGTCCAACTGAGAAAATTCAAAATGTTTATATTCCATTAACAGTTTACATTCCAATTGCGTTTACTGTCTGCTTTTCGAGCACATTCAGTGTGTGAAGGGTTAATTGCTGGAGTAGGAAACAAGCCAGGTCGAAACAGCGGCACCTTTCTCGCGCTGACATTTCTGCTCCAACTCATTAACACTGACTAGGTCGAGGATGCTGGTGACGTCAGGTTAAATTGGCCGGGAGTAGTGGTGACAGTCGGGTTAAATCAGTCAGGATCTCTGGGCAAAACCAGGTTAAACTGTTCAGGTTGCTGAAGAGTGAGTGTTAACCCTTTCCTGTCACGCTCCTACCTGCTTCACTTCATCCACGCACCCTGGTTCTTCGATTCCTCTGAAGGTTGTTTGCTTGCCAACTATCCGATGTTTAGTGTGAATGGACACTGGAATAATGAACTAAAACCATATTTACACAGTCTGCCCGGAGAGAGAGTGAGGAAATTATTTTGGAGAATGTGATAATTTGCAATGTTCATACCTTTTACAGATTTGTTAATTTTCTGCTTTTAATATTGTCTGTACCAAAGTTATTAAATCTTTATTTCAAAGGAGAATGTCTTGAAATTCTTTAAATACCTTCCTGCAAAATATTTTAGCCTCCAAACTAAAAGATATTCCTAACCTGATGTGATTTCCAAATATGACCTCATACTCTAATCATATTTTAAAATGGTTAATGGAAACAGGAGACAGTGCTGCTCCTCTGTAATCTGCACATGTTCCTCAATCACTCACTCACACATTGAACGTATCCCACACCCAATACAGCTCCTCCATCACACACACTCACACACATTCACACTCACACACACAGACACACACAAGTACTCACACACAAGTACATACATAACACACACGCACTCACTCACATACATACACACTCTCACATACGCACGCACACACATACAATACACACACACTCACTCGCATACAACATACATAACATAAGAAATAGGAGCAGGAGTCGGCCATCTAGCCCTTCGAGCCTGCCCCGCCATTCAATAAGATCATGGCTGATCTGTCGTGGCTCAGTTCCACCTTCCCGCCCTCTCCCCATAACCCTTAATCCCTTCTCTTATCAAAAACCCATCAACCCGCGTCTTAAAAATATTTAGCGAGGCAGCCTCCACCACCTCAACGGGCAGAGAATTCCAGAGATTCACCACCCTTTGAGTGAAGAAGTTCCTCCTCAACTCCGTTCTAAACCGTCCCCCCCCTTTACCTTGAGGCTGTATACACACACACTCGTGCACACACTCACACACATACAGCACACACATGTACACATATGTACACACAGACACTCAAAAACACACACATGCATTCAGACACACATACACATAAATTGACACACACATATGTACACACACATATACGCAACACACACCAATTCACACACATTCACACTCACATAAGCACACATATATTCACACACATTCACACTCACACATACACGCTCAAGCACACATACGCGCACACACACACACACACTCATGCATATACTCACACACACTGACACACACACAGCCTGTCCCACACTCAGATATAGCTCCTCTATCACTAAGCCACATTAAATACTGGTTTGTAATGACCCCATTACATTGGAGTTGTACATGAACTATTTATTGGTGGTCATAAAATCCTACTGACCAGTGTCTTTCACACAAACCCACGTTATTACAGGTGATTTACATCCCAGTGATTTGATATACAATTGTTCCCTGGGCTGTGTGTGCCATTCCGCACTGTGAGGCAGCCCTTCACCACTCCTTACACACAATCTGTAGAGTGCATTAACTTCATTACCCAGCTTGCCAATGGGTTCAATTTGCACCTTGTAAATTTACATCAGATTGAACACAAACCTTGTCAGGTTTATCTTTTGATGCTATTTAACCTGTGGAGTGTGAAATTGTGTACTTAAACTGATCAGAAGCTACAGATGTGGTGTTGGACTGGAGAAAAACACAGTAAGAAGTCTCACAACACCAGGTTAAAGTCCAACAGGTTTATTTGGTAGCAAAAGCCACTAGTTTTTTCGAAGCGCTGCCCTTTCGTCAGGTAAGTGGGAGTTCTGTTCACAAACAGGGCAAATAAAGACACAAACTCAATTTACAAAATAATGTTGGAATGCGAGTCTTTACAGGTAATCCAGGTTTAAAGGTGCAGACAATGTGAGTGGAGAGAGGGTTAAGCACAGGTTAAAGAGATGTGTACTGTCTCTAAACAGGACGGTTAGTGAGATTTTGCAAACCCGGGCAAGTCATACAGATAGTGCGAGATGAACCCAAGATCCCTATTGAGACCGTCCTCATGTGTGCGGAACTTGGCTATCAGTCTCTGTTCAGCGACTCTGCGCTGTTGTGTGTCGTGAAGGCCGCCTTGGAGAATGCTTACCCGAAGGTCAGAGACTGAATGCCCGTGACCACTGAAGTGTTCGCCAACAGGAAGAGAATACTCCTGCCTGGTAATTATCAAGCGGTGTTCATTCATCCGTTGTTGTAGTGTCTGCATGGTCTCCCCAATGTACCATGCCTTGGGACATCCTTTCCTGCAGTGTATCAGGGAGACAGCATTGGCCAAGTTGCAAGAGTATTTACCATGTACCTAGTGGATGGTATTCTCACGTGTGATGATGGTATCCATGTCGATGATCCGGCATGTCTTACAGAGGTTGCTGTGACAGGGTTATGTGGTATTGTGGTCACTGTTCTACTGAAGGCTAGGTAGTTTGCTGCAGACAATGGTCTGTTTGAGGTTGTGCGGTTGTTTGAAGGCAAGAAGTGGGGGTGTGGGGATGGCCTTGGCGAGATGTTCATCTTCATCAATGACATGTTGAAGGCTCCGGAGAAGATTTTGTAGCTTCTTCGCTCCGGGGAAGTACTGGATGATGAAGGGTTCTCTGTCCACCGTGTCCCTTGTTTGTCTTCTGAGGGAGTCGGTGCAATTTTTCGCTGTGGCACATCGGAACTGTCGATCTATGAGTTGAGCGCCATATCCTGTTCTTATGAGGGCATCTTTCAGCATCTGGAGTTGTCTGTTGCGATCCTCCCCATCTGAGCAGATCCTGTGTATATGGAAGGCTTGTCCATGGGGGATGGCTTCTTTAACGTGTTTAGGGTGGAAGCTGGAGAAGTGGAGCATCGTGAGGCTATCCATGGGCTTGTGGTACAGTGAGGTGCTGAGGTGACCGTCCTTGATGGAGATGCGTGTGTCCAAGATTCCGGAGAATAGTCCATGGTGAGTCTGATGGTGGGGTGGAATTTGTTGATATCATCATATAGTTGTTTCAGTGATTGTTCACCATGAGGCCAAAGGAAGAAAATGTCATCAGTGTATCTAGTGTATAGCATCAGTTGTAAGTCCTGTGCGATGAAGAGGCCTTGTTTAAACCTGTGCATGAAGATGTTGGCATATTGAGGTGCGAATTTGGTCCCCATGGCTGTTCCATGTGTCTGGATGAAGAACTGGTTGTTGAAGGTGAAGATATTGTGGTCCAGGATGAAGCAAATGAGTTGTAAAATTGCTGGAAACTGCAGTTGTCAGCGTTGAGTACTGAGACCTTTTATTTGGACCTTCAGAGCACCCTCCGTGTTCTCATCCTACGAACCCCCCACGTTGGACATCTCTACTGCCTCCCAAAAATACACAACGCAAACACACCCAGCCATCCCATCGTATCGGGCAATGGGACCCTGTGTGAGAATCTCTCCGGCTACGTCAAGGGCATCCTAAAACCCATTGTACAAAGAACCCCCAGCTTTTGTCACGACACTACAGACTGTGGGGGTCTGGAACGCGCTACCAAGTAGGGTGGTGGAGGCAGGAACATTGGACTCATTTAAGATGCAGTTAGATAGGCACATGAGTGAAACGAGAATGGAGGGATATAGTAGGGGCTATTAAATAGGGTTAAACCTCGGGAGACACAGGAAAGGCAGGCTGTAAGATTAATATTTTTGTCTTTATTCCACAGGTGGAGGTCCACCTCGTGTCAAACGAGGGGCATTCACACGGCGGGTCGTGCGTGGGCTGCTCTTGGAAGTTCCAGGAGTGGCCTAGAACTTCGTGTCGGTGTGTGTGCTTGATCCTGGACCGGTAGATGGGCGCCGGCTCAGCTCAGTGACTAGCACTGCTGGCTGTACAGATACATGGATTTGGGCCTGTGTCTGTGGGAGTTTGCGCATTCTCCCTGTGGTTGCGTGGGTTTCCTCCGGGCGTTCCGGTTTCCTCCCACACCCCAAAGATGTGCTCTCAGGCTAATCGGTTTTTACCAAATTGACACTATTTCTTCCCTGAATCTGACTGAGTAGGGTTCCATTCGTAGACACACAGGGTAGAATAGGTGTAGGGTGATGTGGCGGCGTGGGCTTGTTGGGCCGAAGGGCCTGTTTCCCGTGCTGGGTTGTTCTTTGTTCTTTGTTCCTACGGAAACTCAGCACACACGGAGCAGTTGAACCAGGGACAGTCCTCGTCATAGTGGATGTCTTGCCACTCTACACCAACATCCCCCACTGGTGTAGAAAAATAGACAATGGCATTGCTGCGACTGCCTCAGTACTCAATACTGACAACTGCCAGTCTCCAGATGCAATTTTACAACTCATTCGCTTTATCCTGGACCACAATGTCTTCACCTTCAACAAGCAGTTCTTCATCCAGACACACGGAACAGTCATGGGGACAAAATTCACACCTCCATCTGCCAACATCTTCATGCACAGGTTTAAACAAGACCTCTTCACCGCACAGGACCTTCAACCGATGCTGTACACTAGATACATCGATGACATTTTCTTCCTTTGGCCTCATGGTGAACAATCACTGAAACAACTATATGATGATATCAATAAGTTCCACCCCACCATCAAACTCACCATGGACTATTCCCCAGAATCAGTTGCATTCTTGGACACACGCATCTCCATTAAGGACGGTCACCTCAGCACCTCACTGTACCGCAAGCCCACAGACAATCTCACAATGTTCCACTTCTCCAGCTTCCACCCTAATCACGCTAAAGAAGCCATTCCCTATGGACAAGCCCTCCGTATACACAGGATTTGTTCAGATGAGGAGGATCGTGACAGACACCTCCAGACCCTGAAAGATGCCCTCATAAGAACAGGATTATGGCGCTCGACTCATCGATTAACAGTTCTGACGTGCTACAGTGAAAAACACACTGACCTCAGAAGACAAACAAGGGACACGGTGGACAGAGTACCCTTCGTCATCCAGTACTTCCCCGGAGCAGAGAAGCTACGACATCTACTCCGGAGCCTTCAACATGTCATCAATGAAGAGAAACATCAAGGCCATCCCCACACCCCCACTTCTTACCTTCAAACAACCACACAACCTCAAACAGACCACTGTCTGCAGCAAACTATCCAGCCTCCAGGAGAACAGTGACCACAATACCACACAACACTACCACAGCAACCTCTGCAAGACATGCCAGACCATCAACATGGATGCCATCATCTCACATGAGATCACCATCCACCAGGCACACTGTAAATACTCTTGCAATTCGGCCAACATTGTCTACCTGATACGCTGCAGGAAAGGATGTCCCGAAGCATGGTACATTGGGGAGACCATGCAGACGCTACAACGGATGAACACTGCTCGACTGACTAGGCAAGACTGTTCTCTTCCTGTTGGTGAACACTTCAGTGGTCACAGGCATTCAGCCTCTGACCTTCGGGTAAGCATTCTCCAAGGCGGCCTTCACAACACACAACAGCGCAGAGTCGCTGAGCAGAGACTGATAGCCAAGTTCCACACACATGAGGACGGTCTCAACGGGGATCTTGGGTTCATGTCGCACTATCTGTAACTCCCACGACTTGCCTGAACTTGCAAAATTTCACTAACTGCCCTGTCTGGAGACAATACACATCTCTTTAACATCTGCTTAAACCCTCTCTCCACTCACATTGTCTGTAACTTTAAGACTTGATTACCTGTAAAGACTCGCATTCCAATCATTATTTTGTGAATTGAGTTTGTGTCTTTATACGCCCTGTTTGTGATCAGAACTCCCACTCACCTGACAAAGAGACAGCGCTCCGAAAGCTAGTGACTTTTGCTACCAAATAAACCTGTTGGACTTTAACCTGGCGTTGGGAGACTCCTTACAGAAGCTACAGGTCAGTAAATGCAAAAGTTGTCAGGTAAAACACTGCTACAGAAAACTACCTCTCTCCTGGTCAACGCACATAACTTTCAACCTTCTGGCAATTGTAACAGGGAAACTTCTAAATTTGGAATATATTTGTGATGAATAGTTCTAACCGCGTATAATAAAGACATGGGATTTCTCATACCTAACCTGCAGTCAGCCAGTTTATAACTGTTGAAAAACATGGAAAGAAATTCTGTAACTCTCTGAAGAAGGGAACCGCTCAGCAAACTAAATAGATGAACATTACAATGAAACAAGTAGGAAAAAAAACAGTCATCTCATGCTTGACATGCTGGAACATAAATGCTTGATATTTCTCACCCTCCTCCCCCTCCCACCCCATGGCACAGTGGTTAGCACTGCTGCCTCACAACGCCAGGGACTCGGGTTCAATTCCCAGCAGAGGTGACTGTGAGAAGTCTGCACATTCTCTCCATTTCCTCTGGGTGCTCCAGTTCCCTCCCACACTCCGAAAGACGCGCTGGTTAGGGTGCATTGGCCGTGCTAAATATTCCCTCAGTGTACCCGAACAGGCGCCGGAGTGTAGGGGACTTCTTGTTACTGTGACACTAATAAATAAACTTTAAAAAAAAAACCCCTCCTGATTCTGATCTCCCCCACGGTCACACATACCCCTGTAAGAGGCAAAGAAATATCTCGGGAAAGATGAAATACTCCCCAGCCCTCACAGGCAACCAGAATAGGCCCAGTAAATTGGGAGGACTATGAATTAGTCCTCACCTGGACTTACAGCGCGACTGGTTCCTGAGAACAATGATGTAAGTCAAAGCGTCATAAGTTGGAATCGATTTTTCCCTGCGGAATGTTGGTATAAATGGGGAATTGGCCCCTGAACCAAGAAATCACTCATGGAACACCCACTGGTGTAAAATGCTCTCAGCCGTTGCCATGTTAAGACACTGAGGCGATTGTTGATATCTACATGACTTAACACAAGTTCCTCAGTGTGGGGGATATGATGAAGCCATCGATCACCGTCCCTTGTCTGTTTAACCTTGACCCTCGGTGAACCTGAGCACATATTGAATACAACATCACTGTATGATTGCACTAAAATCGTGAAGGCTGTTCCAAAACTATTTAACAGCATAAAACACTCCTTTCATAGAATCCTACAGTGCAGAAAGAGGCCATTCGACCCATCAAGTCTATACCGACCACAATCTCACCCCATTTCCCTACATATTTTACCCATTAATCCCTCTAACCTACACATCTCAAGACACTAAGAGGCAATTTTAGCATGGCCAATCAACCTAACCCACACATCTTTGGACTGTGGGAGGAAACCGGAGCACCCGGAGGAAACCCACGCAGACACGAGGAGAATGTGCAGACTCCACACAGACAGTGACTCGAGCCGGGAATCGAACCTGGGTCCCTGGAGCTGTGAAGCAGCGGTGATAACCACTGCGGCGCAATCTAATTTCAGTCTAATAAAGTTAGTTCAACCTGTCCCGTTGTACAGGAGGAGGGGGGTGTAGAATGTCAGTGCACACAATGTGTTGGCATGGTGCGTTAGTTCAAAATGGGGTGTCAATTTATGAACATTGTAACTGGAACATTGTAAAGTCGAGAACTGCCCATGTGTTATATCGCTCACCTTCCATTACAAATGATTCAGGATTAAACTGACCAATAAATTTGGATATCAGAGGCATCCTCAACCAGTGCCAGCCATTATAGATAAAACGGAGACATCTGTGACCTGTCTGTTTGCAGACACTGATGGATTGGGTAAATTTTGCTTCACAGAGTGACATAAAACTCTTAACAGTCCAACAAATAGCTGCCAAAACATCATTCAGACTACAGTCAAGAATGGTTCTCAATGTGCTTTCCTACAGAGGTCTCAACAGGGATCTTGGGTTCATGTCGCACTATCTGTAACCCCCGTGACTTGCCTGGGTTTGCAAAACCTCACTTACTGTACTGTCTGGAGACAATACTCATCTCTTTAACCTGTGATCAGTGCTCCTTCCACTCACATTATCAGCCACTTTAAGACTTGAACAGCAGGTTAGGTGTAAGGATTCGCATTCTAATCAGCAATCTCTAAACTGTCTGTGCTTTATATGCTCTGTCTGAGGCCAGAACTCTCCATTCACCTGACGAAGAGGGTAACCTCGAAAGCTTGTGAGAATATTATCAAATAAATCGGTTGGACTAAAACCTGGTGTTGTCAGACTTTTTACTGTGTTTACGCCAGTCCAACGCCGGCATACCCACATCATTCCTACAGAGGAACATGGCTTTACCAGCACGTTCCGAACTCCACACTGATCCAAAGGAACTAAAGTGTGACCTTCGCTCAAACCTGTCACCACTCCCCTGACTGGCCAGGTAGAATAATATCTGAAACGCACACACACACACACACACACACACACACACACACACGCTTGCACACACATACACACACACACGCACATACACAACCTGTTCCATCCTCTGATATCTGAAATGATATCTGATACCTCCAATATCTGAAATACACACACACACACAAAAACTGTTCCATCATAGATATCTGAAATATATCTGATATTTCCAATATCTGAAATGCACACACACACACACACACACAGAACCTGTTCCATCCTCTGATACCAGTTTCTCCATCAATAACATTGCCCCTCAGCCGCTTACTTCACAAGAGGAAACCTGAATTGTACTCCAGTTTATTTATTAGTGTCACAGTTAGCCTTACATTAACACTGCGATGAAATTACTGTGAAAATCCTAGCGGGATTCGAACCCGGGTCCCCAGAACATTAGCTGAGTTTTTGGATTAAGCGTCTATAGTAAGAATACCGCTCGCTACCCCCCCCCCCCCCTCCATCGGGAAGCCCCTGATAAAAGTGGTTCTTTTTCTCTTGCAAAAAATCAGAAGTACAATTTCTACCCGAGTATAAATAGTTCAGGAAACATCCCTCAATGTTTCTCTAAGAGAGGAACAATGTGGCGTTGATCACTGCACAGGGGGTCATGTCCATGTGATCTGGTTGGATGTTCACACCCCTGAACCTTTTGTTATTCACCAGCGATAAACATAGCAGAGAATATTGTCAGATACACCAACAGTTATTAACCTGTTTGTTTAGATATGAAGGGAAAGGAGGGACCTGGGACAATCAAGCAGGAGTTGACTTATTAAAATAAATGGCGATTTCCTCTTGCTACCACTTCCTGTTTACTAATTCCTTGCCCGGTTCTGAAACTGGACATGTATGTATCGAAAGGACTGTTTAAACACAAACCTCGCTCACCAACAGAGAACAAAAACAGCCCGGGAAACAGGCCCTTCGGCCCAACGAGCCCGCGCCGCCATTTTAACATTACCCCTCCACCCGTGACCCTTATCTGAGCTTATACGCTTAATGAGGGCAGGTTTAAGACTCCAGAAATAGGAGAAGGCCATTCAGCCCCTTCATGCTGTTCCACCGCGCGAGTAAGTCATTTGTAACTCAACTCCAATAGCCTGCCTCGATTAAACATCAATCCCTACCCTAATGCATTATAATCTACTCATCCTTTCACCCTTTTAGCTCCAGGATTATTCCAGTCAATCTGCGTTCCACCCCATCCAAGACTCACTTTGTCAAAGGAACTGGGTCATTACATGAGAAGGGTTACAGCGGGGTAGGGTTAAGGAAGTAGAAAGAGGTAAGTCATATCTTCACAGGACCAACACAGACATGAGGGTTCAAATGGCCTCTTTCTGATTTGTCCTTCCTGAGGTGCGATGCCCAGAAGGGAACAAAGTTCTCCAGAGGCACTCCAGCCCATGGTGTAACCAGAGCATCATGTCCAATCCTTTCTATTCCAACTGCCCTGAGATAAAGGCCAACACTCCACTGTCCTTATTAAAACCATACAATGGCCAATCCCCCTAACCTGCACATCTTTGGACACTAAGGGACAATTTAGCATGGCCAATCCACCCTAACCTACACATCTTTGGACACTAAGGGACAATTTAGCATGGCCAATCCACCCTAACCTACACATCTTTGGACACTAAGGGGCAATTTAGCATGGCCAATCCACCTAACCTGCACATCTTTGGACACTAAGGGACAATTTAGCATGGCCAATCCACCTAACTTGCACATCTTTGGACACTAAGGGACAATTTAGCATGGCCAATCCACCTAACCTGCACATCTTTGGACACTAAGGGACAATTTAGCATGGCCAATCCACCTAACTTGCACATCTTTGGACACTAAGGGACAATTTAGCATGGCCAATCCATCTAACCTGCACATCTTTGGGCACTAAGGGACAATTTAGCATGCCAATCCATCTAACCTGCACATCTTTGGACACTAAGGGGAATTTAGCATGGCCAATCCCCCTAACCTATACATTTTTGGGCACTAAGGGCAATTTAAGCATGGCCAATCCACCTAACCGACACATTTTTGGACACTAAGGGGAATTTAGCATGGCCAATCCACCTAACCTGCACATCTTTGGACACTAAGGGGAATTTAGCATGGCCAATCCACCTAACCTACACATTTTTGTACACAAAGGGGAATTTAGCATGGCTAATTCATGAACATATGAATTAAGAGCATCAGTAAGTCATTCAGCCTTCTCCATCTTTCAATAAGATCCAAGCTGATCCGAATGTAACATCAACTCCACATTCCTGCTGACCCCCAATAACCTTTTCACTCCCCCCACCCCCATTAACCAAGAATCTGTCTCGCTTCACCTTAACAATATTTAAAGATTCTGCTTCCATTGTCTTTTGAGGAGGAGGCTCCCCACCCTCTGAGAGAGAGAAAAACATTATTCCCTCATCTCCGTCTTAAATGTGACCCCTCATCTCTAACCAGTGACCCCCTAGTTCTAGATTCTCTCATAAGAGGAAACATCCTTTTCACATCAAACCTGTCAAAACCCCTCAGGATTTTATATACTTCAATAAAGTTGCCTCTTACTCTTATAAACTCAGCTGGATACTAGTCTAGCCTATCTAAACTTTCCTCAATAGACATAATACAGCGTCTCAGGCTTATGATCTTGGAGTTTGATTTGATTGATTATTGTCACATGTATTGGGATACAGTGGTGGAAAGTATTGTTTCTTGCACACTATGCAGACAAAGCATACCGTTCATAGAGCACATACGGGAGAAGGAAAGGAGAGAGTGCAGAATGTAGTGTTACGGTCATAGCTAGGGTTTGAGAAAGAGCAACTTCAAGTGAGTTAGGTCCATTCAAAAGTCTGATGGCAGCTGGAAAGTTCTTGGTTGGTACACTACCTCAGACTTTTGTATCTTTTTCCCGACAGAAGAAGGTGGAAGAGAGATTGTCCGGGGTGATAGTACACACTTGCTGTGTACCAGTAGTGGAAGGATTACACTTCTGTATATGGGGTGCCAATCAAGTGGGGCTGATTTGTCCTGGCTGGTGTGGAGCTTCCTGAGTGTTGTTGGAGCTGTACCCATCCAGGCAAAGTGGGGAGTGTTCTATCACACCCCTGGCTTGTGCCTTGTAGATGGTGGACAGACTTTGGAGAGTCAGGAAGTGAGTTACTTGCCGCGGGAACCCTAAACTCTGAACTGTTCTGGTAGCCACAGTGTTTATATGGCTGAGTCCAGTTGAATTTCTGGTTGATGGTAAACCCCAGGATGTTGATAGTGGGGGAATCAGTGATGGTAATGCCTTTGAATGTCAAGGGACGATGGTTGTTGGTGATGGTCATTGCCTGGCATTTGTCTGGCTCGAACGTTACTTGCCACTTGTCCGACAAGCTTGGATATTGTCCAGATCTTGCTGCATTTGAATAGCTTCAGTATCTCAGGAATTGCGAATGGTGCTGAACATTGTGCAATTATCAGGGAACATCCCCACTTCTAAACTATGACAAGAGGGAAGGTCATTGATGAAGCAGCTAAAGATGGTTGGGTCTAGGATACCACTCAGAGATTCCTGCAGAGATATCCTGGAACTGAAATGACCGACCCTCCACAATAACAACCATCTTCCTATGTACCAGGTATGACTCCAACCAGCAGAGAGTTTGCCCCAATACCCACTGACTCCAGTTTCATTAGGGCTCCTTGATGACACACCCAGTTGAACCATAGAATCATGGAATCCCTACATTGCAGAAGGAGGCCATTTGGCCCATTGAATCTGCACCGATCACAATCCCACCCAGGTCCTATCCCTATGTATTAACTCTAAATAGTCTCCCTGACACTAAAGGGCAATTTAGCATGGTGAATCTACCTAACCCGCACGTTTTTTTTTTGGGGGGAGTGTGGGAGGAGACCGGAGCGCCCGGAGGAAACCCACGCAGACACGGGGAGAACGTGCAAACTCCCACACAGACAGTGACCCGAGGCCGGGAATCGAAGCCGGGTCCCTGGGGCAGTGAGGCAGCAGAGCTAATCACCCCGCTGGCTAAGAGCCACAGGTCAGTGATCCACTCTGTGGAGAGAGGTTGTTTACTGAAGTGGCCAGTTTGTCTGAGCTGAGTCGGCAGAAAGGAAAAGTCAGAAGAGACACAATGGATTGTGAAGCGAGGTTTGAAATGAAGTTATTGTTGAGGAGTTTCCACCCTGCCTATTCCTGGAGTGTTTATCTGAGTGGAGATCATACAGGAAAGAGCTGACAATAGTAGCACATCTAGAATTAGCTCCGATATCTGATGTTTATTGTCGGTGGGATCTGGCTGAGAACACATCTTGACCAGAGATTGTGAGACACACGGCGACAGGGACCAAGCCTCAGTCCCCAGGGTGAGTGGAAACCTTTCCCTCTGCGCCTCACAATGCTCTCGTGTCCCTCCCCTCGGAGTGCCGGGGTTACAGGCCCCAGGGACACTGGGCCTCCTCACTGCCTCGTGCAGTTAGCTATTTTGGGCGGCACGGTAGCACAGTGGGTTAGCACTGCTGCTTCACAGCTCCAGGGTCCTGGGTTCGATTCCCGGCTCGGGTCACTGCCTGTGTGGAGTTTGCACATTCTCCTCGTGTCTGCGTGCGTTTTCTCCGGGTGCTCCGGTTTCCTCCCACAGTCCAAAGATGTGCGGGTTAGGTTCATTGGCTATGCTAAAATTGCCCCTTAGTGTCCTGGGATGTGCAGGTTAGAGGGATTAGCAGGTAAAATGTGTAGGGATATGGGGATAGGGTCTGGGTGGGATTGTGTTCGGTGCAGACTCGATGGGCCGAAGGGCCTGTTTCTGCACTGTAGGGTTCTATGTTATGTTATTCTTCACTTAACGCTCTGGATCCCTCCACCACAGGCCCAAGGGGAGGCCTGGTTGTATTACCACAAGATTTTCAATCCAGAAACACAGTTACTATTCATGCCGGGGACCCGGGTTCGAATCCCACCACGGCAGACGGCGGAATGTGAATTCAGTAAAGAAAAAAAATCTCAAAATTAAGAATCTACTGATGACCACGAAACCATTGTCGGAAAAACCCATCTGGTTCTCTAATGTCCTTTCGGGAAGGAAATCTGCCGTCCTTACCCGGCCTGGCCTACACGTGACTCCAGAGCCATGGCAATGAGGTTGACTCTCAACTGCCCTCCAAGGGCAACTAGGGATGGGCAGTAAATGTTGGCCGAGCCAGCGATGCCCATGTCCCAGGAATGAATTCCATTCTCCCCAATGGTGACATTCCTGAGCTGTGAGTTTAGGGTTAGAACAGCACGGCACGGGAAACAGGCCCTTCGGCCCAACGAGCCCGCGCCGCCATTTTAACGTTATGAGTGCCCTCCTCTACCCGTGACCCTTGTCTACGCCTATTGGGGAAGATTGAGGGAAGACTAATTTAGGGACAATTTGTTACACCAATTTTTGGGGTGTGGGAGGAAACTGGAGCACCCGGAGAAAACCCACGCAAGCACGGGGAGAATGTGCCAACTCCCACAGACACCGGCCCAAATCCATGTATCTACACAGCAGACAGTGATAGTCACTGAGCTGTCATGTTGCCCATCAGTTGGTCCAGTTTAAGCGTACACTAACGACGTGAAGCACTAGGCAACTCTCAAAGCAACATCCAAGAGCAGCCCTCGTACGACCCACAGCGTGTGTGCCCCTTGTTGGTCAACAAGGTGGACCGATGGATGGTGATGGATTAATTCTTGACTCCCCTTAGTATCTTGAGGCAGCGAGGCCAGTTATCTCTCCCTCAACACACACTGAGCACCTTGTATCCATCAGTTCAAGGAACCCATCCTCGTGCTTTCTACCTTGCTTGGCTCAGCTATTCTCTCAGAGAACTCTGTCACCCTTATCCCATCACCTCAGCCCTCGATTGGTTCTGTTGGAATTCCCGTGACGTGGAACGGAATCCCACACTGTGTTCAAAAGCTTTGTCCTAGTTGTTATTTTGTTGCTGAATGGATTCTACTCCAACACACTCTCTTCCTCACTCCCAACAATCTGAATGGTATCCATGGTGCCAGGTACGTCTGCCCCTCCAGCCCGCACCCACCCATCTGTTGGCATCTGTTGGACACAATGCCAGAGGACGTGGGTTCCTCCATGTTGGTCTCCCATATCTGTCCAGCTCACTCATTGGAGTTTAGAAGGATGAGGGGGGGATCTTATAGAGACGTATAAGATAATGAAGGGGATGGATTGGGTAGAGGTAGAGAGATTCTTCCCGCTTAGAAAGGACAGCAGGACTAGAGGGCACAGCCTCAAGATAAAGGAGGGGCGGTTTAGATCAGAGTTGAGGAGGAACTTCTTCACTCAAAGGGTGGTGAATCTCTGGAATTCTCTGCCCGTTGAAGTGGTGGAGGCTGCCTCGCTGAATATATCTAAGTCACGGGTAGATAGGTTTCTGATAGACAGGGGAATTAAGGGGAGAAAGCGGGAAAGTGGAACTGATCCACTTCAGATCAGCCATGATCTTATTGAATGGCGGGGCAGGCTCGAAGGGCTAGATGGCCGACTCCTGCTCCTATTCCTGATGTTCTCTCACTCCCACCCTCCTGCCCCTGAGCACTGACAAAGTTAAAGCCATGTCTGACCTGAGGGGAGTGCCAGCCTCCTGGGACAGTGCATCCAGGTAACTCTCTCTCCCCCTCCCCCCACCCCAGCCAGCCCCCTCCCCCACCCCCTAGCCCCCTCCCCCACCCCCTAGCCCCCCCCCACCCACCACTCTGTCCGACGCCCCACAGTTCAGCTCAACAACTTGGGGCTGAGTTTGTCCCAAACTGCAGGTAGTTCTCTTCCCTGCCACGACTGGTTTAAATGATTCCTATGGACCGTCCAACATATTTTACGGCTCACCTCTCTTACATCTGAGCTTCTGAGGATTCCGTGTATAAGCTGTGTATGTTTATTGATGTCTTTTTTCATTTAATCCACAGGAGATTTGGTCCGCCTTGTTATCCAACAAGGGGCGGTGGGTCGTACGGGGGGCTGCTCGATGTTTCGAGAGTTGCCTAGTGCTTCATTTCGTTAGTGTGTGCTTAAACAAAGAACAACACAGCACGGGAAACAGGCCCTTCGGCCCAACGAGCCCGCGCCGCCGTCCCATTGTCTCAGTGACCTATTCATGATTTTAGTCTATGCCTAATGTGTGAGGATCAGGGAGGTCCAACCGGACCAGATACTGGGCAACACGACAGCTCAGTGACTATCACTGTTTGCTGTGCAGACACATGGATTTGGGCCGGTGTCTGTGGGAGTTGGCGCGTTCTCCCCGTGCTTGCGTGGGTTTTCTCCGGGTGCTCCGGTTTCCTCCAAAAACGTGCTCTTAGGCTGATTGGTGTAACAAATTGTCCCTAAATTAGTCTCCCCTCAATCTTCCCCAATAGGCGTAGACAAAGGTCACGGGTAGAGGAGGGGACTCATAATGTTAAAATGGCAGCTCGGGCTCGTTGGGCCGAAGGGCCTGTTTCCTGTCTGTGTTTTTCTTTGTTCTTTGTTTATTAAACACACGTCATTTGGGCGCCGTTAGTCTGACGGCTAAACAGGGTTCCAATCAGGCGGCTCCATTCATTCTTACCTCGGTGGCAAGGCCACGTTTCCACGATCCTCCGATATCCCTGCCCGGCGGAGATCCAGTGAACACGGCGACCCACGTCAGTCCCTCACGTTAGGGATTGTGAGTTGAATTCAACTCAAGTGGCTCCTGGTCTGTGGAGAGGGTTTCTCTCAACGGTGAAGGGGGGATGAGGGAGTCGAGGCCCAGTGGTGATCTTGAAGGCAGCTTCAATTCACTTCTGTCGCCCGTGAGGATGTTCTCCAACATCTGGGATCTTCGGCAAGCTCCCCCCCCCCCTTCCCCGACACCCCCCCCGCCAACCCCCCACCCCAACCCCCCCACCCACCCCTAGAACCCAGGCTGCTAACAATGGCCCCCATTGTTACACCTCAAGCTTCTATTGTTGGATACCACAAGGGTGGGGGGGGGGGGGGGGGGGAGGGGGAAGGGGGAGGG
Organism: Prionace glauca; assembly: GCA_037974335.1. Taxonomy (NCBI): domain Eukaryota; kingdom Metazoa; phylum Chordata; class Chondrichthyes; order Carcharhiniformes; family Carcharhinidae; genus Prionace; species Prionace glauca. The sequence continues at coordinate 13,161,685 of CM075756.1, forward strand.
GGAGGGGCTGGGAAGGAGGAGGAGGAGGAGGAAGTGGGGGAGGGGGGGGCCGCGCCAGGGTTTTGGGTGGGGGGGGGGGGTTGCGGTTGCTGATCTTCCACTCAGGCAGAGATCACGGAGGCCAGAAGCCCCCTGAAAATGTCAGTCATCCATTCCGAGACAGATATCTACGACATTATTCAGGTTCTGGGCAAGGGGACATTTGGCGAGGTAGCAAAGTGTTGGAAAAGGAGCACGGGCCATTTTGTCGCCATCAAGATCCTCAAGAGCGACTCGTATCGAACCCGGATCATCAAGAATGAATTGAAGATGCTGAGGGTTCTGGGATCGGTGGATCCCGACCAATACCACTTCATCCGGTTTTTTGAGTGCTTCCACGACGACATTAAGTCTTACCTGGTGTTCGAGCTGATGGAGCAGAACATCTTTGAGTTCCAGAAGGAGAACAACTTTGCCCTGCTTCCAGCCAGGCACATTCGGACGATTACCATCCAGGTTCTGAGGGCGCTCCAGAAACTAAAGGACCTGTCGATCATTCACGCTGACCTCAAACCCGAGAATATAATGATTATTGATCAGAAGAGGTTCCCCTTCCGCGTGAAGGTCATCGATTTTGGCTCGGCCAGCATATTTCACGAGGTGCGGTACGTTAAAGGTAGGAGTGAGTGCTCGTTCCCTCCTTACCGACCCACACACACACACACAGACACACACACACACACAGACACACACACACACACAGACACACACACACACACACACACACACACACACAGAGCGAGCCCTCAACACAGTGGTGATTAGGACCCAGCCTGGGACATACCGACTGTGCGCAGAGAATATCCACATGCTTTACAATAACGGCAACATTTATACATGTATAAATCTCTTTACGCGGTTAAGCATCCCCCCCCCCACAAGAACCTGAGTAGCCATCACTTGTCACCAAGTTACATGAGGAAATATTAAGACAGGTTGGTCAAAGAGGGTGGCACGGTGGTTAGCGCTGAGGCCTCACAGCGCCAGGGACCCGGGTTTGATTCCCAGCTTGGGTTAGGGTTAGGGTCTGTGGGGGAGTTTGCACATTCTCCCCATTTCCTCCGGGTTCTCTGGTTTCCTCCCACACTCCAAAGATGTGTAGGTTAGAGGGGGGAATTGGCCGTGCTAAAAATTGCACCTTAGTGCCCAAAGACTATGTGGATTGGCCATGAGAAATGCGCAGGGAAGGGGTGGGCCTGGGTAAGATGCACTTCCAGAGAGTCGGTGCCGACACAATGGGACAAATGGCCTCCTGTTACACTGTAGGGATTCTATGGTCAGGTCGGGTTGAAGGGGAGGCTGGATGAAAGCGAGGTGGCGAGGGTTTGGGGGAGGGAGTCCCAAATCTTAGGACCCAGCCAGCTGAAGGCGTGGCCACCAATGGCGGAGCGACTAAAATCAATACAAGAAGTGGAAATTGGAGCTGTAACAGATCTCGGAGGGTTGTGGAGTTGGCGGAGATTACAGGGCAAGGCCAGGGAGGGATTGGAAAATGGCAAATTTACTTACGGGGCGAAAAACTGCAGCAGGCGACGGTGCAGAGGGACCTCGGGGTCCTTGTGCATGAGTCGCAAAAACCCAGCTTGCAGGTGCAGCAGGTGGTCAGGAAGGCGAATGGGATGCTGGCCTTCATAGCGAGGGGGATTGAATATAAAAGTAGGGAGGTCTTGCTGCAGCTGTATAGGGCATTGGTGAGGCCGCAGCTGGAGTACTGTGTGCAGTTTTGGGCGCCGCACCTGCGCAAGGATATTTTGGCCCTGGAGGGAGTGCAGAGGAAGTTTACTAGGCTGATACCGGAGTTGAGGGGGTTGAGCTATGAGGAGAGGCTGAATAAACTAGGCTTGTACTCGTTAGAGTTTAGAAGAATGAGGGGAGATCTCATTGAGACGTATAAGATGATGAATGGGATGGATAGGATAGAGGTGGAGAGACTCTTCCCACTCAGAAAGGACAGTAGGACTAGGGGGCACAGCCTCAAGATAAAGGGGGGGCGGTTTAGAACAGAGTTGAGGAGGAACTTCTTCACTCAAAGGGTGGTGAATCTCTGGAATTCTCTGCCCGTTGAAGTGGTGGAGGCTGCCTCGCTAAATATTTTTAAGAAATGGGTTGATGGGTTTTTGATAAGAGAGAGGATTAAGGGTTATGGGGAGAGGGCGGGAAGGTGGAGCTGAGTCACGACAGATCAGCCATGATCTTATTGAATGGCGGGGCAGGCTCGAAGGGCTAGATGGCCTACTCCTGCTCCTATTTCTTATGTTCTTAAATTTAAAATTTCAAAGCTAAGAATTTTCAAGAACCCTCGCTGTTAAAAATATTACCCATCGAAGGGCTAGATGGCCCACTCCTGCTCCTATTTCTTATGTTCTTATCCTCGTCTGCTTCCTAATGTCCCCTTCAGGGAAGGAAATTTATACCCACAATGATGTGGAGATGCTGGCGTTGGACTGGGGTAAACCCAGTAAGCAGTCTGACAACACCAGCTTTAAGTCCAACCAATTTATTTGATAGTAAACTCACAAGGTTTCAGGGTTTGCCCCTTTGTCAGGTGAATGGAGAGTTCTGAGCTCAGACAGAGTTATACACTCTGCCTGAGGCCAGAACTCTCCACTCTCACCTGACGAAGGGGCAAACCCCGAAAGCTTGTGAGTTTACTATCAAATAAATTGGTTGGACTTAAAGCTGGTGTTGTCAGACTTCTTACTGGGTTGACCTACAATGCCATTAGAGGGAACTCCAGAATTTTGACCCAGCAAAAGTGAAGGAATGACAGTATATTTCCAAGTCAGGATGGTGAGTGGCTTGGAGGGGGAACTTGTAGGTGGTGGGGTTCCCATGTGTCTGCTGCCCGCTTCCTTCTAGATAGAAGTGGTCGTGGGTTTGGAAGGTGCCGTCTAAGGATCTTTGGCAATGGCAGAGAATGGTTGGGGAACACAACTGGGGAAGCCTATCTGAGAAATAGACACATGGGCAGTGTGGTTAACTCTGGATTGATTCTGGGCTTTGGGGACAGTGTGGGACAGTGGGACTGGTTTCTCCCTGATAGAGCGCTGGGCGGGCGGGGAGAGAGAGAAAACAGGTCAATGCCATTAGCCTGGGAATGATACAGAGGGCTCAGGGGGCAAAGGTAACTCTATTACAGCACAGAACAGGCCCTTCGGCCCACGATGTTGCGCCGACCAGTTACAAAACCATGACCCATTAGCCTAAACCAATCCCTTTTCGTCCATAAACCTATCCACAGATCTCTTAAACGCCCCCAAACTAGGCGCATTTACAACTGCAGCTGGCAGGGCATTCCAGTCCCTCACCACCCTCTGGGTAAAGAACCTACCCCTGACATCAGTCCTATAACTACCCCCCCTTAATTTAAAATCGTGCCCCCTTGTGCTAGCTTTCTCCATCCTAGGAAAAAGGCTATCACTATCTACCCTCTCTAAACCTCTAATCATCTTATATGTTTTCAATAAGGTCCCCTCTTAGCCACCTTCTTTCCAGCGAAAACAACCCCAAATCTCTCAGTCTCTCCTCATAGGATCTCCCCTCCATACCAGGCAACATCCTGGTAAACCTCCTCTGCATCTTCTCCAAAGCCTCCACATCCTTCCTGTAATGTGGGGACCAGAACTGCACACAAAACTCCAAGTGCGGCCGCACCAGAGTAGTGAACAGTTGCAACATGACGCTGCGACTCCTAAATTCAATCCCCCTACCAATAAACGCCAAGACACCTCACAAACATACACCCCTTCCTTGACTTGGCAGAAAGAGCGAATATATTCACATGATGCTGTGAATTAGCCCTTTGAATGTTGGGTCAAATCTATGAGGCTTCCTGAGAGCCTCCATCCATCGGGATATTGAGAATAAAAATTGGCAGGTCATGCCGCAGCTGAACAGAGCCTTAGTTAGGCCTCATTTAGGATATTGTGTACAATTCTGGTCGCCAGAATTCTGGTGGAGGCTTTGGAGAGGGTACAGAAAAGGTTCACCAGGATGTTGCCCCTGGTACGGAGGACATTCACTACGAGGAGAGGTTGGAGAAACTCGATTTGTTGGACGTTGAGGGGGAGACCTGATAGAGGTTTACAGAATTATGAGTGACAGGGTGGATAGTCAGATGCTGTTTCCTAGGGTAGAAAAGTCAAATACTCGGGGGCATAAGTTTAAGGCGGGTGGGGAAATGTTTAGAGGACGTGTGAGAGGCAAGTTTTTTTTAACACAGAGGGTGATGAATGTCTGGAATGCACTGCCCAGGGAAGCGGTGGGAGCAGGGATAATAGCAGCATTTAAGGAGTAACTAAATGATTAGATGAATAGGACGGGAATGGAAGGATACGGAGTCTGTAAGAGCATGTAGTTTTATTTGAGGCAGGCTTGGAGGGTCGCAGACCCTGTTCCTGTGCTGTACAGACAGACAGAGAGAGAGAGAGAGAGAGAGAGAGACTGCCTGCTGCCAGCAACTTCCAACCGCATCTGAGTAAAATGAAACTAAAAACTTGAACTTCCTGTGGGAAATCCCTGACCTGTTGATCATGCTCCACACAGCAATTCCAAGAAGGTCATAAAACCCCAGGACTCTGCATTAGGCCAGGTTAAAAATAAATGTGCATCAGTCGCAATTAGTGGACACCAGTTACAGACAACACGGCACCGATAAAATGCTAGGAGCTGCTTGACAAACCTGCAAAGAAATTTGCTTGAAATACATTTCTTAAAGCACAGTCCATCACATTGGTTCTACCCACTTCCTGGACAGCATCTCCCCACCCCCCTCATACAGACACTGACGTATCATAGTGGCATTTCCGCCATTCCCACCAATCTGATGCCTGTCCTGGGTCAGCTCTGATCCAGCGACCACGTGGATTGACCACTCGCATCTGGACCTGTGCTCAGCTGCATGGGGGGGGGGGAACTGACCCCCTCCATCTGATGCTATTTAAAGGGACAGGCACACCCAGTTTGCAGGTGGCATAAAAAGAAAGAAATATTTCAGAAGGTCTGCAGCGACTGCGAAGAGAGAGGAACACACAGTCAACATTTCGAGTCCATGTGGCCCTTCTACAGAACTGAAAAGGGATAGAAAAACAAAAAGGATTGTATATTTAGCTGGAGGGGGAGGGGGTCAGGGATTGGTCGGAGCTAAGGAGAGATTGATAAAGATGTCGCAGGCATCCAGAGCCCCTGGAGGAAATCCACGCAGACACGGGGAGAATGTGCAGTGTCCACACAGACAGTGACCCGAGCCAGGAATCGAACCCGGGTCCCTGGTGCCGCGAGGCAGCAACGCTAACCCACCGCGCCACCCATATCCTGACCCCCAATCGATGAACTCAGTGTGCACGCTGTCCTAATGGGATCCTGCTCTGCCAGTCTCCTCTTCTCACTGACCCTGGGAGGCTCACCCCCCCCCCCCCCCCCACCTTGTCCACTAAATTCACAATTCCCACCTTTGAATCACGTCTCCATCTAACGTCCAGTGTTCACTCCGTCTATTCCAGTTCCAACTCTCTTCCCTGCCCCAAATGTCACGCTAAGGCAGGCTCATATCTGTTTCCATAGCTAGTCATTCTGGAACAGGTCATTAGTCTGTCACCAGGCAGCTTATAGTGTGGGGGGGGGTGGGGGGGTGGGGGGGGGGGGTCACTCCATTTCCCACGTTGCTGACCAGGAATCTCTCCCTCTCTTATCGCCAACGATTGGCGTTTCCTGGAAGGATTGACAGATTGACATTCTCAGTCTGTTTGATTTGATTTGGTTTTATTATTGCCACTTGTACGGGGATATAGTGAAAATTATTGTCTCTTACACGCTACACATCCTGTCATAGGGGAGATGGGGGTGGTGGGGGGTGTGGGGAGGGGGTGGGGATGGGGTGGGGGGGGTGTGGAGGGGTGTGGGGGTGGTGTGAGGGGGAGAGGTGGGGGGGAGTGGAGGGGTGGGGGGTGGGGTGGAGGGGTGGGGGGGTGGGGTGAGGGGAGGGATAGGGGGTGGGGTGAGGGGAGGGGTGGGGGGTGGGGTGGAGGGATGGGGGGTGGTGTGAGGGGAGAGGTGTGGGGGGAGTGGAGGGGTGGGGGGTGGGGTGGAGGGGAGGGATAGGGGGGTGGGGTGAGGGGGTGTGTGGGGTGAGGGGAGGGATGGGGTGAGGGGTGGGGGGAGGGGTGGGGGGGGTGTGTGGGGTGAGGGGAGGGGTGGGGTGAGGGGTGGGGGGAGGGGGTGTGGGGGGGGGGTGTGTGGGGTGAGGGGAGGGGTGGGGGGTGTGTGGGGTGAGGGGAGGGGTGGGGTGAGGGGTGGGGGGATGTGGGGGGGGGGGAGAGGGGGAGGGGAGGGAGATGGGGAGAAGGCAATGAGAATGTAGCAGAATGTAGTGTTACAGTCATAGCCAGGGTACAGAGAAAGATCAGCTTAGTACAAGGCAGGTCCATTCAAAAGTCTGATGACAGCAGCAGGAAGGAAGATGTCCTTGAGTCAGTTTGGCCGCATAATGAACACATCTTCCTCCGCCATCCTGGGGACCAGAACTTCTGGCTCAGAGGCAGGGACGGTGACCCCACAAGACCTCCAAATTCTATCTCTTACTGCGCCTAAATTCATAACCCCCCCCCCCCTCACCCGCCAGCCCTCACTCCACTGAATCTGGCCCCCTTGCATCCCCTCTCTCGCTCCCTGAAGCCCTCTAACTGATCCTATAGAGACTGAAATCCCCCCCCTTCCCAAACTCTTCCGCCTCCTCATTGACACTGAGGGACACTTTCCAAGTCCCCTCTTGTGGACCCAGACCTCAAGCAGAACCTTTCTCCCCTGCTTCCTGGTGACTCTGAACTCAACCACGAGGGGCCTGACAAAACGGTGGAACAGGGAGGTTTCCGAATGGCGTGAACCTCGGAACCGCGGAGGAACAGAGGACCCTATCCATAGGGTCAAGAACAAAAACCGGAAACCTCGACAGGAAGGACAGCTTTTAACTGGAGGAATATCAGTGGGCGACCGCGGTGTAAACTATCCGGTTAGGTCCCATCCTGAGAGCAGCTTTCTGGGCTCTATGCCTTGGACAGGTACAGCCAGGTTAACCAGGCTGGTACCCAGGCTATGGAGGAAAGGTTGAACAGATGATGCCCGTATCCCTCAGATGTAGAACACTAAGGGTGGATTTGACTGAGCTGCTTGAAAAGTGGTTCAGTTGCGCTAAACTTGAAAGACCACTGAAGTTTTTCATCCCTCACTCATCAGGACAAACTTCAGAAACATTGGGGTGCTTAATATGATGAAGGGATTTATTTATTGTCCTAATTTATTATTTATTCTTAGGTCACAAGTAGGCTTACATTAACACTACAGTAACTTCACTGCAGTGTTAAGCGTAAGCCTTACTTGTGACTAATAAATAAACACTAAATTACTGTGAAAATCCCTCAGTCACCACACTCCGGCGCCTGTTCGGGTACACTGAAAGGAGAATTTAGCACGGCCAATGCACCCTAGCCAGTTGCCTTTAAGAATGTGGGAGGAAACCAGAGCACCCGGAGGAAACCCACGCAGACATGGGGAGAATGTGCAGACTCTGCACAGACGGTAACCTAAGCCGGGAATCGAACCTGGATTCCTAGTGTTATGAGGCAGCTGTGCTAACCCACCGTGCCTCCTTAGTCAGATCAGACATAATCTAATTAATTAAGCTAAGCTAGCTCAAGGGGTGGGAATCCTAACTCTGATCTCGTATTCCTCATGTATCCCTGCTTGGGTCAATTACAGCCTTTGAGGACGTTTACTTGTTAAAGGTGCTATATAAATGCGGTGGTTTTAGTCCCTGTAAACCCTGGCATCATGCACACTCCTGCTCTTGTACCTCCCGCTGAAACCATTTCATCCGGAAAATACTTGCTGCCCAGTTTGGGGACATGATGTGGAAATGCCGGCGTTGGACTGGGGTGAACACAGTAAGAATTCTCCCAACACCAGGTTAAAGTCCAACGGGTTTATTTGGTAGCAAAAACCACCAGCTTTCGGAGCGCCGCCCCTTCATCGGGTAAGTGGGAGTTCTGTCACAAACAGGGCAGATAAAGACACAAACTCAATTTACAGAATAACGGCTGGAATGAGAGTCTTTACAGGTAATCAAGTCTTAAAAGGAACAGACAACGTGAGTGGAGAGAAACTTTACAAAAACTTTACCAGGCACTTAATCATACTAAAATAAAGTTCCCAGGAGCTGTAGGTGCTCCAGTGTCAATCGACTGTGGAAGGCCTCGTTTAGCTGGAGGACATCACAGTCTCCCCCTCCCCCCAGGGGTAACTGGGCCTGACCTAGCCACGGAATGGGGCAGACAGTTGGGTCTAACAACCCCCCCATGATGCCCCATTGGTTGGACATCACAGGACGTCACTTTAGGCAGGCCAGGAACAGACACACAAGATTGGGAGGGGGGGGGGTGCGGAATTGGGCTGCCTGCCCCCCCAACTCTGTCCACTCACGTTGTCTGTACCTTTTAAGACTTGATTACCTGTAAAGACTCTCATTCCAGCTGTTATTCTGTAAATTGAGTTTGTGTCTTTATTTGCCCTGTTTGTGAACAGAACTCCCACTCACCCGATGAAGGGGCGGCGCTCCGAAAGCTGGTGGCTTGTGCTACCAAATAAACCTGTTGGACTTTAACCTGGCGTTGGGAGATTTCAATCTGAGAATGTCAGAATAGAGTAAAGACCTCTCACTACACCAGGTTAGACATCCAACAGGTTTATTTGATGGTAAACTCACAAGCTTTTGGAAACGGTGTTCCTCAGTCAGGTGTGTGGGAGGTGTCCCCCCCCCGACGAAGGAACACCGTTTTCGAAAGCTTGTGAGTTTACCATCATATAAACCCGTTGGACTTTAACCTGGTGTAGTGAGAATTCTTACTGTGTTCACCCCAGTCCAACACCAGCATCTCCACATAGTGTCAGGAATGCCAGCTGCCCCCATCTGCTGGTTGGACCGCAGTCCTGCAGCTAAACATGGGCAAAAGTTCAGGTCGAAACCCTGAGGGTTATTCAGATTACTGCATTGCCAAACACAGCTGTACAATTCCACCTTTGAAACTCCCTTGCCACGCCACCTTGGTCAGTACCAGCTTGTTCACACACAGTCGTACATGATGCACAGGACAATAACCAGCCACCGTTCCACATTGCGCAGAAGCTGCCTCTCCGTCTGTGTCACCCCCCTCATTTCTGGCAGAGATCTGGTGGTGTGTGACAGACAGGAGGGCGTTGAAGCTGAGTATCGTCCCAGTGTTGCTACCTGTGGGCGGCATGGTGGCACAGTGGGTTGGCACTGCCGCTTCACAGCTCCAGGGGCCTGGGTTCGAGTCCCGGCTCGGGACTCACTGTCTGTGTGGAGTTTGCGCATTCTCCTCGTGTCTGCGTGGGTTTCCTCCGGGTGCTCCGGTTTCCTCCCACAGTCCAAAGCCATGTGCGGGTTAGGTTGATTTGGCCATGCTAAGAAATTGCCCCTTAGTGTCCAGGGATGTGTAGGTTCGAGGGATTAGTGGGTATAATATGTAGGGATATGGGGGGGTAGGGTCTGGGTGGGATGCAGAGTCAATGGGCAGAAGGGCCTCTTTCTGCACTGTAGGGTTTCTATGATTCTATGATCACCTCCTGCTGTCGTAGAAATTTGGGGTCCCCTGTGTCCCCATTGCTTCAGATGCCTGATGGTCAAATGGGAAACTAGACACTATAATTTATGCTTAAATATTGGATCTACTTACAGAACTCAACATTTGTCTGCCTCCCTATCCAATGCCCAGTTGTCCCGGAGTCTCCCTGCTGAATAAACAATAATCAGAGAATCATAGAATCCCTACAGGGCAGGAGAAAACCATTCAGCCCATTGAATCTACACTGACTCTCTTACTCAGGCCCTCTCCCCCTCCCTAATTCCCACACATTTACCATGGCCAATCCCATCTAACCTACAGATTTTGGGGCCACTAAGAGGCAATTTAGCAGGACCAATCCCCTTACCTGCACACACTTGGAATACTGTTTGCAGCTCTAGTCACCCTATTATAGAAAGGATATTATTAAACTAGAAAGAGTGCAGGAAAGGTTTACTACCGGATTTGATGGATTGAGTTATAAGGAGAGGCTGGATAGACTGGGACTTTTTTTCCTCTGGAGCGTAGGAGGCTGAGGGGTGATCTTATAGAGGTCTGTAAAATACTGAGGGACATAGATCAGTTAGATAGTCATATCTTTTCCCAAAGGTAGGGGAGTCTAAAACTAGAGGGCATAGATTTAAGGTGAGAGGGGAGAGATACAAAAGTGTCCCGAGGGGCAATTTTTCACACAGAGGGCGGTGAGTGTCTGGAACGAGCTGCCAGAGGTAGTAGTAGAGGCGGGTACAATTTTATCTTTTAAAAAGCGTTTAGATAGTTACGTGGGTACAACGGGGTATAGAGGGATATGGGCCAAATGTGGGAAATTGGGGCTAGCTTAGGGTTTTAAAAAAAAGGCAGCATGGACAAGTTGGGCCGAAGGGCCTGTTTCCATGCTGTAAACCTCTTCTTTGGCGTGTGGGAGGAAACTGGAGCATCTGGAGGAAACCCACGCAGGCACGGTGAGGATGTGCAGACTCCGCAGTCACCCGAGGCTGGGATCAAACCCATGTTCCTGGCGCTGTGAGGCAACATTGTCAACCACTGTGCCACCCCAACCAAATCAGCCAATAGACTAAAGGACAGCCCCTTAAAGGGGCAATGCAACAAAAAACAAAAACTTTAAAAGAAAGAAATCAAAAACTTTACCAGATACTTATCATACTAAAATAAGGTTCCCAGGGGCTGTAGGTGCTCCAGCTCCTGTGGTGTCAATCGGCTGTGGAAGGCCTCGTTTAGCTGGAGGACATCATAAGCTCCCCCCTCCCCCCCAGGGGTAACTGGGCCTGACCTAGCTGTGGAATGGGGCAGACAGTTGGGTCTAACAACCCCCATGATGCCCTATTGGTTGGATGTCTTCATGGCCACTTTAGCCAGTAAGAGGTCTCACACCAGATTAAAATCCACCAGGTTTATTTGATAGTAAACACCACCAGCTTTCGGAGCACTGCTCCTTCATCAGGTGAGTGGGGAGTTCTGATCACAAACAGGGCATATAAAGGCACACACAGTTTACAGAATACTGATTAGAATGTGAGTCTTTACAGCTAATCAAGTCTTAAAGGTGCAGGCAATGTGAGTGGAGAGAGGATTAAGCACAAGTTAACGAGATGTGTATTATCTCCAAACAGGAAAGTTAGTGAGATGTTGCAAGTTCAGGCAAGTCACGGGGGTTACAGATAGTGCGACATGAACCCAAGATCCCTGTTGAGACCGTCCTCATGTGTGCGGAACTTGGCTATCAGTCTCTGTTCAGCGACTCTGCGCTGTCGTGTGTCGTGAAGGTCACTTTGGAGAATGTTTACCCAAAGATCAGAGACCGAATGCCCAAGACTAATACACATCTCGTTAAACATAAGAACATAAGAAATAGGAGCAGGAGTAGGCCATCTAGCCCTTCGAGCCTGCCCCGCCATTCAATAAGATCATGGAATGCTCTCTCCACTCACATTGTCAGCACCTTTAAGACTTGATTAGCTGTAAAGATTCACATTCTAACCAGTATTCTGTAAACTGAGTGTGTGTCTTTATATGCCCTGTTTGTGATCAGAACTCTCCACTCACCTGACGAAGGGCAGTGCTCTGAAAGCTAGTGGCGTTTACTACCAAATAAACCTGTTGGACTTTAACCTGGTGTTGTGAGACCTCTTACCGTGTTGACTCCAGTCCAACACCAGCATCTCCACATCACTTTAGGCAGGCCAGGAGCAGACACACAAGATGGGTGGGGGTGGGGGGGGGGGGGGAGAGGGGGTTGATCCTCCTGCTCCCACCAGCTCCCCCTCCCTCTCTGACCCTCCCCCCGTCTCCTCTTTGATTTGGATGCTGGGATTAGTCGGTAACACCACCACAATTGGAGGTGACACTAAAATAGGTGGGATAGTAAAAATGCAAAAACGAAATAATAAATTTGCAAATGGATACGGATTGGTCGAAGTGATGGGACAGATGGAGCTTAACGGGGATAAGCGTGAGGTTATCCAGTTTGCAAAGGCAAATTATTATATAAATAAACAGAAACTTGGTAGTGGGTCGGTGCAGAGGGATCTGGGTGTTCCAGTGCACGAGTCTCAGAAAACTAATGTGCAGATACAGTGGGTAATAAGGAAGGCATGGAATCAAACAGTGAAGTGTTACTGCTAATATACAAAGCATTAGTCAGACCACACTTACAGTATCCCGCAGTTTAGGGCGGCACGGTAGCACAGTGGTTAGCACTGCTGCTTCACAGCTCCAGGGTCCTGGGTTCGATTCCCGGCTCGGGTCACTGCCTGTGTGGAGTTTGCACATTCTCCTTGTGTCTGCGTGGGTTTTCTCCGGGTGCTCCGGTTTCCTCCCACAGTCCAAAGATGTGCGGGTTAGGTTCATTGGCTATGCTAAAATTGCCCCTTAGTGTCCAGGGATGTGTAGGTTAGAGGGATTAACAGGTAAATGTGTAGGGATATGGGGATAGGGGTCTGGGGTGGGATTGTGTTCGATGCAGACTCGATGGGCCGAAGGGCCTGTTTCTGCACTGTAGGGTTCTATGCTGGTTCTATGCTATCGTGCACAGTTTCGGTCTCCTTACTTGAGGAAAGATGTAGTGGCATTGGAAGCAGTTCGGAGGAGGTTCACTAGGTTGAATCCAGAGATGAGGGGTTTGTCTTACGAAGAGGGATTGAGCAGGTTGGGCTGTTACTCCCTGGAGTTTAGAAGAATGAGGGGGAAATCAAATTCAATTGTATAGGATGACACAGGAGACATGGAGAGGGTGTGTTTCTGCTTGTGGGGCAATCTAGAACAAGGGGTCACAGTTTTAGGAGAAGGGGGGGCGGCAGATTGAAAACAGAGGTGAGGTCAAATTGACACAGTGAGCACGTGA
>CM075756.1:13174819-13182319 GCA_037974335.1 Prionace glauca
CACGTGCTCACTGTGTGTCCTGGGAGTGTTTGATGGGGGGAAAGTGTAGAGGGAGCTTTACTCTGTATCTAACCCCGTGCTGTACCTGTCCTGATGTGGGTATGCCGGCGTTGGACTGGCGTAAACACAGTAAAAAGTCTGACAACACCAGGTTTTAGTCCAACCGATTTATTTGATAATATTCTCACAAGCTTTAGGGGTTAGTCCCTTCGTCAGGTGAATGGAAAGTTCTGGCCTCAGACAGAGCATATAAAGCACAGACAGTTTAGAGATTGCTGATTAGAATGCGAATCCTTACACCTAACCTGCTGTTCAAGTCTTAAAGTGGCTGATAATGTGAGTGGAAGGAGCACTGATCACAGTTTAAAGAGATGTGTATTGTCTCCAGACAGTACAGTAAGTGAGGTTTTGCCAACCCAGGCAAGTCACATGGGGGTTACAGATAGTGCGTCACGTGCTCACTGTGTGCTTTACTCTGTATCTAACCCTGTGCTGTACCTGTCCTGGAGTGTTTGATGGGGGACAGTGCAGAGGGAGCTTTACTCTGTATCTAACCCTGTGCTGTACCTGTCCTGGAGTGTTTGATGGGGGACAGTGCAGAGGGAGCTTTACTCTGTATCTAACCCTGTGCTGTACCTGTTCTGGGAGTGTTTGATGGGGGACAGTGCAGAGGGAGCTTTACTCTGTTTCTAACCCCGTGCTGTACTTGTCCTGGGAGTGTTTGATGGGGGACAGTGTAGAGGGAACTTTACTCTGTATCTAACCCTGTGCTGTACCTGTCCTGGGTAGTGTTTGCTGGGGAACAGTGCAGAGGGAGCTTTACTCTGTATCTAACCCCGTGCTGTACCTGTCCCGGGAGTGTTTGATGGCGGATAGTGTAGAGGGAGCTTTACTCTGTATCTAACTCTGTGCTGTACCTGTCCTGGGAGTGTTTGATGGGGGACAGTGTAGAGGGAGCTTACTCTGTATCTAACCCCATGCTGTACCTGTCCTGGGTGTGTTTGATAGGGACAGTGTGGAGGGAGCTTTACTCTGTATCTAACCCCGTGCTGTCCCTGTCCTGGGAGTGTTTACATAAGAACATAAGAAATAGGAGCAGGAGTAGGCCATTTGGCCCTTCGAGCCTGCCCCGCCATTCAATAAGATCATGGCTGATCTGTCGTGACTCAGCTCACCTTCCCGCCCTCTCCCATAACCCTTAATCCCTTCTCTTATCAAAAACCCATCAACCCGTTTCTTAAAAATATTTAGCGAGGCAGCCTCCACCACTTCAACGGGCAGAGAATTCCAGAGATTCGCCACCCTTTGAGTGAAGAAGTTCCTCCTCAACTCTGTTCTAAACCGCCCCCCCTTATCTTGAGGCTGTGCCCCCTAGTCCTACTGTCTTTTTTTGAGCGGGAAGAGTCTCTCCACCTCTATCCTATCCATCCCATTCATCATCTTATACGTCTCAGTGAGATCTCCCTCATTCTTCTAAACTCTAACGAGTACAAGCCTAGTTTATTCAGCCTCTCCTCATAGCTCAATCCCCTCAACTCCGGTATCAGCCTAGTAAACCTCCTCTGCACTCCCTCCAGGGCCAAAATATCCTTGCGCAGGTGCGGCGCCCAAAACTGCACACAGTACTCCAGCTGCGGCCTCACCAATGCCCTATACAGCCTGCAGCAAGACCTCCCTACTTTTATATTCAATCCCCCTCGCTATGAAGGCCAGCATCCCATTCGCCTTCCTGACCACCTGCTGCACCTGCAAGCTGGGTTTTTGCGACTCATGCACAAGGACCCCGAGGTCCCTCTACACCGTCGCCTGCTGCAGTTTTTCGCCCCGTAAGTAATAATCCTTCCTACCGAGGGAGCTTTACTCTGTATCTAACCCGGTGCTGTACCTGTCCTGGGAGTGTTTGATGGGGGGACAGTGTAGAGGAAGCTTTACTCTGTATCTAACCCCGTGCTGTACCTGTCCTGGGAGTGTTTGATGGGGGACAGTGTAGAGGGAGCTTTACTCTGTATCTAACCCCTTGCTGTACCTGTCCTGGGAGTGTTGATGGGGGGACAGTGTAGAGGGAGCTTTACTCTGTATCTAACCCCGTGCTGTACCTGTCCTGGGAGTGTTTGATGGGGACAGTGTAGAGGGAGCTTTACTCTGTATCTAACCCCATGCTGTACCTGTCCTGGGAGTGTTTGATGGGGGGACAGTGTAGAGGGAGCTTTACTCTGTATTTAACCCAGTGCTGTACCTGTCCTGGGAGTGTTTGATGGGGGACAGTGCAGAGGGAGCTTTACTCTGTATCTAACCCTGTGCTGTACCTGTCCTGGGAGTGTTTGATGGGGGACAGTGCAGAGGGAGCTTTACTCTGTATCTAACCCTGTGCTGTACTGTTCTGGAGTGTTTGATGGGGGACAGTGCAGAGGGAGCTTTACTCTGTTTCTAACCCCGTGCTGTACTTGTCCTGGGAGTGTTTGATGGGGGACAGTGTAGAGGGAACTTTACTCTGTATCTAACCCTGTGCTGTACCTGTCCTGGGAGTGTTTTGCTGGGGAACAGTGCAGAGGGAGCTTTACTCTGTATCTAACCCCGTGCTGTACCTGTCCCGGGAGTGTTTGATGGCGGATAGTGTAGAGGGAGCTTTACTCTGTATCTAACTCTGTGCTGTACCTGTCCTGGGAGTGTTTGAGGGGGACAGTGTAGAGGGAGCTTTACTCTGTATCTAACCCCATGCTGTACCTGTCCTGGGTGTGTTTGATAGGGACAGTGTGGAGGGAGCTTTACTCTGTATCTAACCCCGTGCTGTCCCTGTCCTGGGAGTGTTTACATAAGAACATAAGAAATAGGAGCAGGAGTAGGCCATTTGGCCCTTCGAGCCTGCCCCGCCATTCAATAAGATCATGGCTGATCTGTCGTGACTCAGCTCCACCTTCCCGCCCTCTCCCCATAACCCTTAATCCCTTCTCTTATCAAAAACCCATCAACCCGTTTCTTAAAAATATTTAGCGAGGCAGCCTCCACCACTTCAACGGGCAGAGAATTCCAGAGATTCGCCACCCTTTGAGTGAAGAAGTTCCTCCTCAACTCTGTTCTAAACCGCCCCCCCTTTATCTTGAGGCTGTGCCCCCTAGTCCTACTGTCTTTTTTGAGCGGGAAGAGTCTCTCCACCTCTATCCTATCCATCCCATTCATCATCTTATACGTCTCAGTGAGATCTCCCCTCATTCTTCTAAACTCTAACGAGTACAAGCCTAGTTTATTCAGCCTCTCCTCATAGCTCAATCCCCTCAACTCCGGTATCAGCCTAGTAAACCTCCTCTGCACTCCCTCCAGGGCCAAAATATCCTTGCGCAGGTGCGGCGCCCAAAACTGCACACAGTACTCCAGCTGCGGCCTCACCAATGCCCTATACAGCTGCAGCAAGACCTCCCTACTTTTATATTCAATCCCCTCGCTATGAAGGCCAGCATCCCATTCGCCTTCCTGACCACCTGCTGCACCTGCAAGCTGGGTTTTTTGCGACTCATGCACAAGGACCCCGAGGTCCCTCTACACCGTCGCCTGCTGCAGTTTTTCGCCCCGTAAGTAATAATCCTTCCTACCGAGGGAGCTTTACTCTGTATCTAACCCGGTGCTGTACCTGTCCTGGGAGTGTTTTGATGGGGGGACAGTGTAGAGGAAGCTTTACTCTGTATCTAACCCCGTGCTGTACCTGTCCTGGGAGTGTTTGATGGGGGACAGTGTAGAGGGAGCTTTACTCTGTATCTAACCCCTTGCCTGTACCTGTCCTGGGAGTGTTTGATGGGGGGACAGTGTAGAGGGAGCTTTACTCTGTATCTAACCCCGTGCTGTACCTGTCCTGGGAGTGTTTGATGGGGACAGTGTAGAGGGAGCTACTCTGTATCTAACCCATGCTGTACCTGTCCTGGGAGTGTTTGATGGGGGGACAGTGTAGAGGGAGCTTTACTCTGTATTTAACCCAGTGCTGTACCTGTCCTGGGAGTGTTTGATGGGGGACAGTGTAGAGGGAGCTTTACTCTGTATCTAACCCCGTGCTGTACCTGTCCTGGGAGTGTTTGATGGGAACAGTGTAGAGGGAGCTTTACTCTGAATCTAACCCGGTGCTGTACCTGTCCTGGGAGTGTTTGATGGGGGGACAGTGTAGAGGGAGCTTTACTCTGTATCTAACCCCGTGCTGTACCTGTCCTGGGAGTGTTTGATGGGGGGACAGTGTAGAGGGAGCTTTACTTTGTATCTAACCCCTGCTGTACCTGTCCTGGGAGTGTTTGATGGGGGGACAGTGTAGAGGGAGCTTTACTCTGTATCTAACCCCGTGTTGTACCTGTCCTGGGAGTGTTTGATGGGGGGACAGTGTAGAGGGAGCTTTACTCTGTATCTAACCCCGTGCTGTACCTGTCCTGGGAGTGTTTGATGGGGGGGACAGTGTAGAGGGAGCTTTACTCTGTATCTAACCCCGTGTTGTACCTGTCCTGGGATGGATCTCTAGGGAAGGAAATTTGCTTTAATCTGGTGTTGTACTTATGTGTGACTCCAGAGCCACAGCAATGTAGAACATAGACCCTACAGTGCAGAAACAGGCCCTTCGGCCCATCGAGTCTGCACCGAACACAATCCCACCCAGACCCTATCCCCATATCCCTGCTAATCTCTCTAATCTACACATCCCAGGATACTAAGGGGCAATTTTTAGCATAGCCAATGAACCTAACTCGCACATCTTTGGACTGTGGGAGGAAACCGGAGCACCCGGAGAGAAAACCCACGCAGACACGAGGAGAATGTGCAAACTCCACACAGGCAGTGACCCGAGCCGGGAATCGAACCCAGGACCCTGGAGCTGTGAAGCAGCAGTGCTAACCCACTGTGCTACCGTGCCGCCCATGTGGTTGACTCTCAATTGCACTCCAGAGACGACTCGGGATGGGCAATAAATGCTGGCCAGCCAGCGACGCCCTTACCCCAAGAATGAATAAAATAAACTCCTAATCTCTACTCCTTTGATCACAGATTCACGATTCGATACGTAGCAATCAGCGGAAGGCTGCTCACCGATGTAGGCCACTTTGTCCGTCACCATGTACTTGTTGTGATTGACTCGTGTGTACGGGATCCTCCTTTGCTCCTGCGTCGAGGGGACCACAAAGATTTTCTGCAAGAAGGAAATGGGAGGGAGGGTTACCGTGTATCTCGATAGCAACGCAAGCACCTCCACTGGAAATGCTGGTGAGAGCTCCCTCAATGGTTTAAACACGAACCCACCGTGTTGCGAAGACATTGAGGGCATTGCTAGTTAACGCCTCTACTTTCTCAGGAGGCTAAGGAAATTCAGCTACGACTCTCACCAACTTTTACAGATGCCCCAGAGAAAAGCATTCTTTCTGGTTGTACCACAGCTCGGTCTGGGCTCCTGCTCTGCCAAGACCGTCACCTAAAAAAGTTACGGTAAGAAGTCTCACAAAACCAGGTTCAAGTCAACAGGTTTATTTTGTATCACGAGCTTTCAGGAGCGCTGCTCTCATAATCTCGTGACCCCAAAATAAACCTGTCGGGCTTTAATCTGGTGTTGTGGGCTTCTTACTGTGCCCACCCCAGTCCGACACCGGCATCTCCACATCATGGCAATAAACTCCATGAATGTAGCCCAGTCCATCACGCAAACCAGCCTCCCATCCACTGACTCTGTCTACACATCCCTGCCTCGGCAAAGCAGCCAACGTAATTAAGGACCCCCACACACCCCCGGACATTCTCTCTTCCACCTTCTTCTGGCAAGAAAAAGATACAAGTCTGAGCTCTTGTACCGACCGACTCAAGAACATCTTCTTCCCTGCTGCTGTCAGACTCTTGAATGGACCTACCTTGTATGAAGTTGATCTTTCTCTAGCTCTGACTGTAACACTACATTCTGCACTCTGTCCTTTCCTTCTCTATGTACTGTATGCTTTGTCTGTACACAAGAAACAATACTTTTCACTGTCTATATACATGTAATAATAATAATAAATCCAATCAAATCAAGTCAATTTGGAATGGCCAGTCCACCTAACCACACATCTTTTGGGAGTGTGGGAGAAAACTGGAGCACCCAGAGAAACCCACGCAGAACACGGGGAGAATGTGCAAACTCCACACAGATAGTGACCAAGGCTTAAATTCAATCGGTGGTTAGCACTGCTACCCATAGCGCCAGGGACCAAGGTTCGATTCTGGCCTTGGGTGACTGTGTGTGGAGTTAGCGCACTCTCTCCGTGTGTGGAGTGTGAGCACTTGAGTATGTGTGTGTGTGTGTGTGTGTGTATGCATGAGGGTGAGTGTGTGTGTTTGCGAGTGTGAGTGTGCGTGTGAGCATGGGAGTGCACGTGAGTGTGATTGAGTGTTGTGAGTGTGTGCAAGTGTATAGGAGTGAGTGTGAGTGTGCAAGTGTGATTGTGTGAGTGTGTGAGAGTGTATGTGAGTGAGTGTGAGTGCGCAAGTGTGATTTGTGTGTGTGACTGTGCATGAGTGCAAGTGTGCGAGTCAGTGTGAGTGGTGGCAGTGAATGAGTGAGTGTGACTGTATGAGTAAGTGCGTGTGTGATTGTGTGTGAGTGAGAGTGAGTTTGTGTGTGTGTGTGTCTGTGCACATGTGTGGGAGTGTGTGCACAAGTATGAGTAAGTGCGTGTGTGATTGTGAGTGTGTGTGTGTGTCTGTGTGTGTGTGTGTGTGTGTGAGTGTGTGTGTGTCTGTGCACATGTGTGGGAGTGTGTGCACAAGTATGAGTAAGTGCATGTGTGATTGTGAGTGTGTGTGTGTGTGTCTGTGTGTGTGTGTGTGAGTGTGTGTGTGTGTCTGTGCACATGTGTGGGAGTGTGTGCACAAGTATGAGTAAGTGTGTGTGTGATTGTGAGTGTGTGTGTGTGTGTGTCTGTGTGTGTGTGTGTGTGTGAGTGTGTGTGTGTGTCTGTGCACATGTGTGGGAGTGTGTGCACAAGTATGAGTAAGTGCGTGTGTGATTGTGAGTGAGTGTGTGTGTCTGTGCACATGTGTGGGAGTGTGTGCACAAGTATGAGTAAGTGCGTGTGTGATTGTGAGTGTGTGTGTGTGTGTGTGTCTGTGTGTGTGTGTGTGTGAGTGTGTGTGTGTCTGTGCGTGTGTGTGAGTGTGTGTGTGTCTGTGCACATGTGTGGGAGTGTATGCACAAGTATGAGTAAGTGCGTGTGTGATTGTGAGTGTGTGTGTGTGTGTCTGTGTGTGGTGTGTGTGTGAGTGTGTGTGTGTCTGTGCACATGTGTGGGAGTGTGTGCACAAGTATGAGTAAGTGCGTGTGGTGATTGTGAGTGTGTGTGTGTGTCTGTGTGTGTGTGTGTGTGAGTGTGTGTGTGTCTATGCACATGTGAGTGTGTGCACAAGTATGAGTAAGTGCATGTGTGATTGTGAGTGTGTGTGTGTGTCTGTGTGTGTGTGTGTGTGTGAGTGTGTGTGTGTGTCTGTGCACATGTGTGGGAGTGTGTGCAC
>CM075756.1:13184819-13219819 GCA_037974335.1 Prionace glauca
CCTGGGGTTTGTAGGATCCATACAATTCCCCCCCAGCGCAGAAGACAAAGAAGAAAGAACAACACAGCACAGGAAACAGCCCTTCGGCCCAACGAGCCCGCGCCGCCATTTTAACACTGTGAGTGCCCTCTTCTACCCATGACCCCTGTCCACACATATTGGACTCTACAATAAAGGAATTATAACCAGATCGAGGGGGAGACTAATTTAGGGACAATTTGTTACACCAATCAGCCTAAAAGCACATCTTTGGGGTATGGGAGGAAACCGGAGCGCCCGAAGGAAACCCACGCAAGCACGGGGAGAATGGTACTGATGTTTTTCTCTTTTAATTCACAGGTTTTAAGGATGTATAAGGATGTGGAATGATACTAAAGTTTTTTCTCTTTAATTAAATATAAAATATAAAATATAAAAGTAGGGAGGTCTTGCTGCAGCTGTATAGGGCATTGGTGAGGCCGCAGCTGGAGTACTGTGTGCAGTTTTGGGCGCCGTACTTACGCAAGGATATTTTGGCCCTGGAGGGAGTGCAGAGGAGGTTTACTCGGCTGATACCGGAGTTGAGGGGATTGAGCTATGAGGAGAGGCTGAATAAACTAGGCTTGTACTCGTTAGAGTTTAGAAGAATGAGGGGAGATCTCATTGAGACGTATAAGATGATGAATGGGATGGATAGGATAGAGGTGGAGAGACTCTTCCCGCTCAAAAAAGACAGCAGACTAGGGGGCACAGCCTCAAGATAAAGGGGGGGCGGTTTAGAACAGAGTTGAGGAGGAACTTCTTCACTCAAAGGGTGGTGAATCTCTGGAATTCTCTGCCCGTTGAAGTGGTGGAGGCTGCCTCGCTAAATATTTTTAAGAAACAGGTTGATGGGTTTTTGATAAGAGAAGGGATTAAGGGTTATGGGAAGAGGGCGGGAAGGTGGAACTGAGCCACGACAGATCAGCCATGATCTTATTGAATGGCGGGGCAGGCTCGAAGGGCTAGATGGCCCACTCCTGCTCCTATTTCTTATGTTCTAATTCACAGGTTTTAAGTCGGTCCTCCTTGTTGTCCAACGAGGGGCATACACGCGATGGGTCGTACTGGGGCTGCTCTTGGATGTTCGAGATTGGCCGAGTGCTTCATGTCGTTAGTGTGCGCTTAAACTGGACCAGATACTGGGCAAGACGACAGCTCAGTGACTATCACTGATTGCTGTGCAGACACATGGATTTGGGCCGGTGTCTGTGGGAGTTTGCGCATTCTCCCCGTGCTTGCGTGGATTTTCTCCGGGCGCTCCGGTTTCCTCCCACACCCCAAAGATGTGCTGTTAGGCTGATTGGAGGTAATAAATTGTCCCTAAATCAGTTTTCCCTCAATGTGGATGGCCATAAGCATAGATAAGGGTCATGGGTGGAGGGCGGGGGACTGGTAATGTTAAAATGGCGGCGCGGGCTCGTTGGGCCGAAGGGCCTGTTTCCTGTGCTGTTTCTGTTCTTTGTTCCTCTGATGGAGAAATCTAGCACGAGGGGGCATGGCTTTAAATTAAGGGGGGGTAGTTATAGGACTGATGTCAGGGGTGGTTCTTTACCCAGAGGGTGGTGAGGGATTGGAATGCCCTGCCAGCTGCAGTTGTAAATGCGCCTAGTTTGGGGGCGTTTAAGAGATCTGTGGATAGGTTTATGGACGAAAAGGGATTGGTTTAGGTTAGTTGGTCATTGTTTTGTAACTGGTCGGCGCAACATCATGGGCCGAAGGGGCCTGTTCTGCGCTGTAATGTTCTATGTTCTATGTTCTTTGTTATGTGCAAACTCCACAGACACTGGCCCAAATCCATGTATCTGCACAGCAAACAGTGATAGTCTTGAATCTACACTGACTCTCCAAAACGGCAACCTACCTAGACTCACTCCTCCAGCCCTATACCCAAACTCATAGTCAATCCACCTACCTGCACATCTTTGGACTGTAAGGAGGAAACCAGAGCACCCAGAGGACATAGGCAGAACATGCAAACTCCACACGACAGTCCTGGATTTGAACCCAGGTCCCTGGCACTGTGAGGCAGCAGCGCCAACCACACAAAGAGACCAATAAACAAGATGAAAGAAACAAATAGTCAGAGAGAAAGACAGAAGGAGAATCAGTGTGACAGAGAGGTCGAGTGAGGGGCGTTCAGTCTGTTCACAAATGGACTCTTCATGAATGCTTGGCAGAGCTCCAAGGCTTAGTAATAAATTAACTCAGCAGGGGCCTATTTCCACAATGGGAAGAGGAGTATTTCTGTTAGTTGACTGACATCTTTATGAGATTTTAATAAACCATTCTTTATTTTTTTTTCCATGTCTGTAAGTTTAATTAGATAAGGTTAAGAGGTGTGAACTGAGGTAAAGCTTTGATATTCAAGTCTCGGACACTTTTATAAGAGTCACTGTTTATTTTTAAGTAGATCTGTGAGTGCATTTCAAGCCTTGTCATTGCTACTTTATAGTTGGTAGGTTTCAGAGCACATTGGACGAGTGGGCAAGAAGCAGGAAGGTGGGAGGGGTATGGAGGTATGGAAGGGGCATGAGGAGATGATGAGGGGGTGGTGAGGGGTGAGGGCCCAATGTATAAGAATACAACTGGGAAGGAAGACTTGATGCAGGAATTTCAACCAATTCCTCGACACTCGTCCCCTCCAACCAACTGCCTCAACATTCACCCCCCCTCCAGCCAACTGCCTCAACACTCACCCCCCCTCCAACCAACTGCCTCAATACTCACCCCCCTCCAACCAACTGCCTCGACACTCACCCCCCCTCCAGCCAACTGCCTCGACACTCATCCCCCCTCCAACCAACTGCCTCAACACTCACCCCCCTCCAACCAACTGCCTCAACATTCACCCCCCCTCCAACCAACTGCGTCAATACTCACCCCCCCTCCAACCAACTGCCTCGACACTCACCCCCCCCTCCAACCAACTGCCTCAACATTCACCCCCCCTCCAACCAACTGCCTCGACACTCCCCCCTCCAACCAACTGCCTCAACACTCACCCCCCCTCCAACCAACTGCCTCGACACTCACCCCCCCTCCAACCAACTGCCTCAACATTCACCCCCCCTCCAACCAACTGCCTCGACACTCATCCCCCTCCAACCAACTGCCTCAACACTCCCCCCTCCAACCAACTGCCTCAACATTCACCCCCCCTCCAACCAACTGCCTCGACACTCCCCCCTCCAACCAGCTGCCTCGACACTCATCCCCCCTCCAACCAACTGCCTCAACACTCCCCCCTCCAACCAACTGCCTCAACACTCATCCCCCCTCCAACCAACTGCCTCGACACTCGCCCCCTCCAACCAACTGCCTCGACACTCGTCCCCTCCAACCAACTGCCTCAATACTCACCCCCCCTCCAACCAACTGCCTCAATACTCACCCCCCTCCAACCAACTGCCTCAACACTCACCCCCCCTCCAACCAACTGCCTCAACACTCATCCCCCCTCCAACCAACTGCCTCGACACTCGTCCCCTCCAACAACTGCCTCAATACTCACCCCCCCCCAACCAACTGCCTCAACACTCATCCCCCCTCCAACCAACTGCCTCAACACTCACCCCCTCCAACCAACTGCCTCGACACTCGCCCCCTCCAACCAACTGCCTCGACACTCGCCCCCTCCAATCACTGCCTCGACACTCGCCCCCTCCAATCAACTGCCTCGACACTCGCCCCCTCCAATCAACTGCCTCGACACTCGCCCCCTCCAATCAACTGCCTCGACACTCGCCCCCTCCAACCAACTGCCTCGACACTCCCCCCTCCAACCAACTGCCTCGACACTCCCCCCTCCAACCAACTGCCTCAACATTCATCCCCCCTCCAACCAACTGCCTCAACACTCATCCCCCCTCCAACCAACTGCCTCGACACTCGCCCCCATCCAATCAACTGCCTCGACACTCGCCCCCTCCAATCAACTGCCTCGACACTCGCCCCCTCCAACCAACTGCCTCGACACTCCCCCCTCCAACCAACTGCCTCGACACTCCCCCCTCCAACCAACTGCCTCAACACTCCCCCCTCCAACCAACTGCCTCAACATTCATCCCCCCTCCAACCAACTGCCTCAACACTCATCCCCCCTCCAACCAACTGCCTCAACACTCGCCCCCTCCAACCAACTGCCTCGACACTCGCCCCCTCCAACCAACTGCCTCGACACTCGTCCCCTCCAACCAACTGCCTCAACACTCACCCCCCCTCCAACCAACTGCCTCAACACTCCCCCCTCCAACCAACTGCCTCAACACT
Source organism: Prionace glauca (assembly GCA_037974335.1). Lineage (NCBI taxonomy): Eukaryota > Metazoa > Chordata > Chondrichthyes > Carcharhiniformes > Carcharhinidae > Prionace > Prionace glauca. The sequence continues at coordinate 13,189,110 of CM075756.1, forward strand.
CATCCCCCCTCCAACCAACTGCCTCAACACTCACCCCCTCCAACCAACTGCCTCGACACTCGCCCCCTCCAACCAACTGCCTCGACACTCGCCCCCTCCAATCAACTGCCTCGACACTCGCCCCCTCCAATCAACTGCTCGACACTCGCCCCCTCCAATCAACAGCCTCGACACTCGCCCCCTCCAATCAACAGCCTCGACACTCGCCCCCCTCCAACCAACTGCCTCGACACTCGCCCCCTCCAACCAACTGCCTCAACACTCACCCCCCCCTCCAACCAACTGCCTCGACACTCACCCCCTCCAATCAACTGCCTCGACACTCACCCCCTCCAATCAACTGCCTCGACACTCGCCCCCTCCAACCAACTGCCTCGACACTCCCCCCCTCCAATCAACTGCCTCGACACTCACCCCCCTCCAATCAACTGCCTCGACACTCACCCCCTCCAACCAACTGCCTCAACACTCAACTCCCCCTCCAACCAACTGCCTCAACACTCATCCCCCCTCCAACCAACTGCCTCGACACTCACCCCCCCCTCCAACCAACTGCCTCAATACTCACCCCCCTCCAACCAACTGCCTCAACACTCATCCCCCTCCAACCAACTGCCTCAACACTCATCCCCCCTCCAACCAACTGCCTCAACACTCATCCCCCCTCCAACCAACTGCCTCAACACTCATCCCCCCTCCAACCAACTGCCTCAACACTCATCCCCCCTCCAACCAACTGCCTCAACACTCACCCCTCTCCAACCAACTGCCTCGTCACTTGCCCCCTCCAACCAGCTGCCTCAACACTCAACTCCCCCTCCAACCAACTGCCTCAACACTCAACTCCCCCTCCAACCAACTGCCTCGACACTCGCCCCCTCCAACCAACTGCCTCAACACTCAACTCCCCTCCAACCAACTGCCTCAACACTCCCCCCTCCAACCAACTGCCTCAACACTCAACTCCCCCTCCAACCAGCTGCCTCAACACTCACCCCCCTCCAACCAGCTGCCTCGACACTCGCCCCCCTCCAACCAACTGCCTCAACACTCACCCCCCCTCCAACCAACTGCCTCAACACTCATCCCCCCTCCAACCAACTGCCTCGACACTCGTCCCCTCCAACCAACTGCCTCAATACTCACCCCCCCCCCAACCAACTGCCTCAACACTCATCCCCCCTCCAACCAACTGCCTCAACACTCACCCCCTCCAACCAACTGCCTCGACACTCGCCCCCTCCAACCAACTGCCTCGACACTCGCCCCCTCCAATCAACTGCCTCGACACTCGCCCCCCTCCAATCAACTGCCTCGACACTCGCCCCCTCCAATCAACTGCCTCGACACTCGCCCCCTCCAATCAACTGCCTCGACACTCGCCCCCTCCAACCAACTGCCTCGACACTCGCCCCCTCCAACCAACTGCCTCGACACTCCCCCCCTCCAACCAACTGCCTCGACACTCGCCCCCTCCAATCAACTGCCTCGACACTCGCCCCCTCCAATCTAACTGCCTCGACACTCGCCCCCTCCAATCAACTGCCTCGACACTCGCCCCCCTCCAATCAACTGCCTCGACACTCGCCCCCCTCCAACCAACTGCCTCGACACTCCCCCCTCCAACCAACTGCCTCGACACTCCCCCCTCCAACCAACTGCCTCAACACTCCCCCCTCCAACCAACTGCCTCAACATTCATCCCCCCTCCAACCAACTGCCTCAACACTCATCCCCCCTCCAACCAACTGCCTCAACACTCGCCCCCCTCCAACCAACTGCCTCGACACTCGCCCCCTCCAACCAACTGCCTCGACACTCGTCCCCTCCAACCAACTGCCTCAACACTCACCCCCCCCTCCAACCAACTGCCTCAACACTCCCCCCCTCCAACCAACTGCCTCAACACTCATCCCCCCTCCAACCAACTGCCTCAACACTCACCCCCTCCAACCAACTGCCTCGACACTCGCCCCCTCCAACCAACTGCCTCGACACTCGCCCCCTCCAATCAACTGCCTCGACACTCGCCCCCTCCAATCAACTGCCTCGACACTCGCCCCCTCCAATCAACAGCCTCGACACTCGCCCCCTCCAATCAACAGCCTCGACACTCGCCCCCTCCAACCAACTGCCTCGACACTCGCCCCCTCCAACCAACTGCCTCAACACTCACCCCCCCCTCCAACCAACTGCCTCGACACTCACCCCCTCCAATCAACTGCCTCGACACTCACCCCCTCCAATCAACTGCCTCGACACTCGCCCCCTCCAACCAACTGCCTCGACACTCCCCCCTCCAATCAACTGCCTCGACACTCACCCCCTCCAATCAACTGCCTCGACACTCACCCCCTCCAACCAACTGCCTCAACACTCAACTCCCCTCCAACCAACTGCCTCAACACTCATCCCCCCTCCAACCAACTGCCTCGACACTCACCCCCCCTCCAACCAACTGCCTCAATACTCACCCCCCTCCAACCAACTGCCTCAAACACTCATCCCCCCTCCAACCAACTGCCTCAACACTCATCCCCCCTCCAACCAACTGCCTCAACACTCATCCCCCCTCCAACCAACTGCCTCAACACTCATCCCCCCCTCCAACCAACTGCCTCAACACTCATCCCCCCTCCAACCAACTGCCTCAACACTCACCCCTCTCCAACCAACTGCCTCGTCACTCGCCCCCTCCAACCAGCTGCCTCAACACTCAACTCCCCCTCCAACCAACTGCCTCAACACTCAACTCCCCCTCCAACCAACTGCCTCGACACTCGCCCCCTCCAACCAACTGCCTCAACACTCAACTCCCCTCCAACCAACTGCCTCAACACTCCCCCCTCCAACCAGCTGCCTCAACACTCAACTCCCCCTCCAACCAACTGCCTCAACACTCAACTCCCCCTCCAACCAACTGCCTCGACACTCGCCCCCTCCAACCAACTGCCTCAACACTCAACTCCCCCTCCAACCAACTGCCTCAACACTCCCCCCTCCAACCAACTGCCTCAACACTCAACTCCCCTCCAACCAACTGCCTCAACACTCACCCCCTCCAATCAACTGCCTCGACACTCGCCCCCTTCCAACCAATTGCCTCGACACTCGCCCCCTCCAACCAACTGCCTCAACACTCAACTCCCCCTCCAACCAACTGCCTCAACACTCAACTCCCCCTCCAACCAGCTGCCTCAACACTCAACTCCCCCTCCAACCAACTGCCTCAACACTCACCCCCTCCAACCAACTGCCTCAACACTCACCCCCCTCCAATCAACTGCCTCGACACTTGCCCCCTCCAACCAACTGCCTCAACACTCCCCCCCTCCAATCAACTGCCTCAACACTCCCCCCCTCCAACCAACTGCCTCGACACTCGCCCCCTCCAACCAACTGCCTCAACACTCACCCCCCCCTCCAATCAACTGCCTCGACACTCGCCCCCTCCAATCAACTGCCTCGACACTCGCCCCCTCCAACCAACTGCCTCAACACTCACCCCCTCCAACCAACTGCCTCAACACTCACCCCCCCCTCCAATCAACTGCCTCGACACTCGCCCCCTCCAATCAACTGCCTCGACACTCGCCCCCCTCCAACCAACTGCCTCGACACTCGCCCCCTCCAACCAACTGCCTCAACACTCACCCCCCCTCCAATCAACTGCCTCGACACTCGCCCCCTCCAACCAACTGCCTCGACACTCACCCCCTCCAACCAACTGCCTCAATACTCACCCCCCCTCCAACCAGCTGCCTCGACACTCGCCCCCTCTAACCAACTGCCTCGACACTCAACCCCCCCCTCCAACCAACTGCCTCAACACTCACCCCCCTCCAACCAACTGCCTCGACACTCAACCCCCCCCTCCAACCAACTGCCTCAACACTCACCCCCCTCCAACCAACTGCCTCGACACTCGCCCCCTCCAACCAACTGCCTCAACACTCAACCCCCCTCCAACCAACTGCCTCAATACTCACCCCCTCCAACCAGCTGCCTCGACACTCGCCCCCTCCAACCAACTGCCTCAACACTCAACCCCCCCCTCCAACCAACTGCCTCAACACTCACCCCCCTCCAACCAACTGCCTCAATACTCACCCCCCTCCAACCAGCTGCCTCGACACTCGCCCCCTCTAACCAACTGCCTCGACACTCAACCCCCCCCCTCCAACCAACTGCCTCAACACTCACCCCCCTCCAACCAACTGCCTCGACACTCAACCCCCCCCTCCAACCAACTGCCTCAACACTCACCCCCCCTCAACCAACTGCCTCGACACTCGCCCCCACCAACCAACTGCCTCAACACTCAACCCCCCTCCAACCAATTGCCTCAATACTCACCCCCCTCCAACCAGCTGCCTCGACACTCGCCCCCTCCAACCAACTGCCTCAACACTCAACCCCCCCTCCAACCAACTGCCTCAACACTCACCCCCCCTCCAACCAACTGCCTCAACACTCACCCCCCTCCAACCAGCTGCCTCGACACTCGCCCCCCTCCAACCAACTGCCTCAACACTCACCCCCCCTCCAACCAACTGCCTCGACACTCAACCTCCCCTCCAACCAACTGCCTCGACACTCACCCCCCCCCTCCAACCAACTGCCTCAACACTCACCCCCCCTCCAACCAACTGCCTCGACACTCAACCTCCCCTCCAACCAACTGCCTCGACACTCACCCCCCCCTCCAACCACTGCCTCAACACTCACCCCCCTCCAACCAACTGCCTCAACACTCACCCCCCCTCCAACCAACTGCCTCGACACTCACCCCCCCTCCAACCAACTGCCTCAACACTCACCCCCCTCCAACCAACTGCCTCAACACTCACCCCCCCTCCAACCAACTGCCTCAACATTCACCCCCCCTCCAACCAACTGCCTCAACACTCACCCCCCCTCCAACCAACTGCCTCAACACTCAACCCCCCCCTCCAACCAACTGCCTCAACACTCCCCCCCTCCAACCAACTGCCTCAACACTCACCCCCCCTCCAACCAACTGCCTCAACACTCACCCCCCCTCCAACCAACTGCCTCAACACTCACCCCCCCTCCAGCCAACTGCCTCAACACTCAACTCCCCCTCCAACCAACTGCCTCAACACTCACCCCCCCTCCAGCCAACTGCCTCAACACTCAACCCCCCCTCCAACCAACTGCCTCAACACTCAACTCCCCTCCAACCAACTGCCTCAACACTCACCCCCCCTCCAACCACCTGCCTCAACACTCACCCCCCTCCAACCAGCTGCCTCGTCAAGTCGCCCCCCTCCAACCAACTGCCTCAACACTCACCCCCCTCCAACCAACTGCCTCAACACTCCCCCCTCTCTAACCAACTGCCTCAACACTCACCCCCCCTCCAACCAACTGCCTCAACACTCATCCCCCCTCCAACCAACTGCCTCGACACTCGCCCCCTCCAACCAGCTGCCTCAACGCTAGCTCGCTCCAATGAGGTTTTGCTGAGGTTTTGGGCCTGGATCCAAATGCTCCCCAACTGTGTCTCCAGAATACACTGTTCAACTGAAAAACACACACACACGCACGGGCGCACACACGGGCGTGCACGCAATACACACACACACACGCGCGCACACACGGACGATCCACGCAAATAGCCTTTTACCTTTGAGGAGTTGAGAAGACTGTTGCGGGGGATGTAGTTCATGACTGCCACGTAAACAAACTCACTCGCATCATCGATGATGCTGAGAATGGCCCAGAGGTCATCCGTTCGTCCGTCTGGACACAACTGAGGGGGGGAGCTCTGAAAGAGAGAGAGAGGGGGGGGTGTGGGTAAGCGAGGGGGTCAGTGATAACTCAAACCCGTTCTGCTATCGATAGATCGGGGATGGATTGGTCCCTCGTGGCTTCAGATAACAACTCGGCCGATCCATCATAGGAACTGGGGCAGCTCTTCAAAATCTGTTAAACCATCCAACTATATCACAGCTGAACTGAATATTAACTCCATTAACGCATCAGAAATCTTGCAATCCTCAAACAGTTGCAGCACAGGAGGCCATTCAGCCCCACATGTCCGTGCCAGCTCTCTGCAAAACCCATTCCCTCGCCCTTTCCCTGCAACTTTTCCTTTCTCTTCAGGGACTTGTACCTCTCTGAAAGCCTTCCTTGAGTCTGTCAGCTCCCGACGCTGTGGCAGCACGCTCCAGAACCTGACCACTTCGCTGAGGGAGGAGGGTTCTTCGCCATTGCTTCCTTTGCCAATCGCCTTCGATCTGTGCCCCCCTCCTCCCCCATCCTTCCGCCAACGGGGGAAGAGTTTCTCCCTGTCTAATCCATCCAGCACCCTCATGATTTAGAACATAGAACCCTACAGTGCAGAAACAGGCCCTTCGGCCCATCGAGTCTGCACCGAACACAATCCCACCCAGACCCTATCCCCATATCCCTACACATTTACCTGCTAATCCCTCTAACCTACACATCCCAGGACACTAAGGGGCAATTTTTTAGCATAGCCAATGAACCTAACCCGCACATCTTTGGACTGTGGGAGGAAACCGGAGCACCCGGAGAAAACCCACGCAGACACGAGGAGAATGTGCAAACTCCACACAGGCAGTGACCCGAGCCGGGAATCGAACCCAGGACCCTGGAGCTGTGAAGCAGCAGTGCTAACCACTGTGCTACCGTGCCGCCCAAATATGGAATATTTTTCTCCCCTCCCGGCCGCACAGGAATCGGTGGGTGTGCTGGTACCATTCCAGCCTTGGAGTGGGATTTCCCGCCGGATTCTGACGGACATTTGACTTGTCAGTCATATTTACCCACCCCCCCCCCCCCACCCACACCCAAGACGATTCTCGAGACAGGGGGGACAGCAAAGTTTCAGCCTTAGAATTAAAAAAGAATATTTTATAAATGGTGAGAAACTTGTCGACGTTCAGAGAGACATTTTTCTTTCCGAGTTTATTTATCAGCGCCACCAAGTAAGGCTGACGTTAACACCGCAATGAAGTTACTGTGAAATCCCCCAGTCGCCACACTCCTGTTGGGGTACACGGAGGGAGAATTTAACCCGGGGGGTCACGTGCTCACTGTGTGTCTTTCGGACGGTGGGAGGAAACCCGCGCAGACACGGGGAGAACGTGCAAACTCTGCACAGACGGTGACCCGAGCCGGGGAATCGAACCCGGGTCCCTGGCGCCGTGAGGCAGCAGCGCTAACCCACTGTGCCCACCGTGCTGCCAAGTACACCCAGTGTGCAATTGTATGAAGGGTTAATATGCGGGCGCAACAAGCGATCAGGAAGGCAAATGGAGGGGATTGGAGTACAGGAATGAGAAAACTTGCCGCAAGTGGACGGGTTTTGGTGAAACCACATCTGGAATATGGCGTGAAGTTTCAGTTTCCACATTTAAGGAAGGGGTAAACCCACATTGGAGACAGCACAGTGAAGGTCACTGGATGAAGTGGTTGTGCTCTGATGAGAGATTGAGTAAATTTTTTTCTAATTCATTTGCGGGGACGCAGGAATCATCGACTGGGCCAACATTATTGCCCATCCCTAATTGCCCCTTGTTCAGAGGGCAGTCGAGAGTCAACCACATCGCTGCGGCTCTGGACTCACAGGTAGGTCAGACCCGGTAAGGACATAAGAACATAAGAAATAGGAGCAGGAGTAGGCCATCTGGCCCTTCGAGCCTGCCCCGCCATTCAATAAGATCATGGCTGATCTGTCGTGACTCAGCTCCACCTTCCCGCCCTCTCCCCATAACCCTTAATCCCTTCTCTTATCAAAAACCCATCAACCCGCGTCTTAAAAATATTTAGCGAGGCAGCCTCCACCACTTCAACGGGCAGAGAATTCCAGAGATTCACCACCCTTTGAGTGAAGAAGTTCCTCCTCAACTCCGTTCTAAACCGCCCCCCCTTTATCTTGAGGCTGTGCCCCCTAGTCCTACTGTCTTTTCTGAGCGGGAACAGTCTCTCTCCACCTCTATCCTATCCATCTCATTCATCATCTTATACGTCTCAACGGCAGATTTCCTTCCCTAAAGGGGACATTAATGAACCAGATGGGTTTTTCTGACAGAGGTTTGGTGATCATCAGTAGGTTCTTAATTCCAGATATCTTTCATGGAATTCAAATTCCACCATCTGCCGTGGCGGATTCGAACCCGGGTCCCCGGGACGTTGGCTGAGTTGATGGTCTAGCGATAATCCACTCGGCCAAGGCCTCCCTGATTGCACATCAGAAGAATGAGAGGTGATCTCATTGAAACCTAGGCAGTTCCGACAGGGTTTGATTGGACGGACACACAGAGAGATTGTTCCAATTGGTCAGTCAGTCTAAAACACGGGGGCACACTCTCAGGATAGGGGGCTGAGATAAGGAGAAATGATCTCCCCTCCCCCCCCAGGAAGGGCTGTGAATGTTTGGAATTCTCTACCCCAGTGGGTGTGGGTGCTCTATCATTGAGTATATCCTGGTTTGGAGGTAGGTCTTAGGAAAGGTTGAGGGAGCTGAGGCTTTTCTCTTTGGAGCTGAAGAGGATGAGAGGCGACTTAATAGAGGTTTATAAGATGATGAGGGGGAGAGATAGAGTGGATGTGCAGAGACTATTGCCTCAGGTGGATGTAGCTGTTACTAGGGGGCATAACTGTGGGCGGCACGGTAGCACAGTGGTTAGCACTGCTGCTTCACAGCTCCAGGGTCCTGGGTTCGATTCCCGGCTCGGGTCACTGCCTGTGTGGAGTTTGCACATTCTCCTCGTGTCTGCGTGGGTTTTCTCCGGGTGCTCCGGTTTCCTCCCACAGTCCAAAGATGTGCGGGTTAGGTTCATTGGCTATGCTAAAATTGCCCCTTAGTGTCCTGGGATGTGTAGGTTAGAGGGATTAGCAGGTAAAATGTGTAGGGATATGGGGATAGGGTCTGGGTGGGATTGTGTTCGGTGCAGACTCGATGGGCTGAAGGGCCTGTTTCTGCACTGTAGGGTTCTATGGAATAACTATAAGGTTCATGGTGGGAGATATAGGAGGGATGTCCGAGGTAGGTTCTTCACTCAGAGAGTGGTTGGGGTGTGGAATAGACTCCCTGCTGTGATAGTGGAGTCGGACACTTTAGGAACTTTCAAGCGGTTATTAGATCATCAGTAGATTCTTAATTCCAGATATCTTTCATGGAATTCAAATTCCACCATCTGCCGTGGCGGGATTCGAACCCGGGTCCCCAGAACCTTGGCTGAGTTGCTGGATTGATTGTGGTTTGCTCTATCATTGACTGGTTTGGAGGATGGGTCTTATGAGGAAAGGTTGAGGGAGCTGGGGCACATGGAGCACACCAGAATGATAGGGAGTGGGACAGCTTGATCTTGGGACTGGACATAGCTCAGTACAACATTGAGGGCTGAAGGGCCTGTACTGTGTTGTACTGTTCTATGTTCTATATTTAAGGCTGAGATAGACAGATTTATGGTCCCTCAGGGAATTATGGGATATGGGGAATGGGCGGGAAAATGAAGTTGAAGCCGGCCTTGATCGTATAGAATGGCGGAGATGGGCCGAATGGTCTACTCCTGCTCCTGTTTCTTATGTTCTGTCGCCTCTGACATGAGAATTCCTGCCTGCTGGAGGAAGCATTGATGGGAGGGATGTAGCTCTGGGTGGGGAAACCACAAATCTGACCAGGAGCCGCCCACCTTCTGAGTGAGCTGGCCAAGGCCTACAGGACCCGGCTGTCAAAGGAACCAACCAACCAAGATACCGACGCCCTCCCTGTGACCCCGCACGGATCCCGGTAAACCTCGGGGAGAAACCGGCGACACGTTTGCAGAGCTTACTGAGAAGTAGACCCTGGCCGGGGTGTTGTTCAGGTCCAGTTTCATCGAGGTGTTCGCATTGTAGGACGTGGAGTAATTACTGGGCCAGGGGGATGGGATGCTGCTGTTGGGCCCACCAATTGTCCAGTACTCTTCAAAGATCTTGCCCAGATCCTCCGCCAGGCTGCTGCAGTTGAAGACGATGGCTCCCAGCTCCTTGACCTGCCGAGGGACCGGAGGAGATTCAAGGTAATGACTCGCACAGGAAACTGTGCCTCCCACTCCCACCCTCTCCCAAAATGATCTCCCCCCCCCCCCCCGCCAGGAAGGGTTGTGAATGTTTGGAATTCTCTACCCCAGTGGGTGTGGGTGCTCTATCATTGAGTATATCCTGGTTTGGAGGGTAGGTCTTAGGAAAGGTTGAGGGAGCTGGGGCTTTTCTCTTCAGAGTGGAGGAGGATGTCCAAGAAATAAGGTTCCAATTGAACAGAACTTGCCTTTGCCTCGTACCGTCACCCCAGCAGGATTCCCCCAAGAGCAGTTAAAATGTAGTTAAAACCCAGTCATTCTTGATAACACTTGGCCAATTTGTGCCCAGATCTTGGTTGAAGGACAGTCTGTAGGACACCTCCTACTTTTCCTCTAATTCAATCAGGGAATATTCGACATCCAGCCAAGCAGGCCTCAGTCTCAGGCGCCCCCAAAAGCCAGTGGTGCCTCTGCCATTGCGGCTCTCCCTCAGTGCTGCACTGGAACATCGACCAGGGCCGTAGACTGGGCTAGAAGCTAAAGTTATCTCTCAGGCACAGAACGGGCACCTAAACACGGCGGCGGACAGGGGCCCACACGCCAATCACTCATCGGAAATGCGTCATCGTCATTGGCAAAGGTGCAAAAATAGGCAGCCAGGCCACACGCCTGAAAGAAATGCCTCAAACTGCAGGTCCCATTTACACGGCCAGCTTTCTGAGGAAGCCACTACCTGGCCTGGGGGGGGGGGTCCTCAAAGAGACCGCTGACAGCTGCCTTCAAACATATACAATGATAACAACCACCTATAGAACATAGAACATTACAGCACAAACAGGCCCTTCGGCCCTCGAGTTGCGCCGATCACATCAACCCCACCAATCTATAGACCTATCTATAACCCCCAATCCCATTAAACCCCATATACTCATCCAGAAGTCTTTTAAAAGACCCCAGCGAGTTCGCCTCTACCACCGACGACGGCAGCCGATTCCATTCACTCACCACCCTCTGAGTGAAAAACTTACCCCTAACATCACCTCTGTACTTCCCTGCCCGCACCTTAAATCTGTGTCCTCTCGTAGCGACCATTTCAACCCGGGGAAATAGCCTCTGAGAATCCACCCTATCTATTCCTCTCAACATTTTATAAACTTCTATCAGGTCGCCTCTCAACCTTCGCCTCTCTAGGGAAAAGAGTCCCAGCTCCCTCAACCTATCTTCATAAGGCATGCCTCCCAGTCCAGGCAACATCCTTGTAAATCTCCTCTGCACCCTTTCAATAGCTTCTACGTCTTTGCTATAGTGAGGCGACCAGAACTGCGCACAGTACTCCAAATGAGGCCTGACGAGGGTCCTGTAAAGTTGCAGCATTACCTCCCGACTCCTATATAGCACCTTGAACATAAAGAAAGGTCCCCAAAGTGCTTCACAAGAACATTATAAAACCCAAGTGTGACAACAAGTCAGATGAGGAGATATTGGGTCAGGTCATAGAGGTTTACAGATTGGAAACAGGACCTTCAGCTCAACTTGTCCATGCTGCCCTTTTTGTTAAACCCGTAAACTAATCCCAATTGCCCACTTTTGGCCCATATCCCTCTATACCCATTTTATGAATGTAACTATCCAAATGCTCTTTAAAATTGTACCCGCCTCTACTACTACCTCTGGCAGCTTGTTCCAGACACTCGCCACCCTCTGTGTGAAAAAATAGCCCCATTCTCACCCATCACCCTCTAAGTGAAAAACTTACCCCTCACATCTCCTCTGCACACACTCCCCATCACCTTAAACCTGTGTCCTCTCGTAGCAACCATTTCAGCCCTGAGAACCCACCCGATCTATACCTCTCAACACCTCATAAACCTCGATCAGGTCACCTCTCATCCTTCGTCTCTCCAGGGAGAAGAGTCCCAGCTCCTTCAACCTATCCTCCTAAGGCCTGCCTCCCAGTCCAGGCAACAACCTTGTAAATCTCCTCTGCGCCCACTTTTTAAAATTTTAATTTCAATTTGTCATCCCAGGAACTAGCCTGGGGAATTTCCTTTGGACTGTCTCCAATCTTATTATCTCCTTTTTAAGATAGGGCGACCAAAACTGTAGGCAGTATTCCAGGAGAGTGCTCACCAACACCGTGTATAACTGCAACCTCCCTGCTTTTAAACTCTGCAATAAAGGCCAAAATAAGGGTATGAGGAGAACATAAGAACATAAGAACATAAGAAATAGGAGCAGGAGTAGGCCATCTGGCGAACAGAAACTAGGATATTGAATTTGACAATCAGTCATGATCATAATAAAGGGCGGACCAGGTTCCGAGGGCCGAAATGACTCCTACTTCTAACTACTTAATCTCCCTCTCCACCCCATTGCAAAAGATAACATTCCACCCCACCCCCGACGAAAGCCCATCCCTTTCAATCCTGCTACCCCCACTGCCCCATGACCCCCTCCATAGGGGAGATTTTGGTTCAAATCACCAGCTTTATGTCACTGAGGTTCAGGTCCCAGGTTGGATGAGCCTGAGGCCTATTCTTCCCGATTCCTGACTCTCAGACCGGACTGCGGTTTCCCCTCGGTTACCTGGGTCAGTGATCTCCCCCTCGGTTACCTGGGTCAGTGATCTCCCCCTCGGTACCTGGGTCAGTGATCTCCCTCTCGGTTACCTGGGTCAGTGATCTCCCCCTCGGTTACCTGGGTCAGTGATCTCCCCCTCAGTTACCTGGGTCAGTGATCTCCCCCTCGGTTACCTGGGTCAGTGATCTCCCCCTCGGTTACCTGGGTCAGTGATCTCCCCCTCAGTTACCTGGGTCAGTGATCTCCCCCTCGGTTACCTGGGTCAGTGATCTCCCCCTCGGTTACCTGGGTCAGTGATCTCCCCCTCGGTACCTGGGTCAGTGATCTCCCTCTCGGTTACCTGGGTCAGTGATCTCCCCCTCGGTTACCTGGGTCAGTGATCTCCCCCTCAGTTACCTGGGTCAGTGATCTCCCCCTCGGTTACCTGGGTCAGTGATCTCCCCCTCAGTTACCTGGGTCAGTGATCTCCCTCTCGGTTACCTGGGTCAGTGATCTCCCCCTCGGTTACCTGGGTCAGTGATCTCCCCCTCGGTTACCTGGGTCAGTGATCTCCCCCTCGGTTACCTGGGTCAGTGATCTCCCTCTCGGTTACCTGGGTCAGTGATCTCCCCCTCGGTTACCTGGGTCAGTGATCTCCCTCTCGGTTACCTGGGTCAGTGATCTCCCCCTCGGTTACCTGGGTCAGTGATCTCCCTCTCGGTTACCTGGGTCAGTGATCTCCCTCTCGGTTACCTGGGTCAGTGATCTCCCCCTCAGTTACCTGGGTCAGTGATCTCCCCCTCGGTTACCTGGGTCAGTGATCTCCCCCTCGGTTACCTGGGTCAGTGATCTCCCTCTCGGTTACCTGGGTCAGTGATCTCCCCCTCGGTTACCTGGGTCAGTGATCTCCCTCTCGGTTACCTGGGTCAGTGATCTCCCTCTCGGTTACCTGGGTCAGTGATCTCCCCCTCGGTTACCTGGGTCAGTGATCTCCCCCTCGGTTACCTGGGTCAGTGATCTCCCCCTCGGTTACCTGGTTCAGTGATCTCCCCCTCAGTTACCTGGGTCAGTGATCTCCCCCTCAGTTACCTGGGTCAGTGATCTCCCCCTCGGTTACCTGGATCAGTGATCTCCCCCTCGGTTACCTGGGTCAGTGATCTCCCCCTCAGTTACCTGGGTCAGTGATCTCCCCCTCGGTTACCTGGGTCAGTGATCTCCCTCTCGGTTACCTGGGTCAGTGATCTCCCCCTCAGTTACCTGGGTCAGTGATCTCCCTCTCGGTTACCTGGGTCAGTGATCTCCCCCTCGGTTACCTGGGTCAGTGATCTCCCCCTCAGTTACCTGGGTCAGTGATCTTCCTCTCGGTTACCTGGGTCAGTGATCTCCCTCTCGGTTACCTGGGTCAGTGATCTCCCCCTCAGTTACCTGGGTCAGTGATCTCCCCCTCAGTTACCTGGGTCAGTGATCTCCCCCTCGGTTACCTGGGTCAGTGATCTCCCCCTCGGTTACCTGGGTCAGTGATCTCCCCCTCGGTTACCTGGGTCAGTGATCTCCCCCTCGGTTACCTGGGTCAGTGATCTCCCCCTCGGTTACCTGGGTCAGTGATCTCCCCCTCAGTTACCTGGGTCAGTGATCTCCCCCTCAGTTACCTGGGTCAGTGATCTCCCTCTCGGTTACCTGGGTCAGTGATCTCCCCCTCGGTTACCTGGGTCAGTGATCTCCCCCTCGGTTACCTGGGTCAGTGATCCCCCCCTCGGTTACCTGGGTCAGTGATCTCCCCCTCGGTTACCTGGGTCAGTGATCTCCCCCTCGGTTACCTGGGTCAGTGATCCCCCCCTCGGTTACCTGGGTCAGTGATCTCCCCCTCGGTTACCTGGGTCAGTGATCTCCCCCTCGGTTACCTGGGTCAGTGATCTCCCTCTCGGTTACCTGGGTCAGTGATCTCCCCCTCAGTTACCTGGGTCAGTGATCTCCCTCTCGGTTACCTGGGTCAGTGATCTCCCCCTCAGTTACCTGGGTCAGTGATCTTCCTCTCGGTTACCTGGGTCAGTGATCTCCCTCTCGGTTACCTGGGTCAGTGATCTCCCCCTCAGTTACCTGGGTCAGTGATCTCCCCCTCAGTTACCTGGGTCAGTGATCTCCCCCTCGGTTACCTGGGTCAGTGATCTCCCCCTCGGTTACCTGGGTCAGTGATCTCCCCCTCGGTTACCTGGGTCAGTGATCTCCCCCTCGGTTACCTGGGTCAGTGATCTCCCCCTCGGTTACCTGGGTCAGTGATCTCCCCCTCAGTTACCTGGGTCAGTGATCTCCCCCTCAGTTACCTGGGTCAGTGATCTCCCTCTCGGTTACCTGGGTCAGTGATCTCCCCCTCGGTTACCTGGGTCAGTGATCTCCCCCTCGGTTACCTGGGTCAGTGATCTCCCCCTCGGTTACCTGGGTCAGTGATCTCCCCCTCGGTTACCTGGGTCAGTGATCCCCCCCTCGGTTACCTGGGTCAGTGATCTCCCCCTCGGTTACCTGGGTCAGTGATCTCCCCCTCGGTTACCTGGGTCAGTGATCCCCCCCTCGGTTACCTGGGTCAGTGATCTCCCCCTCGGTTACCTGGGTCAGTGATCTCCCCCTCGGTTACCTGGGTCAGTGATCCCCCCCTCAGTTACCTGGGTCAGTGATCTCCCCCTCGGTTACCTGGGTCAGTGATCTCCCCCTCGGTTACCTGGGTCAGTGATACCCCCCTCAGTTACCTGGGTCAGTGATCTCCCCCTCGGTTACCTGGGTCAGTGATCTCCCCCTCGGTTACCTGGGTCAGTGATCTCCCTCTCAGTTACCTGGGTCAGTGATCTCCCTCTCAGTTCCCTGGGTCAGTGATCTCCCCCTCGGTTACCTGGGTCAGTGATCTCCCTCTCGGTACCTGGGTCAGTGATCTCCGTCTCGGTTACCTGGGTCAGTGATCTCCCCCTCGGTTACCTGGGTCAGTGATCTCCCCCTCGGTTACCTGGGTCAGTGATCCCCCCCTCAGTTACCTGGGTCAGTGATCTCCCCCTCGGTTACCTGGGTCAGTGATCTCCCTCTCGGTTACCTGGGTCAGTGATCTCCCCCTCGGTTACCTGGGTCAGTGATCTCCCTCTCGGTACCTGGGTCAGTGATCTCCGTCTCGGTTACCTGGGTCAGTGATCTCCCCCTCGGTTACCTGGGTCAGTGATCTCCCCCTCGGTTACCTGGGTCAGTGATCTCCCTCTCAGTTACCTGGGTCAGTGATCTCCGTCTCGGTTACCTGGGTCAGTGATCTCCCTCTCGGTTACCTGGGTCAGTGATCTCCCTCTCGGTTACCTGGGTCAGTAATCTCCCCCTCGGTTACCTGGGTCAGTGATCTCCCCCTCGGTTACCTGGGTCAGTGATCTCTCCCTCAGTTACCTGGGTCAGTGATCTCCCTCTCGGTTACCTGGGTCAGTGATCTCCCCCTCGGTTACCTGGGTCAGTGATCTCCCCCTCAGTTACCTGGGTCAGTGATCTACCCCTCGGTTACCTGGGTCAGTGATCTCTCCCTCAGTTACCTGGGTCAGTGATCTCCCTCTCGGTTACCTGGGTCAGTGATCTCCCCCTCGGTTACCTGGGTCAGTGATCTCCCCCTCGGTTACCTGGGTCAGTGATCTCCCCCTCGGTTACCTGGGTCAGTGATCTCCCTCTCGGTTACCTGGGTCAGTGATCTCCCCCTCGGTCTCGGTACCTGGGTCAGTGATCTCCCCCTCGGTTACCTGGGTCAGTGATCTCCCTCTCAGTTACCTGGGTCAGTGATCTCTCCCTCAGTTACCTGGGTCAGTGATCTCCCTCTCGGTTACCTGGGTCAGTGATCTCCCCCTCGGTTACCTGGGTCAGTGATCTCCCCCTCGGTTACCTGGGTCAGTGATCTCCCCCTCGGTTACCTGGGTCAGTGATCTCCCCCTCGGTTACCTGGGTCAGTGATCACCCCCTCGGTTACCTGGGTCAGTGATCTCCCTCTCGGTTACCTGGGTCAGTGATCTCCCTCTCGGTTACCTGGGTCAGTGATCTCCCCCTCGGTTACCTGGGTCAGTGATCTCCCCCTCAGTTACCTGGGTCAGTGATCTCCCCCTCGGTTACCTGGGTCAGTGATCTCCCCCTCGGTTACCTGGGTCAGTGATCTCCCCCTCGGTTACCTGGGTCAGTGATCTCCCTCTCGGTTACCTGGGTCAGTGATCTCCCCCTCAGTTACCTGGGTCAGTGATCTCCCCCTCGGTTACCTGGGTCAGTGATCTCCCCCTCGGTTACCTGGGTCAGTGATCTCCCCCTCGGTTACCTGGGTCAGTGATCTCCCTCTCAGTTACCTGGGTCAGTGATCTCCCCCTCGGTTACCTGGGTCAGTGATCTCCCCCTCAGTTACCTGGGTCAGTGATCTCCCCCTCGGTTACCTGGGTCAGTGATCTCCCCCTCGGTTACCTGGGTCAGTGATCTCCCCCTCGGTTACCTGGGTCAGTGATCTCCAGTCCATGTTAGCACTTCCAATGTACACGTGTTTCCTGTCCACTATCCAGAATTTGGTGTGCAGAACCCCTTCCGTTAGCCTCCTCATTTCCACTACCGCTGTCTTGGCACCTGTCAACACACAAAACAATGACCCAATGACCCCAGGTTGACTTGGGCGTCAGCACCAGGTTAAGGATTTGCATCTGTATAGCGCCTTCCAGGACCCTTGACATCCCAAAGCACCTCATGGATGGCCCCTGAGGTAGACATGATGTGGAGATGCCGGCTGGGATAAACACAGTAAGAAGTCTCACAACACCAAGTTAAAATCCAACCTGCCCCTGAGGTGCAGACATCATTGCAATAAGAACATCAGAAATGAGAGTCGGAGTAGACCACTCAGCCCATCGAACCTGTTCTATGCGGAAGGAGGCCATTCAGCCCATCAAGCCTGCAATAACATCAATCCCACCAGGTCCTATCCCCGTAACCTCACCTATTTATCCTGCCTGACGCTAAGTGTCAATTCAGCACGGCCAATTTACCTAACCCGCACATCTTTCAGACTGCGGGAGGAAACCGGGGCGCCCGGAGGAAACCCACGCAGACACGGGGAGAATGTGCAGACTCCGCACGGACAGTGAGCTGGGATTGAACCCTGGCGCTGTGAGGCAGCAGTGCTAACCACTGCGCCACCGTGTCACCCCAGCTTTACTGAACCTTCCGGCAGAGCATCGGGGGCTGAAGCACTGATAAACTTACCGTTCTTTTCCAGAATGTGCAGGTCGTTCAGGCTCTGAGACTTTGAGGGTTCACTGACAGCAATCCGTAAGTTCAGTTTTCCAGCAGCTTGCTTCAGTTCCTGAAAAACCTCCTCGCCCTGAAGAGAGAAGTGACCAGTTAGAACCAAAAGGTGCAGCGAACGTGGAGGTAAACAGTGTAGATGAAGAAAGAACGACTGCAACAGCCATCGAACAACAATAATGGCACTATTGGCTTTCAAATGGCTATTCTGGCTGAGAGTTTAGAACACAGAAACATAGAACATTACAGCACAAACAGGCCCTTCGGCCCTCGAGTTGCGCCGATCACATCAACCCCACCAATCTATAGACCTATCTATAACCCCAATCCCATTAAACCCCATATACTCATCCAGAAGTCTTTTAAAAGACCCCAGCTAGTTCGCCTCCACCACCGATGACGGCAGCCGATTCCATTCACTCACCACCCTCTGAGTGAAAAACTTACCCCTAACATCACCTCTGTACTTCCCTCCCCGCACCTTAAATCTGTGTCCTCTCGTAGTGACCATTTCAACCCGGGGAAATAGCCTCTGAGAGTTCACCCTATCTATTCCTCTCAACATTTTATAAACTTCTATCAGGTCGCCTCTCAACCTTCGCCTCTCCAGGGAAAAGAGACCCAGCTCCCTCAACCTATCTTCATAAGGCATGCCTCCCAGTCCAGGCAACATCCTTGTAAATCTCCTCTGCACCCTTTCAATAGCTTCTACGTCTTTCCTATAGTGAGGCGACCAGAACTGCGCACAGTACTCCAAATGAGGCCTGACAAGGGTCCTGTAAAGTTGCAGCATTACCTCCCGACTCCTAAACTCAATCCCTCGATTAATGAAGGCCAGTACACCATACGCCTTCTTGACCACCTCCTCCACCTGCGAGGCCGATTTAAGAGTCCTGTGGACCCGGACCCCGAGATCCTTCTGCTCTTCAACGCTACTAAGACTCCTGCCCTTGATAGTGTACTCGTTCATCCCGTTGGTTCTGCCGAAATGGACGACTACACATTCTCATTGAAACTTAGAAAGGCCTGGACAGAGTGGACGTGGGGAAGATGTTTCCGTTAATTGGAGAGACTGGGATCCGAGGGCACGGCCTCAGAGTGAAGGGACAACCCTTTAGAACTGAGATCAGGAGGAATTTCTTCAGTCAGAGGGTGGTGGATCTGTGGAATTCATTGCCACAGAAGGCTGTGGATGCCAGGTCATTGAGTCTATTTAAGACAGAGATTGATACGTTCTTGATTGGCAAGGGGATCAAAGTTTACAGGGAAAAAGTGGGAGAATGGGGTTGAGAAACATATCAGGCACGATTGAATGGCGGAGCAGACTCGATGGGCCAAATGGCCTAATTTCACTCTTATATCTTATGGTCATTGCTCCCCGGAGGAGAAGGTTGCAAAGACTAATGACCCTCTGAATGAACAAATTTCTCCTCATTCCTACTTTCAATGAGAGAACCCCTTATTTTGAAACTGTGTCCTCTGGTTCTGGAAGACACATTCTTTCAGTATCTAATCCTATCAAACAGAATCTGAAATATTCCAATAAGATCACCCCTGAATCTTCTCAACTCCATTAGGAATCAATCCTAATGGAGTTTAGGGATCTGGGTGTACAGGTACACAGGTCACTGAAACTGGCAACGCAGGTGGAGAAGGTAGTCAAGAAGACATAGGGAATGCTTGCCTTCATCGGCCGGGGCACTGAGTTTAAAAATTGGCAAGTCATGTTGCAGCTTTATAGAACCTTAGTTCGGCCATACTTGGAATACAGTGTTCAATTCTGGTCGCCACACTTCCAGAAGGATGTGGAGGCTGTGGAGAGGGTACAGAAAAGATTTACCAGAATGTTGCCCTGGTATGGAGGACATTAGCTATGAGGAGAGATTGGAGAAACTTGATTTAGAACATAGAACAGAGAACACTACAGCACAAACAGGCCCTTCGGCCCACGAGTTGCGCTGATCACATCAACACCTACCAACCTACAGACCTATCTGTAACCCTCAATCTCATTAAACCCCACATACTCTTTTAAAAGACCTCAGCGACTTCGCCTCCACCACCACTGACGGCAGCCGATTCCACTCACTCACCACCCTAACATCACTTCTGAACTGCCCTCCCTGTACCTTAAAGCTGTGTCCTCTCGTAGCAACCATTTCAACCCGGGGAAATAGCCTCTGAGAGTCCACCCTATCTATTCCTCTCAACATTTTGTAAACTTCTATCAGGTCGCCTCTCAACCTTCGTCTCTCCAGGGAAAAGAGTCCCAGCTTCCTCAACCTATCTTCATAAGGCATGCCTCCCAGTCCAGGCAACATCCTTGTAAATCTCCTCTGCACCCTCTCAATAGCTTCTACGTCTTTCCTATAGTGAGGCGACCAGAACTGCGCACAGTACTCCAAATGAGGCCTGATTTGTTCTCATTGGAGCGACGGAGGTTGAGGGGAGACCTGATAGAAGTCTACAAGATTATGAGAGGACAGAGTGGATAGTCAGAAGCTTTTTCCCAGGGTGGAACGGTCAATTACTCGGGGGCACAGGTTTAAGGCACGAGGGGCGAGTTTTAAAAGAGATGTACGAGGCAGATTTTTTACACAGAGGGTGGTGGGTGCCTGGAACTCGCTGCCGGGGGGGGGGGAGTGGAAGCGGATACGGTAGTGATTTTTAAGGGGCGTCTTGACAAGACAATAAGATGGGAATAGAGGGATATGGTCCCTGGAAGGGTAGGGAGTTTAGTTAAATCGGGCAGCCTGGTCAGTGCAGGTTTGGAGGGCCGAAGGGCCTGTTCCTGTGCTGTAATTTCCTTTGATCTTTGTCCACCTTGCTCAGTCTATCCTCATGAGACAATCTCTACATCCCAGGAATCAGCCCAGTGAACCTTCCCTGAACTGTCTCCAACGGAGGAGGGGGGAGGGGGGGAGGGGGGGGTGAGTGACACTGAACTGGGCCGTACCTGATTGGCTGTAGGGTCTGAGGTGTGTGTGTCATTGTTCTGCATTGTCCAATAGAAGGAGGCAATGTCAACGCTTTGCTCCGCCTCACTCAGCAACTTCATCCAGCCCTCAAAAATGGACGGATTCCTGGTGGAGTTAGGCCCAAAGTGCATCCCTTCTGGAATACTCTCGACGAGGACGAGACTGGGGGTGGAACAGGAAGTATAGGAGTGAGTTAGATCACAACGTGGCCTCGCAACTCAGACATCAGGCAAACAACTGCTGACCTTCGTCACTCCCGCGTACCTGCGGCCAATCCCACAAGTCCCTTCGGGGTCTGTTGCAATCATTTCTTTGTCTGCAGATACCGAGAGGAGGCCCTTTGCAGCCCTTTGACTTCCCCTGCCAGATACTTACGGGGGGGTCACTGCGCTGCCAGCTATCCCCCCAGCTTCCTATAGAGGGCACTGCAAACTCTGCTATTCAACCAGATACCTCCAGGGGGTGCTGCGGACCCTACTGTTCATTCAGATACCTCCTGGGGGCGCTGCAGAGCCTGTTCTTCCCCCAGGTTACTCGGTGGGGAGTGGGGGAGGGTTATGTAGACCCTACTGTTCATCCAGGAACCTTCAGGGGTTGCCGTGGACACTGCTATTCCCCCAGCTACCCACAGGGGACACTGCAGAGCCTTCAATTCTTCCAGGTATCCACAGGGAGAGCTGAAGAGTCTGCTATTCCCCAGCTATCTATAGGGGGAGCTGCAGAGCCTGCTATTCCCCCAGCTACCTACAGGAGGAGCTGCAGAGTCGGCTGTTCCCCCAGCTATCTATAGGGGGAGCTGCAGAGCCTGCTATTCCCCCAGCTACCTACAGGAGGAGCTGCAGAGTCGGCTGTTCCCCCAGCTATCTATAGGGGGAGCTGCAGAGCCTGCTATTCCCCCAGTTACCTACAGGAGGAGCTGGTGTCCCTGTCGCTTCGCCCCACTACCTGCAGGAGTCGACCCAGCCCGCCTCCGGTTTACTCGTGGCTCCGACTGCCCCAGTGGAGATCCGGACCTTCTTGTTCATTTGGTGAGTGTACGGGGAGAGCAGTAACTGCACCATCATCAGGACGATGAGAATGATGATCACCATCAGTACCACAGCCGCATCTCGATAGACCTGGAGGAGGAGACAGAGAAAGTATAGACATCTAATCTGTCCCCTTAGTGCTTAGTCCCCAACGTCCCAGCACAGTGGGAGATCTGCTGAGACTCATTGGCCAGAGTAAAGAATCACCTTGCCACCCCAACCATTGATTAAGACGTTGAGTAACAATTGCAAGATGCAGTCATCATGAAAGGCGAGGAACTTAGCAATGTAGCAATGTGAGGAGGGCCTTTCAGCCCCTTGAGTCTGCTCCACCATTCAGTTGCTCATGAGTTGATCTGTAACTTAACTCCATCTTTGGTCCTATAACTGTTACTAGCCAATCTGTCTTTCCAAAACAATCTAAATGGCTTTTGGGAAGGAGAGTTCAGGTTTCTGCTCAAAGTCTGCGATGGTACAAATGTAATCAATGTGAATATATACCTTTTTGTCCTCTAGTTTAAGGGGAATGTTTAAAATTTTAGATTTATTCTGCCAGCAGCTGGTGTGTTTGGATAACATTTAGCTCCAGGCTGTAAAAGCAAGTTAGTTACTCATTTCGGCTAGAAATTTGTTACTTAGGTAGAGCTAGAACCCTAGAAACCCTAGAACCCTACAGTGCAGAAACAGGCCCTTCGGCCCATCGAGTCTGCACCGAACACAATCCCACCCAGACCCTATCCCCATATCCCTACACATTTACCTGCTAATCCCTCTAACCTACACATCCCAGGACACTAAGGGGCAATTTTAGCATAGCCAATGAACCTAACCCGCACATCTTTGGACTGTGAGAGGAAACCGGAGCACCCGGAGAAAACCCACGCTGACACGAGGAGAATGTGCAAACTCCACACAGGCAGTGACCCGAGCCAGGAATCGAACCCAGGACCCTGGAGCTGTGAAGCAGCAGTGCTAACCACTGTGCTACCGTGCCGCCCATGGACTTTTGTTTATATCAACAGATCCTTTGGAAGGTTGATTGACAGAGTCATGTGACTGGGTCAGCAGCAGAGAGAAAGGAGTTTTTGCAGTTCTGCTTAAGTCAGAGACATGTGCAGGTGGTTCTTGAGAAGTCTCTCTCTTTCTCTACAAAGTCTGTCTGAAATCTCAAGACTGTTGACATACTTTATAGCAAGTATATTTATGGTTGCTAACTATATTTAAAGTAGCATTTACATCTGTAAGATGATTGTTGCTTATTTGGAACTGAAACAGTGATAAGCTGAAAAGTAAAGTCGTCTCCTTTCATTTGTTCGATGAGTTATAGTTAAGTTGCTTCATTTGTTTGAGTTATAGTTAAGCTGTGTTATTAAATAGGATTTGTTTTGCTGTAAAATATCTTTAATTTGTCAGCAGAGTGACTCCTGGAGCAAAGCATCCTATTCTCACACTGATGCAAAAATAGAATCATTGTAATGGTCTAGCCTGACTTCAAAATGTACCGTGAGGCCCTGGTCTGGGACTCTAACAAAGAATGCTTCTGAACGGCCTTCCTCTCATTCTAAAGTTATCATAGAATCCTTACAGTGCAGGAGGCCATTCGGCCCATCATGTGTGCACCGACTCTCTGACAGAGATATCTTACCCAGGCCCTATCCCCATAACCCCTTGTATTTACCTGTCGGTCCCCCTAACCTACACCTCCTGGGGCACCAAGGGCCTTATTTTACCATTTTGATTCCAAGCACTGGGCGGACTTGAAACTGGGAGTGCCTGACTTTTAGGCCTGTCCCAAGGCACCCCCATACTCTGTGTGAAAAAATATCAGCGAATCCGAATCGCGCTGCTGAAGCCTGTGGGCGGGGCTTAATGAGCCCAAAACCCCACAGCTCCGATCGGTGCCCCCAACTGCACACGCGCAGAAAACACAATGATAGAATGTGGCTCCCCTGCCACATCCCTCCCGGGCCGGATAATGCCTCCCACTGGCCCCCACAAACATTGCCCCACCCCCCCCCACAACATTACTGACCCCCTTACCCCCCCCACCCCCCTCCTCACCCCAATGCTACCCAGACTGATCACGGGCCCCTCAATCTCTTCCTCCCCGCGCCCCCTCCACCCCATCACAGGCAGAGTGGCAGCAGATCCTCTTTCCCCACACCCCCCCCCCACCCCCCGTTCCCCTCCACTGATCACAGGCAGAGTGATAGCAGGACCCCTCCCTCCTGTCCCCTGATCTCAGTACAAAGTCTGACAACACCAGGTTTTAGTCCAACCGATTTATTTGATAATATTCTCACAAGCTTTCGAGGGGGCTGCCTCTTCGTCCGGTGAATGGAGAGTTCTGGCTTCAGACAGAGCATATAAAGCACAGACAGTTGTTGATTAGAATGCGAATCCTTACACCTAATCTGCTGTTCAAGTCTTAAAGTGGCTGATAATGTGAGTGGAAGGAGCACTAATCACAGGTTAAAGAGATGTGTATTGTCTCCAGACAGTACAGTAAGTGAGGTTTTGCAAACCCAGGCAAGTCACGGGGGTTACAGATAGTGCGAATTGAACCCAAGATCCCTGTTGAGACCGTCCTCATGTGTGCGGAACTTGGCTATCAGTCTCTGTTCAGTGACTCTGCGCTGTTGTGTGTCGTGAAGGCCGCCTTGGAGAATGCTTACCCGAAGGTCAGAGGCTGAATGCCCGTGACCGCTGAAGTGTTCGCCAACAGGAAGGGAACAGTCTTGCCTGGTGACTGTCGAGCGATGTTCATTCATCCGTTGTCGTAGCGATGAATGAACATCGCTCGACAGTCACCAGGCAAGACTGTTCCCTTCCTGTTGGCGAACACTTCAGTGGTCACGGGCATTCAGCCTCTGACCTTCGGGTAAGCATTCTCCAAGGCGGCCTTCATGACACACGACAGCGCAGAGTCACTGAACAGAGACTGATAGCCAAGTTCCGCACACATGAGGACGGTCTCAACAGGGATCTTGGGTTCATGTCGCACTATCTGTAACCCCCGTGACTTGCCTGGGTTTGCAAACCTCACTTACTGTACTGTCTGGAGACAATACACATCTCTTTAACCTGTGATCAGTGCTCCTTCCACTCACATTATCAGCCACTTTAAGACTTGAATAGCAGGTTAGGTGTAAGGATTCGCATTCTAATCAGTAATCTGTAAACTGTCTGTGCTTTATATGCTCTGTCTGAGGCCAGAACTCTCCATTCACCTGACGAAGAGGTAGTCCCCTCGAAAGCTTGTGAGAATATTATCAAATAAATCGGTTGGACTAAAACCTGGTGTTGTCAGACTTTTTACTGTGTTTACGCCAGTCCAACGCCGGCATACCCACCTCAAGCAGAGAGCCGTCGGACACTCGGCACTGACCTCCTCACTGATTGCTGTGCAGACACACGGATTTGGGCCGGTGTCTGTGGGAGTTGGCGCACATTCTCCCCGTGCTTGCGTGGGTTTCCTTCGGGTGCTCCGGTTTCCTCCCACACCCCAAAGATGTGCTCTTAGGCTGATTGGAGGTAGTAAATTGTCCCTAAATTAGTTTTCCCTCAATGTGGTTGGCCATAAAAACAATAGATAAGGGTGATGGGTGGAGATGGGGGGGGGGGGGGGAACTGGTAATGTTAAAATGGCGGCGCGGGCTCGTTGGGCCTGTTTCCCGTTCTTCGTTCTAATCGGAGCACCTGAATCGTATTTATACTGAGCCTGTCTGTCTGGCACCGATTCTGGATGGGCGATTCTGCGGTGGTAAGGACGCGGATCACGCTACTCACCACACGCCCGACTTTACCAAGTTTCCGCTGCCTTGAGCCCCAAGGGTGGGATTTGCGCTGTCCCCAAAAACCGGGGAATCCCTCCCGAGGTCAGCAGATCTTTGCAGGGTCCATCTGCCGCCTGCTACAATTCCCGCGACGGGAAGATTCTGCGCCAATTCAGCCCGACCAGCCTACACCTTGGAGTGTGGGAGGAAACCGGAGCGTCCGGAGGAAACCCACGCAGACATGGGGAGAAGGTGCAAACTCCCGCACACAGGCAGTGACCCGAGCCGGGAATCGAACCCAGGACCCTGGCGCTGTGAGGCAGCAGCACTAACCCACTGTGCCACATACATTCCCTTTAATTATATTAAACACTTTAATTGAATCATTCTTTAATCAGCCCAGCTTGACAGAAACTAAGTTTAGTCTGTGCATTTAGTCTGTCCTTACAATTTAACCCCTTTAGCCCGCAGGATTGTTTGTTGGTGCGGAGATCAACAGCATTCTGAGACAGAAACAGAGAAAATAGGGGCAGGAGTGGCCATTCAGCCCATCAAACCTGCTTGGCCATTCAATGTCTGATCCCCTATCTCAATGCCACACTCCTGCACACTTCCCGTATCCCTTGACCTTTCTGGAATCGAGCAATCTATTTCCTTCTTGCAACTGTACACAACTCTGGTGCGGCCGCACTTGGAGTACTGTGTGCAGTTCTGGTCCCCACATTACAGGAAGGATGTGGAGGCTTTGGAGAGGGTGCAGAGGAGGTTTACCAGGATGTTGCCTGGTATGGAGGGGAGGTCCTATGAGGAGAGACTGAGAGATTTGGGGTTGTTTTCGCTGGAAAGAAGGCGGCTAAGAGGGGACCTTATTGAAACATATAAGATGATTAGAGGTTTAGACAGGGTAGATAGTGATAGCCTTTTTCCTAGGATGGAGAAAGCTAGCACGAGGGGGCACGACTTTAAATTAAGGGGGGGGTAGTTATAGGACTGATGTCAGGGGTAGGTTCTTTACCCAGAGGGTGGTGAAGGACTGGAATGCCCTGCCTGCTGCAGTTGTAAATGCGTCTAGTTTGGGGGCGTTTAAGAGATCTGTGGATAGGTTTATGGACGAAAAGGGATTGGTTTAGGCTAGTGGGTCATTGTTTTGTAACTGGTCGGCGCAACATCGTGGGCCGAAGGGCCTATTCTGCGCTGTAATGTTCTATGTTCTTAAATATAACTTGGCCTCCACAGCTTTCTGAAGAATTCTGGATAAATGCAAATTACTGCGGGTGCCAAAAGAGAAACTAAAAGAGAAAAAAATTGCTGGAAAATCTCAGCAGGTCTGGCAGGAGAGAAAAGAGCTGAGGTTTCGAGTCCAGACGACCCACTGTCAAAGCTAAAAGGCAGCGGAAGTGGGAGATATTTATATGCAGGGTGCGGGAATGAAAGATGAGTCATAGCCACAGAATCATGGCATCATGACAGCTCAGAGACTATCTCTGTTGCTGTGCGGACACATGGATTTGGGCCTGTGTCCGTGGGAGTTTGCGCATTCTCCCCATGGTTGCGTGGGTTTCCTCCGGGTGCTCCGGTTTCCTCCCACATCCCAAAAATGTGCTTTTAGGCTGATTGATTGGGTAACAAATTGTCCCTATATTGGACCTCCCTGATCCTCGCACATTAGGCGTAGACTAAAATCATGAATAGGTCACTGAGACAATGGGACGGCGGCGCGGGCTCGTTGGGCCGAAGGGCCTGTTTCCCGTGCTGTGTTGTTCTTTGTTCTTTGTAATCCAGGGTAAAAAAAGTACTGCTACTGGCTGTTCACAGAGAGAATAAAGGGAGCGAATGGTCAAACGGCAGAGAAGCTGTGAACTGTGACAGATGGAGATGTTGGGGAAGTGGAGAGGGGATGGGTGGGACAGAGGTAAAACTTAAAAATGGGGAAGCAAAGGGGTGAAAAGGAAAGGGAAAGAGCGGGAAGGGGAATGAAGAATGAGGTAGAGAGATTCTTCCCGCCTAGAAAGGACAGCAGGACTAGGGGGCACAGCCTCAAGATAAGGCAGGGGGAGGGCGAGTTTAGGTCGGAGTTGAGGAGGAACTTCTTCACTCAAAGGGTGGTGAATCTCTGGAATTCTCTGCCCGTTGAAGTGGTGGAGGCTGCCTCGCTAAATATTTTTAAGACGCGGGTTGATGGGTTCTTGATAAGAGAGGGGATTAAGGGTTATGGAGAGAGGGCGGGAAGGTGGAGCTGAGCCACGACAGATCAGCCATGATCTTATTGAATGGCGGGGCAGGCTCGAAGGGCCAGATGGCCTACTCCTGCTCCTATTTCTTATGTTCTTATGAAAGACAATAAAGAAGTGAAAGGTAGAGAACGGTAAAAAAAAATCAAATAAAATAGAATGAAAACAAAGGGGTCGACGTGGGGTGGAGCAAATCATCGGAAGTTGTTGAATTTGATGTTGAGACGGGAAGGCTGTAAAGTGCTGAGCTGGAAGATGAGGTGCCGTTCCTCCAGTTTGTGTTGAGCTTCACTGGGACACTGCAGCAGGCCCGGGACAGACACGTGGGAACGGGAGCGGGATCTATGGCCTGGTAGGTATGGATATGATCGGCTCAACTTGTGGGCCGGTGGGCTGTAGTGTTCTATGTTCTATGTTAAAATAGCACGGAGACACGGCGGGGGGTCCATACCTTCTGCAATCCCGAGCCCCACGAACTACAACCCCCCTTCCCATCTGGAAAGGGATGTGGCGCCTTCACCTGGAGCGAAAAAGAAGATACATTTGTTAAAGGTTGAGAGCGGAAAGGTGCTGGTCCTCAATATTCCCCGGAGTCCCAGCCCAGGTGACCATCCAGGTTCTGGACATCACCACCGGACCTGCTAATGGTCACTCCACACTCACACACACACTCTCACAGGAAATGGGTCTCCAGCTAACAAAGGCTGGGCTTGGTGTTGGAGGTGGAGAATCACAGAGTGGGTACGTGGACAGAAGCTGATCTCGATATGAGCCGAGGCTGCTAATGATGTGGGTCAGTGACTCGGGAACAGAGTTTGTGTCAGTGCTGAAGATGCTGCATTCAGTATCACACACACTCACACTCACTCTCTCTCACACTCACTCTCTCTCTCACACTCACTCTCACTCTCTCTCACACTCACTCTCACTCTCTCACACTCACACTCACTCTCACACACACACACTCACACTTACTCACTCACTCTCTCACACTCACTCTCTCTCACACACACACTCACACTTACTCACTCACACACACTCACACTCACTCTCACTCTCTCTCACACTCACACTCACTCTCTCTCACACACACTCACTCTCACTCTCTCTCACACTCACTCACTCTCACACACACACACACTCACACTTACTCACTCACACACACTCACACTCACTCTCACTCTCTCTCACTCACTCTCTCACACTCACTCTCTCTCTCTCTCTCTCTCACACACACTCACACACACACACACATCCTCCCCTCCCCACCGTCCCCTAACGCCGTCTCTCCCAAATGCATCAGGCTGGGGCAAGGAAGCAGGGACAGGTAGAACAATCAGAGTCTGTTTAATCACTCTGTATTGAAGGGATCAGCAGGAGACGGTCACGAGAGAGCTGGAGGTTAACAGGAGAATTCAATCAAGCTTCAGAAAGAGGAAATGAGCTCGACCTTTACCCTTTGCTGCTGGAGTGACCCCTTTGGACCAGAGTCACAGGACAGCACCCCACACTTTCACTCCAGACTCACACCCAGGGGTCAAAGCAATTGACCAGGGAGGAAGTTACAGCGACCCTCAGTGACATTGCTCAGTTTACAATTGAGTTTGTGTCTTTATCTGCCCTGTTTCTGAACTGAAATCCCACTATCCTGACAAAGGGGCAGAGCCCTGAAAGTTAGTGACTTTTCCTGCCAAATAAACCTGTTGGATTTTACCCTAGTTTTGTGAGACTTCTTACTGTGTTTACCCCAGTCCAACACCGGCATCTACACACCACAGTCACTCTCACACAGACACTCTCACACCCACACTCACTCTCACACAGACACTCTCACACCCACACTCACTCTCACACAGACACTCTCACACCCACACTCACTCTCACACAGACACTCTCACACAGACACTCTCACACCCACACTCACTCTCACACAGACACTCTCACACAGACACTCTCACACCCACACTCACTCTCACACAGACACTCTCACACCCACACTCACTCTCACACAAACACTCTCACACCCACACTCACTCTCACACAGACACTCTCACACCCACACTCACTCTCACACAGACACTCTCACACCCACACTCACTCTCACACAGACACTCTCACACCCACACTCACTCTCACACAGACACTCTCACTCCCACACTCACTCTCACACAGACACTCTCACTCCCACACTCACTCTCACACAGACACTCTCACACCCACACTCACTCTCACACAGACACTCTCACACCCACACTCACTCTCACACAGACACTCTCACACCCACACTCACTCTCACACAGACACTCTCACTCCCACACTCACTCTCACACAGACACTCTCACACCCACACTCACTCTCACACAGACACTCTCACACCCACACTCACACTCACACAGACACTCTCACACCCACACTCACTCTCACACAGACACTCTCACACAGACACTCTCACACAGACACTCTCACACCCACACTCACTCTCACACAGACACTCTCACACCCACACTCACTCTCACACAGACACTCTCACACCCACACTCACTCTCACACAGACACTCTCACACAGACACTCTCACACAGACACTCTCACACCCACACTCACTCTCACACAGACACTCTCACACCCACACTCACTCTCACACAGACACTCTCACACCCACACTCACTCTCACACAGACACTCTCACACCCACACTCACTCTCACACAGACACACTCACACCCACACTCACTCTCACACAGACACTCTCACACCCACACTCACTCTCACACAGACACTCTCACACCCACACTCACTCT